>CM067478.1:20092113-20106055 GCA_034552555.1 Semaprochilodus insignis
GTGCATTACTGAGGAAGTGTCAGTAACTCAAGATTGGTTTATAATAATTGGCCACAGGACCATTAAATGTCCCTCTTTTTCTCCCAAGAGCAATCAGATTGCAAGACTAATGAAACTTCCAATAAACACTTACAAAACTCACACGCCCCAGGCATTCTGAAACTGAAACTTTGTGATTTCTTGTGAAAAGGATGTGTTTTTTGTGTGTGTGGAGTCAGCGAGATCTAACAGAAGAAACATAGCTGAACTCAGTATTTGGCTGAGAGGTTAAAGACAGTCAGCTGTGGTCTAACCCCCAATCTGTCCAGCTGGTCCAACTGAGCAAGAGTCATTCCAAATGTCCACAAAACTTCAGAACAGACACGCACACACATACAAATCAAAAGTTGAAGTTCCAAGAAAGTGTCTCAAGCAAAGAGGGCCTAGGGAGACGGCCACTTCCAAGTTGAAAAATGCTGCACAAAAGGCAAGGGGGGGATGTGCTATGTGCTCTGCAGGCGCTGAGGGAGAGGGGGGTTAGCGGAATAATGCAGAGAGAGGGATAGAGAAGGAAAACAGAGGGGAGCGGCTGTAAGTTTCTCCATATGATTGCGCAACAGACTGTACAGAGTTTCAACAGCCCCAGGCCCCAGGGTGCCGTCATTCACCCCATGTTTTCCAATGAAGGCTAGATATTAATCATGTGTGCACACAGACACATCCATGAGTGCGTGTGCACACATGCATACAAAAGGCTGCATTGTGTTTCAGTTTGTCTAATGACTCTCATGTGATTAGGCTGTGGAGTGGAGGGAGAAGGTTTAGTTTGTTTGTTTGTTTATTTATTTATTTATATTTACTGAACTCTCCCTCTTCTCTATAGAAGAAGCCTTTGTGTCAAAACTGTATTTTGTTCACCAGTGCTTCCTGTGGATCAAGAAGTTTGATGTGGGGACAGTATAAGGGGGGAGGAGAGAGGACGAGGACTGTTGTTGAACATAATTATGTGAATTAATATGGGCTAGGTATTTTTCATTGACAGTTAACTAATTTTTTTGCAGTTGCTAAATTACGCCTCCACTGCTTGTCTCCACTCAACAACCTAGCAACCTAGCTAGCCCTGTATTAGTGATCTATTCGCACTGAGTATTTATTTATTTATTTATTTATTTATTTATTTCATTTTTTAATATGAAAAAATTAATCAATCCAACATTAAACAGTGCACACACACTGTGTACAACACATTCTACAAAAAAGACAACAACTCTGGGAGCTTACCACCTCCTGCAGGAAATAAAGCTGCAAACAGGTGGTTCTCCAGGTACTTCTGTAGGTCAGTGGGGGAATTCAGCTCTGCTTCTGCTTGTTGCCCCGCTCATTATAAAGGAGCGAATGAACTGCGGTGATATACAATCGCTGTATCGTTAGTCACAGAGCCTTTCAGCTCTGCTCTGCCATATTTTCGGTAACCTCTGCATGTTTCTTGAGCAGAGATTGCATTTTAATGATTAATTATAAAAAAGGGGAACTACAAATATATTCATATATTCTAGCAGGACTATCTGCCATAGTTTCTTTAAAAAAGTGCATGTGACAACATGTGCTGGTGGTTAACTGATGAGAAGTGATGAGGTGGTAAGCTGGTTGGTAAGATAGACTAGCTATAACCAAGTCCCAGAAAAAGCCTAAAATCTGGTGGCATTTCCAACTTTTGAAGAACTCTCAAAGCAAAATTGGCAGGCATTCTGTAACTATCTGGCCTGATTTAAAACAGAATATATACACATATAATGCAGGCAGTAACTCCTGTTTACAAGGCAGGATTTGCCTGCAACCTCACATGTAGCATATCTGCTTTCTGGGGTGTGAGCCCCTGCTTGGAGAGCGAAAAGCCCCATCTTTAGTTAGAGAAGCCTTCCAACTACAGATCCCTTCAAATCCCCCAAAAATCCTGAGTGTTTATTTTGTTTATTAATTTGTTTTGAATTTATTTATTGTGTTTAAAAAGAAAATTTAAATACATTTGTTGATTAAATTTGTTGATTAAATATATTTATTAGTTTCTATGTTTAAAGAGAACTAAGGCAGTAGGCTGATCCTGTTGAAGATGAGGTGTCAGTTGTTTTATATAATTTCTCTTATTTGTTTGTTAATTTGCATGCCATTTTAATGTTTAAAGTTGATTAATAAAGAAAATAGGCCGTAAGAGCTGATTTTAAACAGAATTACATGTGCTCTGTCTGTCTCATTATACCACACGTCCACATGGTCAGCCCAACGTTAGATGTCAGTTATTAAGCAGGCCCAATTCAAATCTTGTATCATATGCAGCAGCCTCTTATATTGATTTTTATATATATGTGCACAAAATATGTTCCCTTTAGTCTTGCATTTTGACTATGTTAATGATCTCTCAATGATCACTGAAACTTATGCCAATGGATTTTCTGATTGGTAGATAATGGTAAATATGATATCTAATTGGTAGATAACAGAAACAAATAACCAAATCTTCGTATGGAACTGCCAAATCCTATTCAACTGGCACAACTCAGGTCAGATACAGCCCTACAACTGTACATTGTTGCTATCCAAAAACAAGTATCTCCTTTTTTGGTGAACTGTCCCTCTTCTCCATAGAAGAGGCCTTAGTGTCACATTTTCCTACATGTACTGTTTGACACAGGTCATTGTCTAATTTAAAAAGGGAAATGAAAATAGATAATGAGCATATGAGAAGTGACTGATCAGGGAAGAGGTGGGGGACTAGAGAAGATAGAGAACATATCGAAGATTCATGTGAATTTTAGAGCATAAATATTAGGCCTGTACACAGACACTTTAAGCTTTGAGCATGCACATGCTTTGAATTTTGTTTTGTATTTCATTACATCAGACAAATTGACAATGTGTGGAACTGTATGTTACCAGCTTCCAGATGTTTTGAAATATAAAAAAGAGATTAAACCTTATGACACACCACATTGTGTTTCATTTAGATTTGTTTGTTTAATGGTATGTTGAGCACTCCGTCACTACATATATTTACTACATAATGCTTTGGTGACCTGTGGTATGTTGGTGACCTGTGCTAATTTCATTAGCCATTCCTCTCCCCACGCGCTTAAGATTATGCACTCTTGTTTCACTATTCAATTACTTCCTAAATCATTAAAGGGGATTTCCACTATGTTTTGAAAATGTCAGCATAATTCCTTTGTTAAGAGGTAAACAAAGTCATGTATTTTTTGAAGAAAAATAGTACACTGTAGAGTCAGTTCTAGTAACCCAGTTCTGCAATATTAGTGGTGATTGTGACATCTGCAACATAATTTGCTCGTTTTGTTTATCTGAACAACAACTGCACAAATTACTGTTTTGTTAATTCTTGAAGTGAACCAAACACGCAAAAATACTTTCCCATGGTTGAGCCTATGATTGTTAGCACAGGTTTTTTAAGAGTCAAACAGTTCATTACACTACACACAGAAGTGCTCAAAAATGTTTTGAATATGTTACATTAAAACTAAAGAACCTATTCCTTGTCCTGTAAAGTTGCCATTTGGACAGTGACTATTTGTAATGTTTATATTGCAAAAGCGTTGTTAATTATTGAAAGTAATATCTTTGAGTCCTGTTTTCAGTGACAAATTCCTGATTGCATTTTTCTGGAATAAGGATAATAATTTATGAGGATAATAATTTATACAAAAAATGCAGATTATTGTAAAAAGTATGTAAAACAGTTAAAGGCATCAGGCAGTGTATTTGCAGTCACTTTGTATGATAATTTTTGGAGGGGTGTTTTTTGGCTTTGAATGCCAGGTTTCTGTTACTGCTAGTGTCTACTTTTCTGACTCCATTTCATCCGTGTATTACCAAAACAGTCTGCATGACAGCAGTCAACTGCAGAAATAAAAATAAATAAATAAATAAAAAAAACATATTTGCAGTTCCACTTAGTGCGAATGCTAATGGCAGGCAGAGCTAAAAATATGGTCCATTTATGATTTTCATGGTATGCCTTGTATCCCTAATCCACTGCATGGCTGTTTGTATTTGAGCATCCCTGTTTTGTAGCAGAAACAACAGATCCTGCCCATTTTTTTCACAGTAGAAAGGGAACTAAACATGCCATGTGGTGAAGATGTAGTGTTCTAGTTCTAGAGCACTCTCAGCAGTCTCATCAGTTTTCTGCACATTCTCCTCCAGCATGCAGCAGTTTCCAAAGTCAAAAAAAATTTATTGAGATTCACAAAATTTACTGCTTGAATAACAATAATACTAGGGGAGGGGTTCGCACAATTGGGTTGGGGGAGCAGGGGGTCGTAGAAGCAAGGCGTTCTTAACAATTGAGCAGATGGACAGTCTCTGTACACCTGCTTTAAGGCTTTGTCTCTCCTCAGAGGTCCTGGGATTCTGAACCTTATGTCACACCCAGTGATATACTGAAACACTGACCTTCTCCACATACACATGCTGACACAAACCTGCATATATGGATGGATTTCCACACGTTATTACTGAGGATGAATTGATTGGCATGTGAAAGTGGACATGACCATCTGTTGATGTAGCTGCAGTATGGAGAGGAGGAATTGGTTATCAAAAATATTTTTGTGTTGAACTGGGAAAAGAACATCAGGCATTTTTCAGTATATTGTGTTGGGTGTCGGTATTTAGAATTAAGGAAGCACTCACTATAGCCCTCTGTATTACTATAGATATTGTGTGTGCTTTGTGCCTTAGCATCTAGTATGTTTGCTGTTTCAAATAAATAGGAGATGTTTTGGGGGAAAGAAACATTAACAGTGAAGTGTAATTTTACATGGTCAGTTGTACATTTACAGTTTGTTCAATTAAATTATAGGGATGAAGACAGTTCTGATAAAGTACTGAGGAGCTCCATAAACCTCCATGTATTTTTACAGATCTTTTGAACCCTTTTATTTTGATTGTTTGATTGTTTATTTTAATACATTGTTGTTGTGTTTTGATCAGTGTGGTTAGCCTGACTCAAATATAATCCAACATAAGAATAAAAAGCCTAAACTGTAAATAGAATTACAGATACTAATTGTAGAAGGTTAATTCCCCATGTGGGGATTCAGCCTAGTCCTGGACTACACAGCATTCTGAATGGAGATTCCCTACTAGGCTTAATCCCTGCCTACTGCTATGACAGTATCATTTTAGTGATGAAATCATGAACTTCAAGTGTAATTACAATGTAATCATTAAAATTATTAAATCTTAATATACAACAGTAAGTATTACCTACTTTGGAGAAAAAAAGTGTCAACACATCCTTTTCAACTCAACCATGGATAAACAAGCTTAAAAAGTGCAGGATTCTATCAAATATGCAGTTATTGTCTATTTATTCTCATTGAAATCTAAGAAGTAAAATAGCATTTGCATTTTTGCTTGCTTTTTTGTATTTCTCAGCCAACAGATAAGTATGTTTACAAAACAGAGTTGCTGATTTTTATCATTTTTCTATGTATGTTAGTGATTTCTTTAAAATCACTCTTGAGTTCTTTAAAAAGGTAAGTGAAGCTGTCGAGAGTAGGATTTCAAACATTTGAAAAGCTGACCCATTCCATCCCGGCTTTTGTGCAAGGGGAGTACTTGCACACAGGTGTAAAAGCTCTGTTTACCATCACAACAACCTGCCCGTGAAGGCCTTTGGACCACACCTCTTCCTACCTTCCATTTAATCACTCTTAAAACGCACCTTTTCCCCAGTGGCACTGACTCATCTGGCGCAAGAGGAAAGTCACTTAATGGCCTAGGGAATACTCTGCCTTTCTTCAAAAAACAAGATTATCCCCTTACACAGGGAAAAGTGTGAAGGTTGGTACGCAAGAGCTATGAGGAAGTGATTATGTTCTAAGCTCAAAGGTGAAGGGATGAACTTTGTAACATTTGAAAAATTGGAGAAAGTCCTCTGCTTTTGTTTGTCAGCATTCTGCTACATTCAGAAACTTAATCTTTAAGAACAAAAAGTGTTCATTGAGAATGAAGTCTCCCCTTTCAATCTCTTGTCCTGCAGGTCCCAGTAATATCCACTGTTAGCTTCAGCATGTATTCACTGTCAGCACAAAGCAAATGTTGACCCTCTTGGGCCTTTCTCCCATGCTTGTGTGTCCCTCCACCCACTGCCAGGAATTTGTGAATGTGTCCCTTTCCTCACAGCCTGTATTGCTTTGCCCCTAACTGCAGGACTCTCAACTGGTGCCAGACTCAACAAGCTCACATAGGGGGAAAAGTAACACATTTAATTCTATCCAGGTGGATTGGTGTAAATTGGAAATTTTCACCAATCAGTATACAGTGTGTTCATTGCATCTGGAGGCTGCTGTGTAATTGAAAATCGAAATTGGAAACATTGTGTATGCTGCAATCTCAGTACTCTCACAGTGTTGTCTGCTGGATAGCAACTAAAGCAGAACTTCTTGTTGGTTCATATACAAAGACATATGTGTTGGATCTACTGTGTATGCTCATGCACAAATAAGCATTGACCTTCCCTACTGCTGTAGGCCATTTAGTTTCTTACTTCAAATGGATACACTACTGTCAGACCTCTGTCAAACTAATGATCTAATGTCTTAAACATTTGTTGATTCTTTCATAGCTATCTCTTATGTTTATCCAGTTTATTGGAGATGTGTACTGGGAGGTACTTAATTTCTTTTACAAAAAAACTTGCAGACCACCCAGAATAGCGCTTTTACATTACAAAATGTCTTCTGTAATGTGAATATTTAGAATATCTATGTATATATACGGAAGTAGAGGAAACTGTGTAAATGTTCTTAGTAAATTAGTGTTTTAATTAATAATGAATTCACAGGAAAGGTTCTGTACAATGTAAAATTAGTGGATTCACAAATTGACCATGCCCCTTGACAAAACTGTGCTGACAGAAATGTAATGTGAACTTGGGTGTCATTACATAAAAGCTGCACTGAAGTCCTGTACTTGTTACTGCAAATCATTTCAGTGAATTATAGCTTTTTTTATAGGAGTACAATCTAATCACTCCTCTGTCCTTATACAGGTACATTGAGGCCAGTACGACGGAGTTTCTATGATCCTACTTCGGCACCAGGCCAGGGCTGGCTGTGGGAGTGGGAGAATGACGCAGGTTCTTGGACGCCATACGACATGGAGGTCTGCATTGCCCTGCAAGCAGCAAAGGACCGCCAGCAGCCCTGGTTGGACCTGGCACAACTTGGCTTCTGCTACCTCGTGGATTTCCAGAGCATGACTCAGGTCAACCGGCAAACACAGAGACGCCGCCGCATTCAGAGACGCTCTGACATGGCTTACCCCCTGGTCTCTGGACCACTGCCGAAAGCCTCGCAGGCTTGGGGTACTGGTGTAGGAGCAGTTGGTGGAGTGCCGTCAAGTGGAGGTTCAACCGGAGGACTTCTGGGCGTAGGAGTGTCTGGTTCTAGCTCAAGTGACAATGGGAGTGCGATCTATCCTAGTGGAACTCTTTCAATGTCATCTCTTGCCCCTCCTGGACAGCCATGTGCCTGCCAACAGTGTATGCTTGTCTTAAGTGTGAAAGCAAATGCTTTGGCTTCTCACACACTAGGACGCAGACCTCCCCAAGTGAAACCACCAAGTCCTAAATCCAGCCTAGGGACACTTCCATCCTTGTCCAAGACTTCATCTATGTCTAATTCATATTCACAAACACTGCCTCATGGGCTGTCCTTTAACCGCTCCCTCTCACAAGAACGCAAGAATGCTGCTGCCTTTGCTCATTCGTTGTCCATGCTCACCTCAAACACTGCCACCCTGTCACTGTCCTCTGGTCGTCCACCTCCTCCACCTTTACCTCCACCTCCACCTCCACCAGCATCCAGTCAGCAGCCTTCAACCATGCCAAACTTCTCCTCAACATCTCCTCCGTCAGTGCCAACTGCAACGCTCATCACTGTGGCATCAAGCACCACATCATGTTCACCCTCGCCGTCGCCTTCAACAACAGTTCCGCCTCAGCGTTCTGCAGCATGTGCCGCTCCTCTGCCTCCTCGTGCCAGTCTCGCAGGGCTGAGCCGGCCAGCACTGCAGAGAATCGCCATGGCGCAGTCACGTGCGCTTATCGCCTCCGGGTGAGCAAGATAAAGTTATTACTGTGCACTCTGCTGTCCCTGCTGGCCAATGTGTAGTCACTGAGTAGCTGTAGTTATTAATGGGCTGATGTACTGACATAGGGTATTGACAGTTGGTTGCAGCCACTGCAGATTGAGTTGAATCTGATAGCTAATGTCTTTGAAGGGAATTTTTGGAGATTAATGGCTGAACAAATCATTTAATCAGAACTGAAATTTGAAAGAGTCCAATTTTCAAACCTCAAGAGCTGCAATCTTAGTTTTATCTTAGAATATTCAACAATGTCTTAAAAAGTTTTACAAGTTTGAAAAAAGATTTTAACCTAACAAAGGTGATCTTGTGAAGTGCTGTTCTTCATTCAGGCCTCAAGTCTGAAAGAGTGGATGTGGTGGTCTTATTGGCAAAAATGGCCTAGCACATAATACTCACAGCTGCAGTATTGGTCAGAAAAATCCCCAAATCGTTCAGCCCTACACAAGATTAGCGTATTATAGACTGACTGAAAATAGCATGATATGGTGCCAAGTTTCTTTTGTAAGATAATGTAATTTCTCCAACATTTGAGAGCATAGCTTTTTTTTATTGTGATAACGTAGTCAATGCGCAGTGCCTGCAACTTATACTTTTAAGAAACAAGTATGCATAGAATAGGTGTGTAAACGTCCACCCCCCCCTCCCCCTCGGTTTGTTTTAAGCAAGAAGAAATATGAAAATGAATAATCTCTCATTTGGTTAGATTGCTTCAAGGTTCTCAAAACTAGGCAATGTCATTTTGTTGCCCATTGGCTGAACGAAAACATTTAACTGAAAATATCTAATTGCGATTTCTCTGTGCAGTGTTCCAAATACGATTTAAATTGTGATTTAGTTGTGATGTATTTTCTATAAATTTCTTTTTTGCGGCTAAAAAGACCAGAATATACTTTTTTTCTAGCTTGAGTAATTATTTTGTGGTTGTGATGTCACAGCACATGAATATTTGGTTGGTTCTGAGTAGTTGAATTAATCTAAAAGCAGTTTGTAAGCTCCATGTTATTAGGTTAAATTCCCCTACTTTAAACATATTGATCTTGTTAATAAAAGATTACATGTCCATGATAAAAGTTGAAGCTCTTGTTGTTTGAAAATTGCACTCTTTCGTATTGCAATTTCAGTATAAAAATGATTAGTCTTTCAACCCTCCCAATTGGTGTTTTTAGGTGAGCCATAATGCTGTTTGTGTGCATGTTGTTGTTGTTGTTGTTGTAAATGTGAATACTGTTGGTTTAGGTCTTCTGTCATGTGTTTTTGGTTAGAGTTTAGAGAACTGAGATGTTCTCACTGGTTTTGTATGTTGTCCAGATGATTTTGGGCGGATGAATGTTCATTCTTAGTTGTGTTTGACAATGTGGCAGAAAATATGGGTGTGTATTGCACAGCACATGTTGCACATTTGTTAATGTCTGCTGAGTGTGTATAGGCCAGTATGTGGGGTGTGTTTGTATGTGTGCATGTGAGTATATGTGTGTGTGTGCATGTTTATGAAGTGTGTGGGGGCAGTGTGTTTCTCACAGCACTAAATCATCCAACACAGCTCGGCTTGATGACCATCTGGGGACAGGACTGAGCGCATGAACAGTGGAGGAATGAGATGTGGAGGAATGGTGGAAGAAGTAAGAGAGGGAGTTACAAAAAAGAAGGGGAGACACTGAAAGGAGGAAAGTAGAGGGGTCAGGGAGGGTCATTGCCTCCCTCTGTTTCCCCTCCCACCTCCTTCTCTGTCTCTCCCTCCCCCTCTTCTCCATCAACTCCTCAGGCTTCGCCCCCCTGCTCTACAGGCCATTGTATGCTCATGTTTGGTTTCTATGGTAACCTTTGTTGGCTGGGCAAAGCCTAGTCAGCATTAGCAACACAATGGTGCTTCACTGCACATGTGCGTGTACGTGTACGTGTGTGTATGGTGAGAAGGGACGAATGGCTGGAAAGACAAAAGGACAGTCATTATGCTGTCTGGAGTTATCGGTTTTGCCGAGGATCGGCTGCAATTTGTGGAACAGTGCACGAGCAGCCTTTCACAGGTGCTGTTGTGCTAGCGTATGACCAACAACGACCAGTAATAACTGATTGGTTGGAATGCACCATGCATATGTTTATACGGCCGATTACAATTTTTCTGATTTTTGTTAGCCTTTATTCTTTAACCTGAACTTTCCAGTATTTTTCCAGTACTAGTATTTTTTTTGTGACGAACATATAAAATGAAGTAGGTGGTATAGGTTTAGCAGTGACTTACCTGACCATTTGTTTTGTAGCTCATAAAATTGCAACCCAAGTCAGCCAAAATATTAAATATAGTTTCTGATAAAGTCAAATTCCGTTAAAATATATATTCCAATCAGAGAATCAGAGAACAAGGAGAGAGAAGTTACGATGAAACAGGATTGAGTGCAGTGGTTCACGGAAATAAAGAGTTCAAGAAAGATAAAAAGTAAAAAAAAACTGTTTCACTGAAACAGCATGCATTAAAACAATGGCATGTCAAAACAAATTCAAGTGTAGAAAAAAAGTAAGCTTGTCCCCCCAAACCCCGCCCCCCCCCCTCCGAAATGTTAAGAATTCTCATCTTTCAGAAAAACACACACACACCCTTGCTCAGTCAGGCAGGCAGAAAAGTAAATCATGGGTGTTTAAAGGACTGCTGGTAAGAATGTTTATGAAAAATAAATTGTGCATACATTGTAAGTGTCAGCATGTTTACATAGTGCAGTGAACAACACCTGCACCGAACTGAGAAATGAGAGTAGGGTGGTTGAACACATTTTAGATTATCTGGATTATAGTGCTCCACCTGTTGAGGGAGCTGTGTAACTTCGGCTGATGCAGTCATACCAGAGAATGCTAGAATAGCAGTATGAGCAAGCCTTTTCTTTATATGCTGCCTTTGAGCAATCCCCACTGACTACATTGTTCTTACACTTCCAGTTTCATAACACTGAATCTTGAATGAAAGGCATTTTTAAGTTTTGTGAGATTTCGCACCGGGGCCATCATCAGCTGAACATGTGTATGCAGAAATATAGCTCTTACACTTGAAGTCTAGCATTTATTTATATTGAATCATTTGCAAGTGAAGCATGTGTATGATTTATGGTTTATTTTGAGTTATTTTGATTTCCTTTTTTGTGTTAAGCAGTCCGTTTCAGGGTGTCTGTTTACCCAGTAGAAACTAGCAGCATGCAGGTACTTGCCATGCCATCCGATTGGTCGGTAATGACCCATGTTTTTTAAATGTCTATATTTCTGATGGTGGTACAGATGTAATTTCATTTCATTCAGTTTTTGATCTAATCTCTAGTTCAAGCAGATTACCTGCTGTAAACTTTGAAAACTTACCTTTTAAGCATTTTATTCTGCACAGCTACATTCCTCAGTGATGAAATAATGACTCAGTTATCTGTAGTGGTCACAAGAGGTGTGAATGAAGAAGGGAGGGGGAGAAGGGAATCGGATAAATCTATTAATGGCTTTAGCGGTGGCTATACTCAGCATGATTATGTGCTTTATTTAAGTGCAAGCTGCATAGCTGGTTTATGTTAGCCAGCTGCCATATGCGCACAGGTGAAATGCAAACACTTAATCAAAATGTAAAAAAATTAGGTCACAGCTACTGAATTTAATGTAAAAAGTAGTTTGATGATCTGTGATTCTGGTGTGACAAATACGTAAAAATGGAAGAGATTCTGAAGGGGGAAAAACACTGCCAATGTTGTGACATTTTTTGGGGAGCAGTGAAGTCCAAAAGTCAAGATGACAGATCTTTTCTTTTTTATTTATTTAAACAAACAACAGAAAGCATTCAAATTAATAAACTTTTTAAACAAACTAAAATGATGACAAAGTGAAGAAGAAATCAAAATTCTGCAAAATTCCGGTTTTCACTAGTCATATTCCTTCCATTGAAACCCATGTTCAAAACTTTGATTTGATCTACTGGTCAGAAACTTTTGTACAAGCTTATGAAGGGCTTGGCAGCTTGAGTACACGGTGTCATTGAAAATGATGACATACCAAATACAAATTCTGAAATACATGTCAACAATCAAAGATTGTACATTCCACTGAAGTTGGTAATTTGTTATCATTTGCAATGAAGTCAAACTAGAAAGGACTGCAAAATAGAAGTATTTTCGCCAGTGGTCTGAGACTTTTGGACCCCACTGTATCTCTGCTCTATGTTTGACTAGCAGTAAATCTAGTTGTAGAAGGTAATTCAGCATGCTAGGTTAACATTCTCCATCTGCTTCTCACGAGGGCTGCTTAGAAAGCACACAGAAAAAAAATAATGCACTTGCACATGTACTGTTCAATCAGCCATTGTTTTATTTCTGTTACCCTATTACTTCACTTACATCGTGTTTACATGATCATTCTTTCACTTTTTATCACCACTTCTGTTGCGTTTTCCACATCCCTGCTAAAATCACTGGCTAACTAGATATTATATCTACTCATCACTATCCCTGTCATAACTGTTCAGCCAGCAGATGGGAGGGTTTCATACCTGTGTCTGTTTGTGTATCTGTATCTCAGTGGGGCAGCTGGCAAGTGTGTTAATGCTTTCCAGATTAGCGAGGGCTCAAACGTGACTAAACAGTCTCCAGCGTCTGTCTCACTTCGCACCTGCCCTGTTGCTCACACAGTAGTATATTAGCAGTTTGCTAATACACTAGGTAATATGAATGATGCGATTACTTGGCCTCCTTCCCTTTTACAACAACTGACGTAGAAGGAGCAAAGTTTCCCTGTAGCAAACACATCACTGCATTAGCTGATTATTATTACACTGGTAGGTGAGCAGATCACTAAATCCTCCTGACTCTCTTTCACACTCAGCATACAGTATGCATGGAAGGAAGTACAGCACCCAGTGCCTCAAATGCTAGCAATGTTTTGTCTCATATCTCATAGGAATTCTTAAGACAAAAATGCCATAGTTGTTAATAAATAAAACCCAACTAAGATCATACTAACTGCCTTTCATTCATTATGGCAACACCACAAGACATCGTATCACCAAAACACAAACCATGTGTAGTATTTTAAAGATTCCAAAGAACCTTATTGTACAAAAAACCAATCAAGGAAGCTTATAAAATATGACTTGTATAAAAATACTTGGCAAATATAAAGGGGTGTGTAAATTATTATATTCTTATGTCTCCTTTTTTTTTTTTTTGAAAAATTAGAAAATGTTAGCTATATTTTATCGTAAACATATCTTTACAAATAGACCAACAGAAGTGGCCCAAAATTAAAATAAGGTATTGTTACAAAACTGTACATTAGGATTTAAAGATTTTCCTTCTATTGTCAAACATTTTTTATATTGGAAGCGCAAGGTTTTGTCTGACAGTATGCATTATTGTCATGCAAATGTCCTGTTAATCATTACCAAACTGTCTAGAGGGTAAATCTGAATCAGTTTTATTTTTATTTATTTATTTATTTTTAATCGAGAAATTGTTAACCTTAGTACCAGTCTCTGTGCATTTAAATTTCCAAGACTGGATGAGGTCTGAGACCTGTAACTAAGACTGTTTAGGTGGAAAAATATATTTTTTCTCTTTTCACCCTGAATTATGTCTCTCTTAAGTTTTTCCTGCAGTTATAAAAAAACATTGTCACAAAGTAACAACACAACTTTGTTTAAAAACTCCCACTATGATACTTTTCCTTTATTAAGTTATATAATATGCTACTTAAGAAATATATATATATATATACATATATATATATATATATATATATATATATATATATATATATATATATATATATATATATGTAT
>CM067478.1:20106388-20119238 GCA_034552555.1 Semaprochilodus insignis
TATATATATATATATATATATATATATATATATATATATATATACGTAAGGTATATTTGTGTGATTCTTGTTAAAACTGAAGAGAAGTTCTGCTAAGAAGTTCTGAAGTTGGTTTGTCAGTTGAAGTGAAAATAATTTTATTGTTATTGCTCTATTTTTTTTTTTTTTTGCATCACTTACTGGATGTACAGAAGTGTGGGAATGATGCTGGAGGCAGGTGTGTGTTTGCACAGGCTATAGTCTCATGAGCTTGTGACGTGTAGGTAATCTGTTGCAGATGTGACGCTTGTTTATTGTGAGGTCAGTCACCAGATGGAAAGTAATGGATTAGGTCTATAAGAGAGCAGGAAGATCATCACAAGACATTCAGATACGAGGTAGGCGAGATACAGCCACTCTGCCGCATAGATAGTGATATGTACAGTGGAGAGATTGTGAGAGTAGAAAAAATATAGTGAGAGAATGTGATTGTTGTAATTCAGGCACAGGATAGACGAGAAACGACACAGAACACGTGCTGTAGAGATCCTTTTTCTTTTCTTTTTGCCTCTAAATCTTCCCTGGAATAGGAGTTCTGTTTTTTTCTGTATATACATAGTTTCTTTAACTTTCGTCTAATTTGGAATTTGCCTGGCAGAAGTATGACTGTGCTCACTCATATTGCGTAAGTATTTGATTTTAATAAGTGTTGTGGGAACACCATTTGGACAACGGTGTAGTAGTGTCTGTATTTGTTGTTTGTGTAATCCTGTTTAATGTTGTGGGCTGCTTTTTTGGTAGGTTAGTGTCTCTTTAACAACCTATATAAAAGCAAACATAAGTATAAGATAAGCTTTGTGTCAGCAAGTGCTATAAAATGTGGGTGTTTCTTGACCAGTACTATCCCAGATTTTAGAGTAACTTGTCAAATAAAAAAATATTTGTAATTTGTTTAGTTTTAAGGTATACAATGTAGATTTAAATAATATAAAATAGCCACCATAATGTATTTTGAGATGTTTTATTCAATATTTCAATTTCTTGTGAACACTGCAAACTTTGGAAATTATGAGAATATACTAACTTAATCCGTTTACAATAATATTTTGATATTAAATATTTGCTTGATATCACCACATTTTAAATACCAAGAATGTTAAAGATTCTGTATTTAAAATGTTACATATATTATAGTTCATTCTTCATGTGTTACAGCTTTCACATTGAATAAGGAATCATCCATGGGTCTGTTATTTATTAATTATCCTTAATTATTCTTACTAATTGTGTGAAATAATTTAAGTTGAAAACTTGTAGCATTAATGAATCATTGCATATACATATCTTCAATATTTGCATTTTTTACTGCACTGCAAAAAGGTGATCCTAAACAGTGTAAGTGTGATTTCAGACTTTTGAATGCAAAAGCATACAGCATGCATTGTTGTGTGTTGCTTGTGCTACAGAGCAGCAACATCCAAAAAGCTGCTATTGGCCATTGCCATTGGTGTTCATGATGCCCTATGTGAACCATGTCACTAGACTGGTTGAAGTTGTATGCCATGGCAGGAACAAATGTAGTTGCTAACCAGCAGGTGTGTTCCTGCTGTCAAAAGGGGATTAACCATGCCATATGTATTCACTGAGAAACTGCCATGCTGCTTTGTATTGTATTGTACTGTTTTTTTATTGTATCGTATTAAAGGCCAGAATTGTGATTTATTAGAGTGCATGCAGTTCAGCATTGTTTTTCTTTTGTTTTTAGAGTACCGACGGTACCTGTAAAGAACCTCAATGGCTCCAGCCCAATTCATCCAGCTCTAGCAGGTAACGAGTAGTATAAACTGATACAATACGAACACAAATACGGAAACAACTGTGCCCATCTTCTGACTCGTCTGTTTCAGACATTTACTGGTCACAAGCAATCAACTGCTCATTCAAAACCAGTGTTAAGTGCCCTCTATAAAAAGGAAAATGTCACAGGTGTGTTTGTTGTAGTCAGACATTAATCCACTGTGCTCTTCAGGAATCACCGGTATTCTAATGAGTGCTGCGGCGCTGCCTGTGTGTTTGACTCGTCCTCCTAAACTGGTGCTGCACCCTCCTCCTGTTAGTAAGAGTGACATCAAACCCATCCCTGGCCTTGGACACTGCTGCCGCAAAACCACCAAAAAGCAGGCTCGCAAGGGTGAGAATTGCCACACACATTCATACAGCGTTAACCAAGAAAACTGGTTCCAACAGCATCTTTTGTCTATCCAAAAAGCAATAGACTGAAACAGCACGTTGTCATCTCATTTATTTATTTATTCATTCATTCATTCATTCATTCATTCATTCATTTATTTATTTATACATAGAAATGAACTGATCACTAGCAAAAGGTGTGTAGGTTAAAATTAGCTGTTTCCCTTTCTAGGCAAGACTCCTGAAGAAGTAGTGAAGAGGTACTTGCAGAAAGTCAGAAATCCTCCTGAAGAGGTATGTCATTGGTCTTTGCATCACATTCTCACTTAATTCTTTTATCCCTCTGGTTGCTGTGAGCTAGTGGTGGGGGGGGGGGGGGGTGTTTGTGATAAGACCAAATAGCTTGCCATTAAGCTATAAGCTTGATAACCCTTAAGAAATAATGTTAACTTATTACATGTTGCTGATAAGACAAAGTCACACCAAATGAAAAATATCATTCAAATTTCTTGTTAAATCCTTTGTTTCTGCTTACAATATTTCTTGCACTTAATGTGTGTGTGTGTGTGTGTGTATATATATATATATATATATACATATATATATATAAAACGTCTTAAGAAATATTCATACATACAGTGGTTCATATGTATATACTTGTAATGTATAATTAAATAATGTAACCGTTTTCAGGATTGCACTATCTGTATGGAGGCTCTGACTGGTCCCTCTGGGTATAAAGGCCCAGGCGTGGGTGGTGTGTCCCGTGCAGAGTCAGTGGGTCGACTTGCACAGTGTGGCCATCAGTACCATCTGCAGTGCTTGGTTGCTATGTACAACAATGGCAACAAAGACGGCAGCCTACAGTGCCCCACGTGCAAGACCATCTATGGTGTGAAGACAGGCAACCAGCCACCGGGCAAGATGGAGTACCACGTCATCCCCCATTCACTGCCAGGTCACCCTGACTGCAAAACCATCCGCATCATTTATAACATACCACCCGGCATACAGGTACACAGTAGTCATGTAGTGCTGACACAAACATACACGAAACCTGTATTTATAATTTGCCTTCCTCCAGACATGATAGAGTCTTGTGTATACAGTTGTTTTTTTCTTTTTCTTTTGGAAGAGCCCTGAGCACCCGAACCCAGGAAAGCCGTTCACTGCAAGAGGATTTCCCCGTCACTGTTATCTTCCAGACAGCGAGAAAGGACGCAAGGTAGGTGCTTCTCATGTCTCTGTTAAGCACTATCACAGTGTTTCTCAGTCCTGAAACACCCTGAGATAAAAGCTGCTAATATTGTTGCTATGATGGTTATTGCAGCTTGGTCCCTGCAATCTAGCTGTAGTAATACACTGACTAAGTATACTAGATCAGCAATGGCACCAATTCCAACCTTATTAAACAGATGAGTCAGGCATGACCATCTTAGATTTTGTTTCATAGTCATGGTCATTATAAAATTGTAACAGTGCAATTTTATTAACACCCCAGAACACCATATGAATTAAAAAGTTGCATAATCCCAAAATGAATTTTGGTGTATGATTTCTTTCCACAATGGCACATTTTGCCTCTATGAAAGTGCATGTCCAGAAGTCCCATTACAAGGTCCCATTTGAAGAAGTGTTTTTGGTCAGTCAGTATTTGTGTAACAGCATCTAAAGAATGGAAATTACTGCCATTCCACGTTAGAGAAACCAGTACTTATTGTTCTTTTACAGCTGAATTTTTGACTCGTTAACAATTAAACATATGCCTCCCCATTCTGTCCCCCTGCCATCTTTTTTCATGTTGTCATTTAATTATGGGGTTTAAATGAAATGTTGCGTAGTGTGGATGTTGGCAGTACTTACACACTAAACATCTGTATGTTTCATTATAAGGAAGCATAAATGGTCTAGTTAAATCAGATTTACTGCAGAATGTGAAAAGTTGAATAAAAACACAGTACTCAGCCCAGCGTTGCTTCTGTTGAAAAAAAAAATATTCCAACACATCATTTGTATTTGTATATAATACAAATAGCAACAGCCCTGCATTGAGTAATAGTAGATCATGCACACAGTTAAAAGATCATTTTAATGTATTAACAGTAACAGAGACCTCTTTCTTGTCTTTTAGGTGTTGAGGCTTTTGCTGGTAGCGTGGGACAGACGGCTAATCTTCTCAGTGGGCACTTCCAGCACCACAGGCGAATCAGACACGGTTATCTGGAATGAAGTTCACCACAAGACTGAGTTCGGCTCCAACCTCACAGGCCATGGGTACCCTGACCCTGGCTATTTGGATAACGTTCTAGACGAGCTGAAGGCCCAAGGCATCACAGAGGAAGATGGACAGCAACTGTGAGGGACAGAAGAAAAATGTGGGAAAGCGTCCAGAGATCAGACAAACGGAGAAGGTTGAATGTGCAAAAAGAACACAGAACGGAGAGCAGATTGACTAGAGGAACTTTTTGTGTGTTTTGCAGGTGCTGTTTTTGGAAGGGTCATTTATGGGGCACAAATGTGTGTGCGTGTGTGTGCGTGTGTGTGCGCGTGTGTGTGTGTGCGTGTGTGTGCGCGAGTGCGAGAGAGAGGCTGAGTAAGTAAACGACAGCAATGGCATCAGAGGAAAAAGAAAGATCAGAGCCGACTTACATGTTGCTCTGTTGTGGGCCCAGTAAATACGCACATTAAAGAGAACTGCGGTCTGCCTAAACCAGGTGTGCCCAGCCCTCCGGCTGGAGTTCTGTTCTTTTTTTAGTCTCAATCCTAGACTGACACTTCAGGTTCTGATATTCAGATGTTCCCAGATAGCTGGATAAGCCAGAATGGGTGTGTTCAATTAGGGCTGGAATTATACTCTTGAAGAGATCATATTTAATCGATCATCTCTGTAGTGGTTTTGGGTAGTGAATAATACTCTGGGGCTGTAGTTGAAAGGTGGAGATAGAAAGATACTGAAAGATAGATGGACTAAAGAAAAAGAAGGTACATTGAAAGACTAGAATGGAAGGAGGAAGGAGTGGTCAGGAGACAAATGGTGGATAGAAGGAACTAAAAGAAAGAATTAATAAATGAAAGGCCAAAGAAAGTAGTTTCAGCCTTATTTGCTGATACTTTAGTTGTCTAGCTGAAGCTGTAATGTGTGTGTGAGTGTGTGAGTGTGTTTGCGCACAAGAGAGAAATACAGAGTGAGAGAGAGATCCTTAATAAATCCACTTGTGCCCACAAATGATTCCCTTTTCCTCAAAAACATTCCTTTTTATGACCACTTATGATTGAGAGTTACATAAATACGTAATGAGTACTTGCATTAAAATTGCTATTATCCTGTATTTCCATTCTATGTTTTTTAGATTTATCTACTCATATTTTTGTTGTATTATTTTGTAAAAGTTATGAAAGATGTGGTATGCCTCAAAAAGCGAAGTACTGAGACTGTTGAAGTATCCCTTCACAGAGTCGTGAACATCTAGTAGTTTCTTCGGAAAGATAATATTTAGTCAGAAATCAAACTCAATTCTGTGCAGTGACTCTTAATTAAAATGTTTTATTCAGTCTAGGTTTACACACATTCCTCATACCCCCTATTTTCTCCATATCAAACTTTCCAGTGCCTCTTTGAGGTTTGATAGGCAGATATGATTCAAGAGTATAAGTATAATTTTTTTTTTTAATTAAACAGTCCAGCATGATTGAGTGAATTCATGAGTAAGTACTGGAGGAATCTGGAGGAATAGTGTTGATCCAGTAGAAAGGTTGTACTTTAAAAAAAAAAACTTAAGATTGAACAGGTTATGAGGAAGTGATGGAAGGGTGAGCAACAGCTTGGAATAAAACAAAAAAATGGACAAAAATATTAAACATGTTGCACAGAACTGAATTGCAGTAATACAACAGATGTTCTAAAAAGGCCTGATGGAAATTTAGAGTGTGTGTGGTCTGAGTGTTAGGTTAATTTGCTTTCAACAGTGACTGTTTCTTTTGAAAATATTTCCAGTATTTGGTTGTGATGCAAGCTGCGTTGCACTGCCCTCCATGCCTACCCTATCTCTTGTCCAGTCTCTGTGTTCGGTCAGTAACTGACCTTTTTGTGCCCCTCTTTCTGTGACCTAAAGTATGTACCAGTGTGCAGGCATGTGTATGTCTCTGTAAGGGTGAAAACATGCATGTGTGAGTCCATGCATCAACTGTATGCATGCATTTGTACCTAACTGTCTGTCTGTCTGTCTGTCTGTGTGTGTGTGTGTGTGTGTGTGTGTGTGTGTGTGTGTGTGTGTGTGTGTGTGTGTGTGTACATCAGTGTGGCCTGATGTAAGGTATGGCTCTGATTGGTGCGTTGTTCTTTACCTTTTCAGTTCATATTCTAGACCATTAGTGCATGTATTTTTCCTTCTTTATTTCATCCCATTCCAATATAATTTCAAGTAAATTTTTTAGAAGTCATGTGTTCGTATCATTTTGTACATAAACATTGCACATTGTACTTAAGTCATTTCCAGGTTTCAGTTTACTACCTTGGTTATACTGTAGAACTGACCTGCTCTGAAGTATACAGAAATTCTCTGTATTCATGTCAGTGTCTTTTCTTTGTGAAAAGGAATCTAAAAGTAGACTTCTCTGAATGTCAAGTGTTTGTTTTCTGAAGAGAGCCAGCTCCTTACACCCATTCAGAGAAAACCTCAAGTGGGATTCACTGCAGTCATGGTTCAACACTTGTATGTATGAAATGGACATCTCACGTTTTTTCTGCTCTTTTATAAAATTATTTTCTGCACTGGAGGAGATCATTTCGTCTGTTCCTCTACAGTGTTCAAGGTGAATGCAGGATCAAATAACAATACATGTACATAGTAATGGGGATACATGTAGTTAAATAACGTACAACGGTACTGAGGTATGTTTAATGATGAGAAATAAAGAGTGAGTGACAGTTGTTTGATTTGTCCTCTGTCTTCTTTTGTAATAAAAATTTGATGTTTGTATAGTTTGTGGTATTCAATTTGAACCCCGAAGTAGATTGCAAGAAATTTTCATTTCATGAGTCCACCTTAACGCTATTATGTTATCAGCCCGGCTAGCTCAGTCGGTAGAGCATGAGACTCTTAATCTCAGGGTCGTGGGTTCGAGCCCCACGTTGGGCGCGTAAACTTTTGAAAGTCTCACGAGGACTGACTGCCTACGTAATAAATTCGCGCATGCGCCAAAAGGCTGAATAAACAAGCGTAGAAACGAGTGCTGAGCCACCGATTTAAACACAGTGCAGATGACGTGTAAAAGCAGCAAACACTCCTTTGTTCCTTTTCTTCTGTTGTTAAAAATATCAATATCACTTTTCTACAGTCCCAACTCTCCTTTGCGTGAGTAGCAGACTATCAGGCAGGCTGGGACAAGATTGGAGCGGTTTTATGATTATTTGATTAAGAAGAAATATTAAATTGTGTAAGACTCTGTATTTTTAAGCAAATATGACATTAATCATGATAAAAAAAAACATTGTAAAAAAGGTCAGACTATTCTGTAGTTTTATCCCTTGCTTTAAAGGTTATGTTCATCAGTAGATGTTGATCTACTGATCAGAGACACGTTTCCAGACTCAGCACCAGCTGTAGTGCACATTAAATCAAAGAGTCATAGATTGTCATATAAACGACATTTACTGTATGTTTAATGGAATGGATATGAACATATGGATGTACAGGTGCAGGCTGGAAGCAGGCTGCGAGGGGTGCTGGCTCCTAACCTTGTGTTTGTCTTCTGTGCAGTGCTAGCTAAACTTTTGAAATAAATTGGGCACTCTCACTCAGTGCAGGCCGTGACCATCTTCGCCTTCCTCGGCAAACCATCATTTTTCCACCAGGTAGTTCCATGCATCACAGTACAACTACAAACACAAACCTAGAGCTATACGTACCCTCCTATATTCCAAAATTTCGAGATTCAGTTATACAACATCGCCTTATGTGGGCTCCACGTAAACGCTTTTGCAAGACTCCCTGGTGGTCTAGTGGTTAGGATTCGGCGCTCTCACCGCCGCGGCCCGGGTTCGATTCCCGGTCAGGGAACAAGATCTTTTATACCAACATTTTACTGTATTGAACAGCCACACGTGGCCAATTATTTGCAACAAAAGTAGATGGCCGATGGTTGCATCAGTGGCAGACGCGGGAAGATTCGAGAAGTTGCGGCGGCTGGCTCCACGTGTCTTGCGGGGAGCACGTGCTTATCCTTGTCCTCATCGACTTAGCATTGTCTGATACTAGAAAAGAGCTTTAGTCAAGTCCATTAATTCAACATTATTCTCAATAACTCTCTTTATTCTTTATTATATCGATACAAGGGTGTACCGTCTGATACTTCTACTTATCCTGTACAGCGATAAAAAAGTAGATAAATAAACTAAACAACGTAAAGACAATAGACAAACAGACAAGTCAATAGGTGGATAGACAGTAAATATGACCCGTGCATGGACAGTAACTGTGTCAGACGTAGAGCTAGATATGAAGTTATGAAGATATGAACATTAGTTATCATAAATATGTAGTTGAACAAGTTGCATCTTAGAGTACAGAATGATGAGATAAGGTCGGGCATGTAGTGACTGCAAACAGCAGATGCATATGTACAGTGTAGGCAAGTGTTTGGTAGCTTACTGATCACATAAACAGAGATGTATAGAGAGTAAACAGCTTCAATGTTTAAATATAGAGTTTTCAGTTGAAGTGCAATGTGAAGTGCATACAGCCACATGCGCTGAGTGTGTAGATATGCTGAGTATGGGGGGTTGGCATGACTAATTTAACGGCTCAGGGGTTAAAAACTATTCTTGATCCTGGTGGTTCTGGTTCGCATGTTCCGCTACCTCTTTACGAATGGCAGAGGTTAGATCAGTGTGAGCTTGTCAGGATGCTCCTTCAGTGGACCTGTAGAAGCTGTAGAGGAGCTTGTGGCAGCCTGACTTCCCGCGACGTTGTTGGGGTGTCACGACAGAGACATGTGAGAGATGTGACCAGGTGAGAGCCTCGGCTATGTGGATACCGAAGAACCTAAAGTTGTTCACTTTTTACGTCGTCCCCTCGATGCTCAGTGGCGAGGGCTCCTCCTAAAGTCGACAGTCACCTCCTTGGTTTTGCGAACGTTGAGGGAGAGATTGTTGGCGACGCACCACTCTGTAGAGAAGCTCACTTCCTTCCTAACATCAACTCCGAGGTTTCTACTACTTACACACGTTGTGTCTTCTCCAGCCTGACTCCTTCAGGAATGTATGTTTCGAATGTATATTTACAGGTGTGAATATGAGTGTGTATGTGTGGTAGAACTCAGGTAGAGATGCCTGTGTCAGTGTTTCTGAGTAACTGTGAGCTGACAATGTAATCGAAGACAAATATGAAAAACACTTTTTAAACTAAATCTGATTATGGATGCATCATTTTCAAATAATAGGGAATAGGATGATAGAAACATGCTTTGTTAAAAAAAAAAAAAAACAGGGGTCATACCAAAGTTATGTGATAAAGAGAAAAAGCTATCCTCCTTCGAGCCGGATTCGAACCAGCGACCTAAGGATGCCTGTTCATTTACCACTACAGTCCTCCGCTCTACCAACTGAGCTATCGAAGGGGGCGATAGCGAGTGAATATGGCCTGGTTCATAAAGGTTCGGGCAAAATAGTCAGATTAAATAGATATTATTTAATCGCTCGAAATAATGTTTGATTTACCATGAAATCTAAGCGTTCCTGTCAGCAAGAATAAGCTATCGTTACTGATGCACCACTCGCCACCGAGAAGGGTTTGCGCTATGAGGTCAATAAGCTGCGGTGTTGAGCGTCCTCTTGCGGGTAAGGAAACGTATTGTTTTCTTAATTAACGTGTTACCTTTTTTATACAAAAAGTATGGGCAGATTTCATTTAAAAGAAATAGCACACAACACCTGGTAGTATAGACATACAGTGCTGTGGAAAAGTAGAGTTCTTCTATTTTGGTTAATTTGTCACATTTAAATGTTTCATATCATCCAGCAAATTTTAAAATATGAGAATAACAAAATGAGTAAACACAAAACACAAATGGCTCAGTTTCATTTATTGAGCAAGATTTATTCAAAACCCATATCACCCATGTTAAAAAGTAATTTCCCCTGAAACCTAATAACTATGCCACTCTTGGTAACAACTGCAGTCAAACGTTTGCGAAAGCTTGTGCCGAGTCGTTTATGTTGCAGTGGAGGGATTTTGCTCCACTTTTCAGCTACAGTTTCCGAGCATGAACTGCATGTTTGAGGTCTTGCCAAAGCGCCTCGATGGGACTCAAGTTAGGATTTTGACGTGGCCGCAGTTCAGGCCAGCAGTTGTTTGGGCCTTGCAACTCTCACATGGATGCCATTTTTGCCCAGTGTTTTTCTTAATGTGGCATTGTGTACATTGACCCTGACTGAGGCAAGGTAGGCCAGCAGTTCTTTAAATGTTTGTCTAGGTTCTTTTGTGACCTCCTGGATGCTGAGTCGATGTGATCTCGGCTAAGTAGTATCAACAGCAGACAGGTAAGTGCTTTTAAAAGTACAGAGAATGCCCCTTCAATTTCTACCATTCACCTCTTTCTCTGTAACACTGAAGCTTCTACTGAATGAAGGGAGAATGTCCAAACATGTTATAAATGTTAGTAGAAACATCAATAATTCAATACTGAGAGAGCAAAAACACAAAGATGTCAGAATAGTTATTCAAATAATGCCATTAGAGTTATCAAACCTTGTGCAATTAGAAAATCAAAGAAACACACTATTAAAACACTAGTAACCTAAAACATCAGTAATTCCTGTGCGCTTACAAAAGACCAGTCCACTCCAAACATGCAGTGAAGTGAGCAGTAAATGAAACCTTGATTTACTTGGTGTCAGGCCACTAAATAACAAAACACTTCTGATTAGAGATCTTATTAAAGAGAATAAACATGATTGAATGTTTCTATTAGAAACGTGTCTACATGAAAATGGCACACTTGAAGTTGTTTCTGAGAATAAGAAGAAGTTATTTCCTACGATAAGACAGGGCAGGCGAGGAGGAGGAGTGGCAATGCAAAAACACCATTGTTGGTGAATTGAAATCAACCTTTTTAGTGACATTTCTTTGTTATCATTATAATATAGGGCAATAATAATGAAGACAATAATAATGATTATAAATATTTATAATTTATACTTTGGCTGCATTAAAGGAAAATTAAAGGAAATTCTTTACAGGCTCGAACAAGTCCAATGGCAGAAATAAACTCAAGTGGAGGAAAACTTCAGGTACATTAATGATCTCTACCTAGAATAATGCTATGAAAATATCCAAACAGTCATGCCTCTCTGGTTTAATTCATAAACACAAAAATAATAACAAAGTCCTTTTTCCCCCCATAGTTTGACTAATTAATTCAAATGTTTCTGCTAAGGTGTATTATGGAGACATCTTTCAAAAACTGTGAGGAGTTTATTTTCAAAATTAAATAGCCTTGATAAGACAGAGCATAGCTCAGCCAGTTGGACAAGTTGCAATAAACATCCTGATAAGCCATCTAGGTAATCTCTTACTCTGTTATCAGGATCATCCAACTCTCATAACCAAATTAAGGTCATCTGTGATCTTGATGCTGTCATATTTCATTCCTTAAGATAAGTAAGTGTCTGACTGTATTCAAAATGATGTCCAAGCTATTGTAAACTGTTCTCTGTCAACAGGTGTTCTTCCGCATGCTTTTAAGACTGTGTTGGTGAAGCCTCTGCTGAAAAACAGTAAAATGGATTTTTCTGTACTAAATAGTTTTAGACCAATTTTAAACCTTCCTTTCTTAGGTTAGGTGTTAGAAAAAGTTTTTTGTTTCATACAATAAATGCATATCTCACGTTAAATTAGTTATATGAGAAGTTTCAATCAGGTTTTCGTTCTAACCATATTTCTGAGACTGCAGTGGTTGGTGTTGTGAGTGACCTCAGGCTCAGCGCTGATGTACAAAATCCTTTATTCTGGTTTTATTGGATCTTAGTGCAGCTTTAAATACTGTTGATTACAAAATTTGAATCCACCATCTTGAATACTGAGTGGGCCTCTCAGGCAGTGTTTTAGAATGATATTTAGTTTAAACTGTGTTTTATAAATAGACAGTTTTAGGGCCGCTTTTCTGCTTGTACATGTTACCTCTAGGAAACATGATATAAATGTCATAGCTATGCTGATGACATCCAGTTACACATTACCATTCCTTCTGATAATCCGGGCTCGGTAGACAGATTTACAAGCTGTCAGATATTTCTCAAGGGAAGTCACAACATCTTCTACAACAAAATCTAGAAAAAACTCAGCAAAAATAGTTTTAAGACAGACTATATTCTTTAGCTACGAATCACATAATTAATAATTGTTCTGTACCAGTAAACTCTATAAATGATCTCATGAACACATCACAGTTTTATACAATTTTATTACTTTCATATAAAACACACGATCACAAACACGGTATTGTATAAAAACACAAATCAATTCTGTAATTAGGACTTCTTATTTTGACATGTCTAAAGTTGGTCAAATTGTATTTAGTGATTAAAGTGATATTCCTTCATTTTGATGGAAATGTACAAATGAGATCTTCAGCAGGTTCTAGGACTCAAAGAACAGAAAAAGGGATATGCATATCCACAATA
>CM067478.1:20119738-20124738 GCA_034552555.1 Semaprochilodus insignis
TCCCCCCTTTCTCTCTCCCCCTCCTCTCACTCTCCCCCCTCTCTCTCTCCCTCTCTTTCTCTCACCCCCTCTCTCTCTCTCTCCCTCTCTCTATATATATATATCTCTCTCTCAGCCCCTCGGTCAGTTCAGCAGCTGCAGGTCCGTCACAGTGATGAGAAATCAGTGCGGGTGCAGTGGCACCCCCCGGTGGGAGAGTGGGATGACTACAATGTCCTGCTGAGAGACGGAGAGGAGGAGGTGGAGAGAAAGTCTCTGGGCAGAGACATGAAGGAGTGCAGCTTCAGTGACCTCACACCTGGACACCAGTACACCATCACCGTGGTGACAAACAGCGGAGAACTCAACAGCTCCGCCTCCGTCACAGCGCGCACCTGTGAGTCTGACCTTTCCGCTCACAACGATGATGTCATACCTAATTATTTGGCTTTTCCCATATTAATAATGGATAAATTGAAACCGCGTGGTAACGAGATGGGTCATCATGAGGTGACGACACGCGTATGGTGAACACTCGCTCTCAGTCGGTACTCTCAGTTCACCGTTTCCGTAGAACTCATTTACATGTCCACCTATTCAGCCTAGTTTAGCCCCGCGTGCTCATACTGAAGTTCAAAGTTAAGACAGCCAATCAGAACAGCTTCATGACATGTATCAGAGATTGACAGAGGATATATAATAGAGGATGGAACACATGACACATGCACAGTGAGGGAAATGGACAGCGCACCGAGCAGGACACGGTGACGCCAGGACGCCATGACGTTAGATCATACAGTGTAGACGATATGATGCTGGTCTGTGGTCAGAACTGACCTTTAACTCTGCACACTCCAAAGTGGCCAGCAGGGGGCGAGAGAAGTGACTCCAGTTACACTGAACTCAGACCTTTAACTGGTACTGCACCACCATCAGCGTTCCTCACCCTGTCTGTCTGTGTTCAGTCCCAGCAGGTGTCGCTGACCTGCAGGTGCGTAACGAGGGCTGGACGGACGCTCTGCAGGTCAGCTGGGAGAAAGTGGCGGGAAAAATGGACTCGTATCGTCTGCTGCTCATCCATGACAGCGTCATCATCAAGAACGAGAGCGTTCCTGCACACGCTACCTCCTACCACTTCCAGGGCCTGAAATCTGGTGCTCTCTACAGGGTGGTGGTTACCACAGTGCAAGGTGGCACGTCGTCCAGGCAGACCGTGTCTGAGGGCCGGACAGGTCAGTGACGATCACAGCACACACAACATAAACATCAGTCCCAGAGGAATGGCTCAGCTGGACGTTCCATAATCTGTAACCCAGATCACTTTTTAATAAAGACCATCAGGAGACTCACCGCAGAGTGGACAGGGGTTAAATTCCAAACTGCTCTTATCTGGAGTAACAGGAATATTCCTGGAATTTTCAGGAAGTCATGAACATGCGGAGGGTCTCAGTGTGAGGGCTTCCTGCTGGGCTGTTGTTTGTCTGAGAGGATGTTGCTCTATTTGTAGACGATGTTTGTTTGAACTGACAGCTTCACAAAAGTCCTGAACTCAGAAATGATCAGATAACTGATAGCAAATATTATATATAAAATATATATCCGTAAGAACAAAGACACTCAGACTGGATCTGTTCACAGGTCGTCTGTTTCTCTGTGTGTGATTACTAATACCTTCAGGTTATCTGTTTCTCTGTGTGTGATTACTAATACCTTCAGGGTATCTGTTTCTCTGTGTGTGATTACTAATACCTTCAGTGTATCTGTTTCTCTGTGTGTGATTACTAGTATCTTCAGGTTATCTGTTTCTCTGTGTTGACTAGTATTCCTCTCCCTTTGAGTGCTAAGTATTTCTGTGTATGATTGTTAATGCCTGTAGCTGAGCTTTCTCTGTGCACAACAGTGCTGAAGCTCATTGATTGTTCCTGATTGATCATGGTTGTGTGTGCTATGATTGATGTAGTTGATTGATCATCCTGTGTATGTGATTAACAGTGCTGTAGTTGATTGATCATCCTGTGTGTGTGATTACCAGTGCTGTAGTTGATTAATTGTCCTGTGTGTGTGATTAACAGTGCTGTAGTTTATTGATCATCCTGTGTGTTCTCTCTGTGTGTGATTGGCAGTGCCTGCGGCCGTGCGGGAGGTGTCAGTCAGTAATAATGGGAGGATGGATTTCCTCAGCGTGTCGTGGAGGCCGGCGCAGGGGGAGGTGGACAGTTACCTGGTCACTCTGAGTGATCGTGAGAGGATCATCCATGCGCTGACCGTCTCCAAGTCCAGTCCAGAGTGTGTGTTCAAGTCTCTAGTGTCTGGACGCCTCTACAACATCTCTGTTAGCTCCCGCAGTGGAACGTACGAGAACCACACGGTGGTCCAGGAGAGAACACGTAAGAGTCCTCACTGAACAGCACTGTAGGCTAAACAAGGTGGAGCTAAACTGCTGTAGGCTGAATTGGTGGGACTTAACAATCTACTACATGGGTGGAGCTAAACTGCTGTAGGCTGAATGGGTGGGGCTAAACTGCTGTAGGCTGAATGGGTGGGGCATAACTGCTGTAGGGTGAATGGGTGGGGCTTAACAAGCTACTGAATAGGTGGGCATAACTCCTGTAGACTGAATGGGTGGAGTTAAACTGCTGTAGGCTAAACAAGGTGGAGCTAAACTGCTGTAGGCTAAATGGGTGGAGCTAAACTGTTATTTTAGTGTGATTATTGATTGTACTCAGTGTGATTATTGATTGTACTCAGTGTGACTATTGATTGTACTCTGTGATTATCGATTATACTCAGTGAGATTATTGATTGTACTCAGTGTGATTATTGATTATACTCAGTGTGATTATTGATTATACTCAGTGTGATTATCGATTATACTCAGTGTGATTATTGATTGTACTCAGTGTGATTATTGATTATACTCAGTGTGATTATCGATTATACTCAGTGTGATTATCGATTGTACTCAGTGTGATTATTGATTATACTCTGTGTGATTATTGATTATACTCAGTGTGATTGTCGATTATACTCAGTGTGATTATTGATTGTAATCAGTGTTATTGTTATAGTGAGTGTGATTATTGATTATAGTCAATATTATTATTAATTATAGTCAGTGTGATTGTTAATTATAATTAGTGTGATTATTGATTATACTCAGTGTGACTATTGATTATAGTAATGTGATTATTGATTGTACTCAGTGTGTTTATTGATTATAATCAGTGTGATTATTGACCATAGTCAGTGTGATTATTGATATGTCTGATGTGAGTATTAAGGTTAGTACGGTTCTGTGTTCCTTCTCAGACCCGTCTCCAGTTCTGACCCCAACGGCAACCCACATGGCACGGGACGACTCCCTGAAGGTGTACTGGCGCCACGCAGCTGGAGACTTTGACTACTACCAAGTGGCCATCAAACACAACAACCTGTTTCACCAGAACCGGACGGTTCCAAGCTCTCAGAACCAGTGTGTGTTTAGTGGGCTGGTCCCGGGGCGACTCTACACCGTCATCGTTAGCACCTGGAGCGGAACGTATGAGTCCAGTGTCTCCACACACGGACGCACTTGTGAGTGAACACCACAACACCTGACTGACCTCACAGTCACAAGTACCTGCACAGGGTCGTCTCCATGACGACATAGACATGGCACTGATCCTATACTGAAGGTGCTGGTTTAGGATCAGATCCATGTCTTATTGATGATACTAACCCTAGATCCTGGATCAGTGCGTCTAATATGAGACCTACAGAGAAGACGAGAAGCGCTTGCTGGAACCTCCTGCTGTAGTGCATATTTATCAGTGACTCCTTAAATGGTGCAGCAGTTATATTCTGGTGCTGGCAGTCAGCGTCTTCATATTCCCATTCCACCTTAAATGGTGTAGCAGTTATTATGATGCCTCAGGTGCCAGAATATAACCACAGCCCCCTTTAAGGTGGAGTCTCTGAGCTCCTGAGGCCCAAATCAGCTGCTTAAACCAGCAGTCACTGTTACTGTGCCTGTAAGACTGATGTATATGTAAATGAGGTCTGTTCTGATTGGCTAACCTGTAATATACCTCATAAAAGCAGTTGAAACACTCCATCTAACTGTGTGGGCAGGGCTAAATTGCTGGAGCCTGGAGAGATGTATACTGCATGTAAAGTTGAGTAGCCAGAGGAATTCCAGGTCGGAGCCGGCTTTCAGAGAACCTGTGTTGAGGTGTTCTAACCTGCTCCTCTGCTGTTTCAGTACCTGCAGCGGTGAGGAACCTGACTCTGGCTGCTCGCAAGACTGAGGAGCTGAAGGTCACCTGGATGTCAGCACTGGGAGATGTAGACCACTATGAGGTTCAGCTTCTCTTCAACGACATGAAGGTGCTTCCCCCGATCACCCTGAGCAGCACCACGGCCCACTACCTGCTGTCCTCCCTCACACCTGGACGACTCTACAAGATCGTCGTGTCCACCTTCAGCGGACCCAACCTCAGCACACAGTTTATTGAGGGCAGGACAGGTACCAGCTCTGTGCACTGGGCGGCGCTGTGTGTCTGGCCATTCACTCACAGCAGCAACCGCCACCAGCTAATCTGGCTATTTACAGTCAGCAGAGTTAGGTCTAGCTAATGTTAGCATGTTCAGCTAATTAGCTAATGTTAGCATGTTCAGCTAGTTAGCTAATGTTAGCATTTTCAGTTGTTTAGGTAATGTTAGCATTTTAGCTAGTTAGGTAATTTTAGATATTATAATTTCCACAATTTTGTGTAGAATAAAAAGCTCCAAAATTACCCTACCGTATACATTAGTGGAAACATTGGTGTATATATTAACATATATGTTAGTGTAAATGTTAGTGTATACATTAGCGTGTACGTTAGCGTGTTATGTGTATTTGAGGTATATATTGTGTGTGTTTCACTGTGATGGTCGTGGAAGGTGTCTGTAAGGTGAGCTGCTGTCTCTGTGTGTTCTCGTCTTCAGTTCCCAGTAAAGTGAAGAACATCCACATCAGTAACGAGGGTCAGAGCAGCAGT
>CM067478.1:20127238-20129738 GCA_034552555.1 Semaprochilodus insignis
AGTACGCTCTCAGGAGCCCTGGTTCTCCTGGTTAGCAGTCCTAACTCCACCCATCAATGTGTTGTTTTAGAACCATGCTGTGAGGTTGGACAAGCTTACCTGAGAGACTGTAGAACATCACTCGGTTATATAACATCTGAAATGTGACCTCCACAGACCCAAAACCGCCGCTGTCGTTCTCATATGGAGGAGTCACCAACACGTCTGTGGAGATGACATGGAGCGGTCCGGAGGGGACGGATTATGATGATTTTGACCTGCAGTGGACTCCCAGTGACCAGCTGTCTGTACTTAACCCCTACCACATCCGCATGTCCGGCAGCAGGGTGCTGAAGGGCCTTTACCCCGGCCGGCTCTACCACTTCAGCCTGCGCACCATCAGCAGTTCTGGAGGACACACGGCCTTCAGCCAGCCCATCTACAAGAGCATCCGCACCAGTCAGTGCTCATCTTATTTATACACCCTAAACTACACCACACACCATCTATACACCCTAAACTACACCACACGCCATCTATACACCCTAAACTAGATCACACGCCATTTTTACACCCTAAACTAGATCACACAGCATCTATACACCCTAAACTACATCACACGCCATTTTTACACCCTAAACTACACCACACGCCATCTAAACACCCTAAACTATATCACACGCCATTTTTACACCCTAAACTACACCACACGCCATCTATACACCCTAAACTACACCACAAGCCATCTATACACCCTAAACTACACCACAAGCCATTTTTACATCCTAAACTAGATCACACAGTATCTATACACCCTAAACTACACCACACGCCATTTTTACACCCTAAACTACACCACACGCCATCTATACACCCTAAACTACACCACAAGCCATCTATACACCCTAAACTACACCACAAGCCATCTATACACCCTAAACTACACCACACGCCATTTTTACATCCTAAACTAGATCACACAGCATCTATACACCCTAAACTACATCACACGCCATTTTTACACCCTAAACTACACCACACGCCATCTATACACCCTAAACTACACCACAAGCCATCTATACAGCCTAAACTACACCACAAGCCATCTATACACCCTAAACTACACCACACGCCATTTTTACACCCTAAACTACACCACAAGCCAGCTATACACCCTAAACTACACCACACCCCATTTTTACACCCTAAACTACACCACACGCCATCTATACACCCTGAACTACACCACATGCCATCTATACACCCTAAACTACACCACACGCCATCTATACACCCTAAACTACACCACACACCATCTGTACACCCTAAACTACATCACACGCCATTTTACACCCTAAATTACACCACACGCCATCTATACACCCTGAACTACACCACATGCCATCTATACACCCTAAACTACACCACACGCCATCTGTACACCCTAAACTACACCACATACCATTTTTACATCCTAAACTACACCACACGCCATCTATACACCCTAAACTACACCACACGCTATCTATACACCCGAAACTACACCACACACCTTTTTTACATCCTAAACTACACCACACGCCATCTATACACCCTAAACTACATCACACGCCATCTATACACCCTAAACTACACCACACGCCATCTTTACACCCTAAACTACACCACATGCCATCTATACACCCTAAACTACACCACATGCCATCTATACACCCTAAACTACACCACAAGCCATCTATACACCCTAAACAAAACCACACGCCATTTTTACATCCTAACCTACATCACGCGGCATCTATACACTCTAAACTACATCACACACCATCTATACACCCGAAATTACACCACACGCCATCTTTACATCCTAAACTACATCACACGCCATCTATACACCTGAAACTACACCACATGCCATCTATACACCCTACACTACACCACATGCCATGTGTACACCCTAAACTACATCACACGCCATCTATATACACTCTAAACTACACCACACACCATCTAAATCCACTCTAAGCTATACCACACACCATCTCTTTACACCCAAAACCACACCACACACTATCTATACACCCAAACTATACAGCATGCCATCTTTATACACTGTAAACTGCACAATACGCCATTCATATACACCCTAAACTACAACACAAACCATCTATATTCACCCTAACCTGCACCATACGCCATCTTTATCCACACTAAACTATACCACACACTGTCTATATACTCCTTAAACTACACCACACACCATCTATATCCTAATCTACACCACACAGTCTATATACACCCTAGCTCATACTACACAACATCTATATATACCCTAACCTACACCACGTCATCTATATACACCCTAAATACAACACATGCCGTCTATATGCCCTAAACTATATAATATCCCTCATGCCTGTAACATAACATGTAGTCCAGGCAGAATTCCAGCTGCTGCTTTTCCTCACTGCACTCTGTTCTTTTATCCATTTCCTAAATCGCCCATGAAGAGCCTCAGAGGATC
>CM067478.1:20134738-20151174 GCA_034552555.1 Semaprochilodus insignis
ACTCTATTCACCATTGACCTTAATCATCACTGACCCTTTTCACCCCTGACCGTATTCACCCCTGACGGTATTCACTACCTACTGTAATCACTGCTGAAAGTGTTCACTACTAATTGTATTCACCACTGACTCTATTCGCCACTGACGCTAGTCACCACTTACCCTAGTCACCACTGACCCTAGTTATCACTGACTCTATTCACCGCTGACCTTATTCACTACTTCCTGTAATAACTACTGAAAGTATTCACAATTGACCGTATTTGCTATTGAAAGTATTCACCACTGATCCTACTCACCAGTGACCCTATTCACCACTGTCCGTATTCACTACTGACCTTATTTATTTATGACCCTATTCACCACTGACTGTATTCACCATTGACTGTATTTACCATTGTCCTTATTTAGCACTGACCACATTCACCACTGACCATACACTGACTGTCTGAATTCTCTTCCTTCTTGCTTACAGGACCTGAAGGACGTCGGCCGTAACCAGCCACAGGACACGGCATTACTGCCTGAGAACCGAGGGAAGAACCGCTACAATAACATCCTGCCATGTAAGACTGTTATCTGTGAACAGATTCAGTTGATTCAGCTGTATGAGTGATGCAGAGCTTCTTCTGAGCTCCGTTCTGTCTGTGGTCTTGTTTCAGATGATTCCACGCGGGTGAAGCTGTCCTATGTGGATGATGATCCCTGTTCAGACTACATTAATGCCAGCTACATTCCTGTAAGACAGACTGGCTGCTGGTGCTCTGCCCTGACCAAGTCCTCTCTAATACTCAGCACTGACCACATCTTCTCTAGTACTCAGCACTGACCACGTCCTCTCTAACACTCAGCACTGACCGTGTGCTCTCTAATACTCTGCACTGACCGCTCCCTCTCTAATACTGAGCACTGACTGTGCCATCTCTAATACATTGCCCTGACCATGCCCTGTCTAATACTCTGCCCTGACCGTGTCCTCTCTAATACTCTGCACTGATCATGTGCTCTCTAATACTCTGCCCTGACCACGCCCTCTCTAATACTCAGCACTGACCACGTCCTCTCTAATACTCTGCCCTGACCGCACCCTCTCTAATACTCAGCACTGACTGTGTCCTCTCTAATACTCTGCCCTGACCATGCCCTCTCTAATACTCTGCACTGACCGTGTGCTCTCTAATACTCAGCACTGACCGTGTCCTTTCTAATACTATGCCCTGACCATATCCTCTCTAATACTCTGCACTGATCATGTGCTCTTTAATACTCTGCCCTGACCACGCCCTCTCTAATACTCAGCACTGACCACGTCCTCTCTAATACTCAGCACTGACCACGTCCTCTCTAATACTCAGCACTGACTGTGTCCTCTCTAATACTCTGGCCTGACCCCACCCTCTCTAATCTGAGCGTGTCCTCTCTAATACGTTGCCCTGATTGTGTCCTCTCTAATACTATGCCCTGACCACGCCCTGTCTAATAATTTGCACTGACCCTGTCCTCTCTAATACTCTGCCCTGACCACGCCTTCTCTAATACTCAGCACTGATTGTGTCCTCTCTAATACTCAGTACTGACCACGTCCTCTCTAATACTCAGCACTGACCGTGTCCTCTCTAATACTCTGCCCTGAGCGTGTCCTCTCTAATACTCTGCCCTGACCATGCCCTCTCTAATACTCTGCACTGATCGTGTCCTCTCTGATACTCTGCACTGACCGTGTCCTCTCTAATACTCAGCACTGACCGTGTCCTCTCTAATACATTGCCCTGACCATGCCCTGTCTAATACTTTGCACTGACCGTGTCCTCTCTAATACTATGCCCTGACCACGCCCTCTCTAATACTCTGCACTGACCGTGTCCTCTCTAATACTCTGCACGGATTGTGTACTCTCTAATACTCTGCACTGATCATGTGCTCTCTAATACTCAGCACTGACTGTGTCCTCTCTAATACTCTGCCCTGAGCGTGTCCTCTCTAATACTGTGCCCTGACCATGCCCTCTCTAATACTCTGCACTGACCGTGTCCTCGCTAATACTCAGCACTGACCGTGTCCTCTCTAATACTCTGGCCTGACCCCCACCCTCTCTAATACTCTGCCCTGACCACGTCCTCTCTTATACTCTGCACTGATCGTGTGCTCTCTAATACTCCACCCTGACCACACCCTCTCTAATACTCAGCACTGACCATGTCCTCTGTAATACTCTGCCCTGACCACTCCCTCTCTAATACGTTGCACTGATCATGTCCTCTCTAATACTCTGCACGGATCGTATTCTCTCTAATACTCTGCACTGACCATACCCTCTCTAACACTCTGCACTGACCGTGTCCTGTCTAATACTCTGTCCTGACCATGTCCTCTCTAATACTCTGCCCTGAGCGTGTCCTCTCTTATACTCTGCACTGATCATGTGCTCTCTAATACTCTGCCCTGACCACACCCTCTCTAATACTCAGCACTGACCATGTACTCTCTAATACTCAGCACTGACCGCGTCCTCTGTAATACTCTGCCCTGGCCACTCCCTCTCTAATACTCAGCCCTGACGGTGTCTTCTCTAATACTCAGCACTGACCGTGTCCTCTCTAATACTCTGCCCTGACCCCGCCCTCTCTATTACTCAGCATTGACTGTGTCCTCTCTAATACTCAGTATTGATACTCTGTACTGTGTATTTAAGGTGGAGAAAGGCAGGAGGAACTCTGTACTGTGTATTTAAGGTGGAGAAAGGCAGGAGGAACTCTGTACTGTGTATTTAAGGTGGAGAAAGGTGTCTGTGTGGCTGTATAGGTTTAAGTGAATTATAATGAAAGGCTTCTGTAGTGTTAGGAACCCACCCTGCAGTACCGCCGTGTGGTTGTGTGTGCTCATGTGTGGTAGTGTGTGCTTGTGTGTGGTAGTGTGTGCTCATGTGTGGTTGTGTTGCACATGTGTGGTAGCGTGTACTCGTGTTGTGGTAGTGTGTGGTCATGTGTGGTTGTGTATGCTCGTGTGTGTTTGTGTCTGCTCGCATGTGTGGTAGTGTGAGCTTGTGTGTGGTAGTGTGTGCTCGTGTGTTGTAGTGTGTGCTCACGTGTGTGGTAGAGTTTGCTCGTGTATGCACGTGTGTGGTAGTGTGTGCTGGTTTGTGGTTGTGTGTGCTCTTGTTTGCTTGTGTGTGGTTGTGTGTGGTACAGATCTACTCTCTGTGTTTGGGAGAGTTTACGGGGCAGCCTGAAGGTCAGGCTGGTGCTGCGCGGCTGTCGCTGATCTGCTGCTGTGCTGACTGTGTTGAAGGGGAATAACTTCAGGCGGGAGTATATCGCCACCCAGGGGCCGCTGCCCGGCACCAAGGACGACTTCTGGAAGATGGTGTGGGAACAGAACGTACACAACGTGGTCATGGTGACGCAGTGCGTGGAGAAAGGGAGGGTACGTGGACGGATGAGTCTTTTATGGTGTTCAGTTAACCACTCAACCAAACAACACTGACCGCACTGTGTATGCATGTCCTGCAGGTGAAATGTGACCACTACTGGCCATTTGATCAGGACCCGCTGTACTACGGAGACCTCATCGTCCAAATGCTGTCTGAGTCCGTTCTCCCGGAGTGGACCATCCGGGAGTTCAAAATCTGCAGTGTGCGTATAATAATATATATTAATATGGTTGGTGTAGCTCAGCTGGTAACACCACTACCCACCAGAGAGCCACCACCACCACATGTGGGAGACTGGGGTTCGAATCCCGGTCTGGGTGACTATGCTGTGCTACACCAATAAGAGTCCTTGGGCAAGACTCCTAACACTACATTGGCCTACCTGTAATATGACTGACCTTGTAAGTCGCTCTGGATAAGAGCGTCAGCTAAATGCCGTAAATGTAAATAATAATAATAATAATAATAATGAATGAATGAATTGGTACAAAAGCAAAACAAATACAAATAACAGACAAAAACATATAGCCCCACTAATCCCACCCCCTGGAAAAGACCACCTGGTTAGTGCCACCCCTCTCTGTGTCTTCTGCAGGAGGAGCAGCTGAACTTCTCCAGAATCGTGCGGCAGTTTCACTACACGGTGTGGCCGGACCACGGTGTCCCTGAGACCACCCAGTCCCTGATCCAGTTTGTGCGGACCGTGCGTGATTACATCAACAGGACCCCTGGCTCTGGACCCACTGTGGTCCACTGCAGGTCAGTGTGCGGTCTGTTATAGGAGGAAGATCTTGGTGTGAAGCTGCAGGACCTCATGCTGCTGTTCCTATCAGTGGTGCTGCGTGTCATTGACTGTTTGTTTGGAAGTGTGGATCTTCTAAAAGCATGGAGAGTTTGTATTCCTCAGTGATGACGCTCTGTATGTTCTGTCCCACAGTGCCGGAGTGGGCCGAACTGGAACCTTTATCGGGCTGGACCGGGTCCTTCAGCAGCTGGACACTAAGGACACAGTGGACATTTACGGAGCTGTATTTGACTTGCGACTCCATCGCTCTCACATGGTTCAGACAGAGGTGAGATCAATATAGGTGTGTTCTGTAGTGATCCAGTGTAGGGAATAGTGATTAGGAGAACATTCCTGCTCACTATAGGAGTGTTCTGTAGTGATCCAGTGTAGGGAATAGTGATTAGGAGAACATTCCTGCTCACTATAGAAGTGTTCTGTAGGTCTTAGGAGTCATTAGAACGTTTAGAACGTGTTGTTTGTTATGTGTGCTGTTGATTAAGTTGAGGTTGTTTGTTTGTGTTCCAGAGTCAGTACATGTACCTGCACCAGTGTGTTCGAGATGTACTTCGTGCACGGAAGTTGCGTAGTGAGCAGGAGAACCCCCTGTATCCCGTCTACGAGAATGTGTCTTCAGATTACCATCGAGGTCAGCACGCTCTCATGTCAGTCATGTCAGAGCCCTGAGTCATGTGGCCAGGATTAGTCAGTAGAGAGACAGTGATGAGGATCTCTCTGACTCTCTCTCACTCTTTCTCACTCTCTCACACTCTCTCTCTATCTCTCACTCTCTCTATTTCTCACTATCTCTCTCTTTACCACCCTCTCTCACCCTCTCTATCTCTCGCTCTCTCTCACTCATTCTCACTCACTCTCTCAATCTCTCTTATTCTCTCTCACTCTCTCTCACACCCTTTCTCACTCTCTCTCTCACTCAGTCTCTCACTCTCTCTCTCTCACTCTCTCAATCTCTCGAACTCGCTCACTCTTCAAGAGATTCAGGCTTGTATACAGCTTTCTGATCGGATGCATGGATTCCGTGTGCAAAGGAATTTTTCCTGAATTTTGTCCCATAGAAAATGAATAGAAAGGAAAAATGCGCCTATCTGCCCTACTTCCACTCGACCTACAGACACCATTTCGGATACACTTGCTTGGGGCAGAGCGCCAAGAAGGAATTCAGTGTTGGACTGACCCGCACTCGTCCGTTTGTTTTTCTTTTCACATCCCTTTTCCTCCCATAGACTCCCAGTCATTTTTGGACCCACCCAGACCTTGCTGTTTCCTTCTCCCGAGAGTCACCACACTTCATGAACTCCTTAAGGGCAGGTCCCCAAACACTAATCAACAGCCATACTGACCCGCACTCCTCTATGTGTTGTTTATTCATCCCTCGTTCCTCCCATAGACTCCCATCCATTTTTAGGCCCACCCAGAATCTATGGTTTCCTTTGCCTCACAGTCTCCAAACGTCATGTACTCACCGAAGGCAGGTGCCCAAGGTCTAATGGACAGCTATAAGGACCCGCACTCCTCTATGTGTCGTTTATTCATCCCTCGTTCCTCTCATAGCAAGCTGCTCAACCATCCCACGTTTCCTTCAGGAAATGCACTTTTCTAGTTATTATTAATGGTCAGGACCCCCACAGGACCACCACAGAGCAGGTACTATGTGGGTGGTGGATCATTCTCAGCATTGCAGTGACACTGACGTGGTGGTGGTGTGTTAGTGTGTGTTGAACATACGTTCATAAATGTGTTATTACATACATTCATATATGCCTCTGTTTCATATACAGATGCCGTGTACAGCCGACGTTAGACATCGTATGGAATGAAAGATGAAGTTGTGTCAGTATGGAGCTTTATTTTTATAAAGTATTTATAAGTGTGTTATAAATGCTTTGTGGCTGTGTATAACATTTGTATATATATGTATTAGTATTAATGCAGTGTAATATGTATTTATGTCACTTCATCCAGAAACACTGTTATTTTATACATTAGCTACTGAACAAGACCGTCTGAATGTTCAGCACTGTATCTCATGAAACTCAACACTGCATCTCCATGGTAATGGTCACTGTAGCCACCATTAGCCACCGGATACATAACACAGGCATGATGAAGTGGTAGCTACAGTCGACTCATACAAGATCAGAATACAGACAGTGTTTATACTGGAGTCCATCAGATCAGCTGCATCAGTCATCACTGTAGTGTATATGTCACACACTGTCAGAGCTGCTGTGACGTGGCTGCACACTGGATTTAAAGGGGTCATTACCATCAGCTCAAACATGCATTTAATGTAGAGCGTTTGGTTGCCATTGGTAACAGAGAGACATGTAGAGGGGCGGTCCGGTCCCGTATGGATTTAATACCCTCAAATTAAAGCAAAGTTCTGCCCTGAACTCCGCATCCTAAACGCCTGATCATTTTCCTCAACTCCGTAATGAAGTTCCAGAATCCTAATGGAGGAAGTCACCTTTCGCCTTCCGGAGGTTACAGGTTCACACCCCAGACAGACTCTGTTTTCCTGGTTGGGCTCGTAAGTCTGCCACCAGAGGGCACTGCTCAACACATAACACATTTCCCTGATATTGAACCAGTAATATTCCACCAATCACAGGAAAATCAGAACAGGTTTTATACAGTCAGAGCTGTAATAACCCCCAATAACATAATAATAACACTTCACCTGACCTTATATACAATATTAATTACAGTGTCAGAACATTTATTATTACATATCTGTATAACTCTATTACATTACTGAGTTTATCAGTAACAAAATTACTGCAATTTAATGATAAAGCTAACAACACATATACTACAGATACTGACCGTATACTACAGATACTGACTGTATACTACAGGTACTGACCGTTACACTACAGATACTGACCGTTACAGTACACATACTGACTGTTACACTACAGATACTGACTGTTACACTACAGATACTGACCGTATACTACAGATACTGACCGTTACACTACAGATACTGCCGGTATACTACAGATACTGACCGTTACACTACAGATACTGACCGTTACAGTACACATACTGACTGTTACACTACAGATACTGACTGTTACACTACAGATACTGACCGTTACACTACAGATACTGACCGTTACACTACAGATACTGACTGTTACACTACAGATACGGACATTACACTACAGATACTGACTGTTACACTACAGATACTGATTGTATACTACAGATACTGACCGTTACACTACAGATACTGACCGTTACAGTACACATACTGACTGTTACACTACAGATACTGACTGTTACACTACAGATACTGACCGTTACACTACAGATACTGACCGTTACACTACAGATACTGACTGTTACACTACAGATACGGACATTACACTACAGATACTGACTGTTACACTACAGATACTGATTGTATACTACAGATACTGACCATTACACTACAGATACTGACCGTTACAGTACACATACTGACTGTTACACTACAGATACTGACTGTTACACTACAGATACTGACCGTTACACTACAGATACTGACCGTTACACTACAGATACTGACTGTTACACTACAGATACTGACCGTTACACTACAGATACTGACCGTTACACTACAGATACTGACTGTTACACTACAGATACGGACATTACACTACAGATACTGACTGTTACACTACAGATACTGATTGTATACTACAGATACTGACCATTACACTACAGATACTGACCGTTACAGTACACATACTGACTGTTACACTACAGATACTGACTATTACACTACAGATACTGACCGTTACACTACAGATACTGACCGTTACACTACAGATACTGACTGTTACACTACAGATACGGACATTACACTACAGATACTGACTGTTACACTACAGATACTGATTGTATACTACAGATACTGACCATTACACTACAGATACTGACCGTTACAGTACACATACTGACTGTTACACTACAGATACTGACTGTTACACTACAGATACTGACCATACACCAAAGATACTGACCATTACACTACAGATACTGACCATTACACTACAGAAACTGACTGTGTACTACAGATACTGACTGTTACACTACAAATACTGACCATACACGACAGATACTGACCATTACACTACAGATACTGACCGTTATACTACAGATACTGACTGTGTACTACAGATACTGACTGTACACTACAGATACTGACTGTATACTACAGATACTGACCGTATACTACAGATACTGACCGTTACACTACAGATACTGACCGTATACTACAGATACTGACCGTTACACTACAGATACTGACCGTTACAGTACACATACTGACTGTTACACTACAGATACTGACCGTTACACTACAGATACTGACCGTTACACTACAGATACTGACAGTGCACTACAGATACTGACCATACACCAAAGATACTGACCATTACAGTACAGATACTGACTGTACACTCCAGATACTGACTGTTACAGTACAGAAACTGACTGTGTACTACAGATACTGACTGTTACACTACAAATACTGACCATACACGACAGATACTGACCATTACACTACAGATACTGACCGTTATACTACAGATACTGACTGTGTACTACAGATACTGACTGTTACACTACAAATACTGACCATACACCAAAGATACTGACCATTACACTACAGATATTGACCATTACACTACAGAAACTGACTGTACACTACAGATACTGATCGTTACACTACCGATAGAGCAGACAGAGCCTGTAAAGCTGACTGTAAATCCAGTGTGCAGAGACAGATTAATAAACAGGATCTGCTTGGCATCACTGCAGGATCCTGAGTTACTCTGAAGAAGGTCTAATAAGTATATGATGTTTATTAAGACTGTATGAATATTTCATTAATGTTTTATAATAAATGTTTTTTTAGCTGAATTTGTGTCTCATTATTTACTGAGGGTCACTGGACTGTGATTGGTCTGTGAATGAACTGTCACTGGACTGTGGTCTGTGACTGGATTGTGAATGGTTTGTGACTGGTCGGTGACTGGACTGTAACTGGACTGTGATTGGTCTGTCTGGACTGTAACTGGTCTGTGTCTGGACTGTGACTGGACTGTGATTGGTCTGTGTCTGAACTGTAACTGGTCTGTGACTGGACTGTAACTGGTCTATGACTGGTCTGTGACTGGACTGTGATTGGTCTGTGAATGAACTGTCACTGGACTGTGGTCTGTGACTGGATTGTGAATGGTTTGTGACTGGTTGGTGACTGGACTGTAACTTGTCTGTGACTGGACTGTGAATGGTCTGTGACTGGACTGTAACTGGTCTATGACTGGACTGTGATTGGTCTGTGTCTGAACTGTAACTGGTCTGTAACTGGTCTATGACTGGATTGTGATTGGGCTGTCTGGACTGTGACTGGACTGTAACTGGTCTGTGACTGGACTGTGATTGGGCTGTGACTGGACTGTGACTGGATCTGTGTCTGGACTGTGACTGGATCTGTGGTTTGTGTTGTGTTTGATGTTTGTATTTGTGTGAGTTATTTGTGAATGTTAATGACTAAGAGTTGAGTTGTTCTGCTGATCATCAGTGACTGACCACAGCCCCGACTGTAGCTGTGTTTAGGAGGATTGTGGGGCTTTAACTGTAACTTCTGTACATTGTGAGAGAGAGGGGGTGACTGTTTTTGTCCACTAGGTGTCCCAGTGGCCCATCCTGTGGAGGAGTACTGATACCCTGAGAGCTGAGCTTCACGCCCAGCTGGACTTTATTAAAGCCTCAGTCGGCCACGCTGTGAGAAAACGCCTCAGTGAAGCTCTGGAGACTTACTAACGTTAACACACCATGGAGAAGCTGCATGTCAGTGTTCAGAGGAACTTCCGTCTGAACGCAATGAATTGCTTAGGAATCAGACTCGACTGATCTCTTTTAACTCCTCACACAGCGGAGCTCCTGAAGCAGTGGAAAATCTAAAGATCCAAATCAGACAAGTTCCATTGAGGAATCACTGAACCGTGCTAAACGTCCAGGAGCACAACTAAAGACACTTCGTGATGGTGTCTCTTCAGGTAAAACCTACTGAATGGTCACCTGAAGAGTGAACACAGAGGCAACCATCACACTGGTCACAGTGGTCACTCTCATTACTCAGTACTTCACTTCCCCATTCAGGAAGCCAGTATTAATCACAGTCTGGAGACTTTCATACCATCATCTCACCAGGAAATGCAATTCACTGTAAACCGTGTAGAGCTTGTCTTTAACAGAGGGCTGTAATTGGCTGTAGCCACGGTGACAGAGGAAGTGATGCAGTTGGTCAGTGCGTGTGTCCTCTGCACTCTGTGCTGTGTTAACTGTGTTCTCCCAAGGCTGCGTGAACTCTCAGCTGCATCTTTCCATCCTCCCAGAGACCTCCATCTGCATCTGTGACCCCCTCCCACGAGAAGACCAATCACTGCCATCAGAAAAATGACATCACCACAGATCACACATCACACTCATGAATCACAGATCACACTCATGGATCACAGATACAACAGATCACACTCACAGATTACAGATTACACTTATAGATCACAGATACAACAGATCACACTCACAGATCACTGATATAGCAGATCCCGCTCATAGATCACAGATGCAACAGATCATGCTCACAGATTACGCTCACAGTTCCCAGATTATGCTCACAGATCACAGATACAACACATCATGCTCAGATACAATGGATCACATTCACAAATCACAGAAACAACAGATCACACTCACAGATCACTAATACAACAGATAACACTCACAAGTCACACCACTGATCCCAGTTCACACTCACAAATCACAGACACAACAGATCACACTCGCTGATCACAGATACAACAGATCGCACTCGCTGATCACAGATACAACAGATCACACCCGCAGATCACAGATACAACAGATCACAGATATCATAGATCACACCCACAAATCACAGAAACAACAGATCACACTCCCAAATCACAGAAACAACAGATCACACTCACAAATCACAGAAACAACAGATCACTGTCACATCACAAATCACTCCACAGATCACTCCACAGATCACACTCAGATCCTGCAGATCACAGTCACACGCTGGTTTGTTGATTGAGGTGTTGAATCTGCAGCTTCTTTTAGACATGATTAACCAGAGTGAGACCAGACGAATGAGGGACTAAACCGGCATCAGTGAGTAATGCCAGCAGATCAGAGCCACAGGAGCTGCTCTGGCCCGAGCAATGCTTCAGTGGAGATATGCTGAACCTCTCTCAGCCCTGCAGAACACAGCACAACTTATTTCCTGTGTTAGTTTAATCTCCCTGAAGGGTTTCTGGCCGGCACTCACGGCTTTCACCCTCTTAAAGGCTGTTTGTTTGGGCCGTTTGGGTGGAATAAACAAACAGGCTGATGGTGATGAATGGAGCCTCAGTGCTCGGCAGCAGCCGCTGATCTGAGATACGGAGAGCAGATGTTTGTGATTCACTACATAAACTAATAAAGCGGTTATATATAGACTCCGTTCTTCCCAGGAAAAAAGTGAAGGCGAGGAATGAAGAGTGGGGTCAGAGGTCAGAGCTGTAGTTCAGTCTGCTGCCGGACAGTCAGGATCAGTTTACTCGGCTTTAAGAGTGATCGGGACGTGCTGGGAATCTTTTCTTTCTTTTACTTTCTTTCTTTTCTGCTTTCAGCCTCTGAGTAAAGACTGGTCTGGATTCTGGTCAGAACTCATCATAATGACCCTTCAGCTCTTCAGAGAAGGTTCTGTGAGGTAGCAAATGGGAGGAGCTAAACCGCTGTAGGCTGAATAGGTGGACCAAAACTGCTGTAGGCTAAATGGGAGGAGCTAAACTCCTGTAGGCTGAATGGGTGGAGCTAAACTGCTGTAGGCTGGATAGGAGGAGCTAAACTGCTGTAGGCTGAATGGGTGGAACTAAACTGCTGTAGGCTGGATGGGTGGAGCTAAACTATATATATAAGCTATAAGTATATACACAAATATATACACAAGCATATACATACATACATATATATATATATCCTTTCATGTATCATACTAATCAGAGACGCTAGTGACCAGAAGTGAAGGTCAGATTAGACACAGGGATCTGATTAAGGTTGATCTAATTACAGTTTATCATAAAGCACTCTAGAACAGTAGGCCCCTGCGGGTCAGGAGAACACCGATCATTCCAGCGTTATTATAAACCTTATTAAACTTTATTTGAGTTCTGCATCACTGTGGTCGCATGGTCTGCTTGAGACTGAAGGGGAAAACAGTTCCTGTGTGATAAACACTGTACAGCGTAGGGTCTGGACTCTGGATCCTTTAGAACACTTAAGAACTGTTTCTCCTCTACACTGACCCACCCAGCAGGTAATTAGGAGCCTTTACAGAGCAGAGGTGGAGTTTAAAAAGCTACAACAGGAAAACAGTCCGATATGCACCGACTGGGTCAGGGGGCTCTGACCGGCTGACCTGAGGGGGGGTCAAATACTTTGAACACCCCACTACAGAACCACAGCAGGACCACCACAGGAACTACAGTAGAACCACATCAGAACTACAGCAAAACCACTGCAGAAGTACAGCAGAACCATTGCAGAACTACAGACACACACACACACACACACACACACACTAACACAGAGACACTAACTAACACAGTGACACTAACACACACACACACTCTAACACAGACATTAACACACACACACACACACACACACACACACTAACAAACACACTAACACAGTTCTCAGTGTGCAGGACTCAGATGTTTGCTGTAAAGGTCTGTCAGACTATTAATACATATTTAGTACATAAACAGCAGAAAGTAAAACACAGTTACATGGGTAATGTAGGGTAATGCTGGGTGATGGGTAATGCTGGGTAATGCTGGGTGATGGGTAATGTAGGGTAATGCTGGGTGATGTTAGATAATGTTGGGTGATGGATAATGTAGGGTGATGGGTGATGTTGGGTAATGGGTGATGTAAGGTGATGCTGGATAATGTAGAGTGATGTTGGGTAATGTTGGGTGATGTAAGGTGATATTGGGTAATATTGGGTGATGTAAGGTGATGTTGGGTGATCGATAATGTAGAGTGATGTTGGGTGATGTTAGGTAATGTTGCGTAATATTGGGTGATTTAATATGCCATTCCACGGAAAGTGCTCTCATCGCAGTAACGGAGAGGCTTCATGCAGCGAGATCAGCCAAACTGTCCTCATGGAATGGGTCCACGTCTGCTTCATGCAGGCTCTCCACCGGTGTCCTTCAAGGCTCGGTGTTGGGTCCTCTTCTCTTCTCTCTCTACACTCTTTCTCTTGGAGAAGTAATTACTGCTCATGGCTTTTCTTATCACTGTTATGCCGATGATACTCAACTCATGCTTTCCTTCCCATCATCTGATACACAGGTATGCCACCGCATCTCAGCATGCCTGACTTACATCAGCTCATGGATGTCGGCTCACCACCTTAAGCTCAGTCCCAGCAAGACTGAGCTGCTGTCCATCCCCAGCACTACAGGTCCTCACCATGATCTTGCCATCTCATTCGGGAACCCCTTGATCACCCCGACTGAGGATGCAAGAAGTCTTGGAGTGATTCTGGATGGCCAGTTATCGTTCTCGGCTCATATAGGGAACCTGACTCGGTCATGTAGATTCCTCCTCTACAACATCCGGAGGATTCAACCCTTCCTCTCCCAGGAGGCCACCCAGCTGCTGGTCCAGTCTCTGGTCATCTCAAGGCTAGACTACTGCAACTCGCTCCTGGCTGGTCTTCCTCTACGGACCATCAGGCCCCTGCAACTGATCCAGAACGCAGCAGCTCGACTCATCTTCAATCTTCCAAAGTTCACCCATGTGACTCCACTGCTGCGCTCCCTTCACTGGCTTCCTGTAGCTGCCCGCATCAGATTTAAAACTCTGACGCCTCTAAAGCCAAGAACGGACCAGCCCCTCCCTACCTTATGGCAATGGTGAAGAGTCGATCTGTACCTCGAGCCCTTCGCGCTTCAAGTACAGCTAGACTCGAACCGCCATCCTTGAAGTCTCATGGAAGACAAGCGTCCAGACTCTTCTCTGTCCTGGCTCCCAGATGGTGGAATGAACTCCCACTGGGCGTTCGAACAGCAGAGTCTCTCGCGGTCTTCAAACGCAGACTGAGGACCCATCTCTTCATAATGCACTTAAGTGAGTAAGCACTAGTAGAGGTGTAAGTTGTGTATATACTTGTGTTGTGTTGCACTTATAATGACCTTATAATGACCTTTTGTTTTCTATAGGTGTGAGCACTGGGCTGGGGTTGCCAGGTAGTGCTCTTTTTGCTCTATATGTGTGTATTGATCTATCTAGGTATCAGCACTGGCCCCCTGTTCGGGCAGTGTCTGAGCTCATGGTGAGTTTTAGGCTCTAAACTTCCTGTACTAGCTGGAATATTATCCAATGGAACACTAAGCACGGTTGTAAGTCGCTCTGGATAAGAGCGTCTGCTAAATGCCTTAAATGTAAATGTTAAATGTGATGTTGGGTAATGGATAATGTAGAGTGATGTTGGGTGATGTAGGGTACTGTTGGGTGATGTTCGATAAAGTAGAGTGATGTTGGATAATGTAGGGTGATGGATAATGTAGAGTGATGTTGGGTGATGTTAGGTAATGTTGCGTAATATTGGGTGATGTAAGGTGATGTTGGGTAATGGATAATGTAGAGTGATGTTGGGTGATGTAGGGTACTGTTGGGTGATGTTCGATAAAGTAGAGTGAGGTTGGATAATGTAGGATGATGTTGGGTAATGCTGGATAATGTAGAGTGATGTTGGATACTGTAGAGTGATGGATAATGTAGAGTGATGTTGGATAATGTAAGGTGATGTTGGGTGATGTAAGGTGATGGGTGATGTAAGGTAATGTTGGGTGATGGATAATATTGAGTGATGGATAATGTAGAGCGATGTTGGGTGATGCTGGGTGATGGGTAGTGTTGCACAATATTAGGTGGTGTTGGGTGATGGATAATGTAGAGTAATGTTGGGTGATGTAAGGTACTGTTGGGTGATGTTGGATAACGTAGGGTGATGGGTAATGTTGGGGGATGTAAGGTCCTGTTGGGTTATGCTGGATAATGTAGAGTGGTGTTCTCCAGCAGGAACACAGTGGTTTTCAGGGTTTTGGTACCGTAGAGAACCGTGTTCAGTGTTTTGTAAGCGAGTGTGAGGCGGAGAATGAGCTCAGAGTTTAGAGTAGCAGGTCTGTAGAAGGCCGTTTCTGAGTCAGTGGGTCTGAGCGACTACAAGGAACTGTGATGGGCCACCTCCATCAAACCGTACTGGGCTGATACGCCGTTCTGTACTGCTCATCTTTCTGATCAGGAGACACAGCAGCTTCTCCCACCTGTAGAGCGTTTACTGGTCGTACGCTGTGTATCACAGGTATGCTCAGTGTAAGTCCTTTAGTCTGCTGTTAGCCGGAAGTCACTCCATGTCTGTTCTTGTTGAAGTGGGTGTTGTTGAGATGTGTGTTGTTGTTGGTGTTGTTGCTGAAGTGGGTATTGTTGAAATGTGTGTTGTTGTTGAAGGGGGTGTTGTTGAAGTGAGTGTTGTTGAAGTCGGTGTTGTTGTTCTTGTTGAAGTGGGTGTTGAAGTGTGTGTTGAAAAGTGTGTTATTGTTGAAGTGGGTGTTGTTGTTGAAGTGTGTGTTGTTGTTGAAGTGTGTGTTATTATTGTTGTTGAAGTGGGTGGTGGGTGTTGTTGTCGAAGTGGGTGTTGTTGAAGTAGGTGTTGTTGAAGTGGGTGTTGTTATTGAAGTAGGTGTTGTTGAAGTGGGTGTGGTTGTTGAAGTGAGTGTTGTTGAAATGTGTGTTGTTGATGTTGAAATGTCTGTTGTTGTTGAAGTGGGTGTTGTTTTTGTTGAAGTGGGTGTTGTTATTGAAGTAGGTGTTGTTGAAATGGATGTGGTTGTTGAAGTGAGTGCTGTTGAAATGTGTGTTGTTGTTGTTGATGAAGTGGGTGTTTATGTGAGCAGAGTCTATAGTGATATAGCTCTTTAACCCTTTAGCTGCTGATTTGTCTTTAAATTTGTGGACTTATAACTCCACCAAGTAATTCCTGCATATTAAACAATTTAAATGTAAACAGCCGTTCAGAAAGGTTCTGTATGAAACTCTCCGTTCTAGACATACTCAGATCTGTTC
>CM067478.1:20154923-20178601 GCA_034552555.1 Semaprochilodus insignis
GGGGGGTGCGGAGCGGGGGGCTCAGCGGGGGGCTAATGCTCCCATGCCTGGCCACAGCTGAGCCCCACCTTGACAGACAAGGCCCCGTGCATGGACCTGCATACAACTCAGCGCCCACAATAACACCTCCAGCCCAGCATGGGCACGAGCCTCAAAATCCCCCTGCACTGCAGCATGCATATAGCAGCACATCATATTTCACTGGACTTTCTCTGCGCACAGCGTCAGGCCAGTCATAACTTCACAGATACATTTTAGAAAAGGTAAAACTAAATAGTTAACAAAACCCAGAACTTACAGCCACACCACTGCATTGACTGCTCCCTGCACAAAAATACAGGAATAGACTGCAGATATTTCATCAAATATTGGTTTGGAAGATATCTGAATTAATGAATTTCTTGGGTGAACTGTGCATCCTTAAAACAAAAGTGTCTTCAACTCTAGTCCTGGAGGACCCTTGTCCAACGCAGTTTGGTGATTTCAAACACAACTGATTCAATCAATGCAACATTAATTATAAGAACATGCTTTACATGTAAGGTCAGTTCAGGGCTACCAGTGCACCAGTGCTTAGTATCTATAAATAAAAATGATCCTTAATGAGTGTAGCAAGTCAAAGGAGCCATAAACATCTCCAGCCATACCACTAAGACCTTTAGAACTGGTGAGTTAACCACACAATCCTGAGCCACTCAGGGTCCTCCTTGAACTGAATGAAACATAAAACAAGAAGCATCTCAGGATGCAGATACTTACGGCTGCATTTCTCAGGCTGCACTGCATAGACCTCCTACCGAGGGGGAACGATACAGTACGTACACATTCAGAAGTGTACGCTTATATTCAGCTAATGATGGCCTAGCATTCCATACCTCTGACCTCTAAGCCAGTCTATCCACTCTTGTAATTTACTGCAAGCAGAGGGAAGTTAAAGAATAAGTGGCTAAACAGAGCCAATTATCAGCCTTAAAAAATGAAAACGTGCTGACGCTGCCAAAAAAGAGCCTATTTTCTGGGCTTGATTGCTATTACTGTTGAAAAAGCACGGGGCAGGGCACATGTTTGGGCACTGGAGAAAAAGGGGAAGGACTTGAAAAGGTTCAACTGCATAGCCTGCTCCTTTAGCAGGACCCCGAGCACAGTAACCTTATATCAAAGACAGAGTGTCGAACAGGGAAGGGAACTACATTAATTATTAAAGCCCTTTTGGTAACAAGCTGTGAGTCGGTGGATGCCTATTGTAAGGATGACTTCCTCCTGTTTCCAGTTGTCTACTTTTAACCCTCTTTTAGAGAAACCCACACATGCTGATCTGACCACTGCATGGCAGAATAAGTGTCACGCACAGCGTGTGTGCATGCATGCATGTGTGCATTGGCGTTTAAGTGTGAATATGGGTGTGGGGCCATGACTGTTCAGTCAGGGAATGAATTTGATGAGCTCATCTCATAAATTGATGTTTGATGCTGACGTTCTTGATTCTGAAGGTTTCTTGAAGCATCTCAAGCACTTTGAGAATCCATTGATTATCAGCTACCGTCACAACAACATCTAGCTCACACTCCACCAGACACTCATTCCTGAACCTCTACATTCTTCAAATTATCCACTGCCTCTGCAATATACTCAGTCTGCATTTTGGGGATGAAATGCAGTCAAACACTACTCTCACAAAAACACACGGTACAGCAGTCGATGTACAACAGTGTTGGAGGCAGAATTTTATTTAGTGGTTGTTGGCTGGTTACATCTTGGGGGAGGCAGGTTAACCACTGGCATTAATTACATAAGAGACAAAAATATAAACCCAACACGCAATTGATAACATTGCATTTAACTGCCTAGCGATTAGTACAGCTTACAGCATTCCATGTTTTTCAGTCCAGTAGAGTAATGCTGTTAACATGTTGCCTTTGCATATAAAAATTATAATATGTATAAAACGATGCACATTGGATTGCAGCATGTAGCCATGTAAATTTTGTTATAGTCATACAAATGGTCAAACGCAGCAAGTACTTAGGGTAACTGTTGAGTTCACTGGAATTAACAAAGGAAAAGCATAAATGATATGTAAGGTAATATGTAAGATGACACAATCAATATTTTGTGTTTAAAACATTCCAAAATTAACTAACATTATCAACAGAATATAACAATTTTGACAGCATGCTGCATAGATATCTACTGAAGTTAGCACACTAGGCAGCTAGCCCTCAGCCCCTCCTGTCGCCTAATACCAGTAAGAGGCGATAGTGAGTCACTGTAGCATCGAGTATGCCTTCAGACCCCACATGAGCAGATGAAGAAGAAGCACTGCAGCCTCTCTGCAAGAAAACACAGTTTGAAAGCAAAGAAAACAAGTGACAAAAATAGCAGAAAAACAAAAATAACATTGGTATAAATAACATTTATTGCTTTCGACTGTTGATGAACTCAGCAATTCTTCTAGACTGGTGAGTAAATGGGTAAAGGAGATGTGTATGGAGTGTGAACTCAACAGACTGTGTCATCTTACAAATTGCTCCTTTAACTTGCAAGTTCAGCAAGCTCAAAAAAAGATTTCTAACTGCTCATAGCCCTTTGATGCCAATAAAAACAATGGACAGATGAACCCAAAGGTACTAAGTTCTCACATCATTTAAAATTATTATTTATTATTAATGTATTACAACAAATAATTTTTTCCTGTATGGTTACTTACTTTTTTTTATTTAAAGCTGCATAATTTTTTTTCATTGTAGCAGCTGCCAAAAATTTCTGATGACCTAAGGAAAACTTTGGCAGTCATGTTTGTTTATTTAAGGAGTAAAAAGGCATAAGAAACTGTATTACAAAAGCACTGAATAACTTATGTTTATGACATTTTTTTAATTGGGATCAGAGGGCTCTGGGAGGGTCTGGCTTCCAAGTGAGGGGGCCTAAACTACTCCACTGGGAATGTCTTGTGGATGTTAGCCGAAGAGTTAAATAANTTACAAAAGCACTGAATAACTTATGTTTATGACATTTTTTTAATTGGGATCAGAGGGCTCTGGGAGGGTCTGGCTTCCAAGTGAGGGGGCCTAAACTACTCCACTGGGAATGTCTTGTGGATGTTAGCCGAAGAGTTAAATAACTCCTGAGCTATTGTTTTAAATGAGCAGGCACTGAATGAAGCAGGATTTTAACCAAAGCTTGCATTGCAGGGCTCGTGTTAACACAATGGTGTTTCCATTCTAGAGGCCAGCAAGTGGCCTTTGACAAGCATACGATTTGTTTACTTTTGTCCAGTGACTTTTGACCTTTAGAAGGAGGAGACAATCGCTTGACACATTTGCAACAGCGTGCCAATGGGTCGTTTAACACCCTCCAATAAGACCACCAGCCATTGGCTGCCCCACCCTTAAAGGGCGCTGTTTATTAGGTCCAATAAAAGTCTATGGTCCCTAGGCAAGTACAGATAACAGTCCAGTGATGTCTCAGCCATCTGTTATGATAGCAGAGGACAATATGCCCACACTGAACAAGAGCTTAAAGGCTGTATTGTAAGCGCACATTTAGCAGAACAAATCAACACCAGAGTGATGAACACTGTCAGGTTTTGCACCTCTTCTCTGCATCGTCCTTAACCTTATTGATTCTGTTGAACAGGCTACTGAGTACCTTTTAATTTTCCAGCCATATTTCTCTTGTTATGTATTATTCAGCTGCAACATTAAGATATTAATTATTGAAATGAATATCCCATAGCAATATTACTGTCTTTTAAAACTAGAACCTGCTGAGATTGATAGAGATGTTTTCTGGATTATTCATTAAATTGGCCATTTTAAGTTTGGATTGATGTCATGTGGACTACAGAGGCGGTCTAAGTTTGTCTCACAATTTATTTCCACACAAGCCAACTTTTAATGGTCCAACTTCCCGTGGCATGAGATGCTTTGCATATTTCCTCAACACTTTTATTTTTAATGGAGCTTTAGAGAACTTCATTAATTACCAAGGAACTCGAGTGCAAGTGTGCATTTGATGTGATTTTTTGGTGGAGAAAAAAAAGAGCATTCCCACACGAATAAATCCCATTGTTGTTTGGCAAAAATAAAAACAACAAGCAAAAGTGGCCTGCGCAGTAGGCAGTGGGACTGGAGTCCTTTCAAGTACAGTCGCTTCAATTATCTTCAAAGCAGAGTAGTGCAGAAACCTTTGTTTTGGCTCACAACCAGCATGGCTTGAACCTGACCCTGTTTCTTCAAGCTTGTTGAGGATTACATGTTCTCTTAGTGCTGTTTTATAGTAGGAGCACTTTCTCTCATTTATAATTCAGTTTTCTCCTAATTTATTATTCATTTGATCTAAAATTTCATTAATTTTCTAAAATGTTCCAATTGGGTATTTCTGGCTTAAGCATGAATTTCTTTGTCCCTTTTTGTAGCTGGCTATTATTGTTTAATGTCTGCTGTTGTAGAGTTTATCGTCTGCTAAGGGCAAACAGCATTTTCAAAAGTTTTAATCAGCTTTTAATGAAAAGGGTCAGTGTCAGATTGCTGAGATTGGGGGAATGTCTTGCTCTCTCGCTCTCTTAGACTGGCTTGCTTGCTCTCTTTTTCTCTTGCTTTTAACTCCAATTCCCAGGTACCTTTGGCTCTGGAATGAAACAGCAGCCCTAATTACAAGCTGGGGCACATGGCTGGCACTCCAGTTACACTGCTCAGCTTTTGGCTAGCTATTTTGGAAAATGAATGACTGCTAATACAAACAGAAAATTCGGACACCAAATGTGCACATGGTGTGTTCTTCTTCTGTGAGTATACCATAGATTGTCCATACGTTCTAAGCCCAGTAAGGTTTCAACCGATAAATTTAACACGCTTTCCCTCTGCAGTGGTCTTTCATAAGCCTTGGGATATGTCTCTTCACCTACCCATTTAGAAATCTCAGTCTTTTTATAACTGATGTTTTAGCGCTGTCTTTGACTTCAGCCTTGAGTTTAATCTGCTTTAGTAGAGCACTTTAATCCCAGACACAATTAGCCCTATGCAGCCATAGCTAGCCGTTTCAGTGCAGGCTAAAGCCCTAGGCGAAAGCTCTGGATTCTCCCACTGCCCACACTAAAGATTACAGAGGAGCAAAAAGGCTGCTTTAGCCACTCCACACACTGTATTGCACAAGCTCTGTATCCAGTAGTATAAAAAAATGGTTTTCATGATGGCTAAAGATGAATGAGAAGGAGTATAGAGGAGTTGGGTACCTGAAGCATTCCACACCTGACAGGCATGGCTTTCGGAGCAGGGATGTGCTACGGGGGGTTTATATTGTGTAATTGGACAATTTTCCCCAAGGATACGGTCTGGGTATAGGACAGCATACTATGATACAGATTAATGTAGTGAGTGTACTTGCATATGCACTCTGTGTGTGTGTGCGCGTGTGTGTGCATGTTGCCTTCTCACATCCATCTTTCACATAGCTGCAATGTCTGCAAGCCCCAAATGTCAATAGTATTATCAGGCGGCTGTTTTGGTCAAATTTGCATCTGGCAGCATCAGTGTGGGCCCAGTTCTAAAGAGCAGGAGTTCAGAGCAGTCACAGCTTAGTGTTCATATCGATAAGGCAGCGCTCAAAGGAGGGCTAAGAAATGCATTTGCAATGTCAAAGCCGGACAAATTCCCTGCTACCTGCTATGAGCTCTTCCTCCTCCGAGCTTCAAAGAGAGGGAAAAGAGGATGAAAAAGAGGAAGAACAGATTGTCAGGCCATTTGCACTCGCTGGAAGAACGGCCGGTTCAGGTGGACTGGGAGTTGCCTTACACTTTCTCTGTGTTTTTATCTGAGCTACACTACACAAGATGGACAAGGTGCTCCCTCCACCAAATTTAGATTTATCAATGTTGTTCATGGTCAGGATTATTTTAATGTTTCAGATACAGTCTTGTTGAGCAGATGACTCACAGAAAAATAAAAAAGTCATAAAATAGGAATGTGTATTCCAATCATTCCAATCCAATATATATCAAAACTTGGATTTGAATGATTCAATTCCAATTCCAGTTATCCCAATCCAAGTTTTGAGGCAAGATATAGTAGGTTGGCAATTGCATTGTTAATGTAACACTCTAAACTAATGTAAACTAATGTAATGTAACACTCTAAACTGATATATATATATATATATATATATATATATATATATATATATATATATATATATATATATATATATATATCAATCTCAGAGGTGACTCCTCTTGAGTTGTAGATCTCAATAAAATTACATTGTGCTCAGGTTTGCCAAGATAGTAACTTTACATTTACATTCACATTCACGGCATTTAGCAGACGCTCTTATCCAGAGCGACTTACAACCGTGCTTAGTGTTCTGTTGGATAATATTCCAGCTAGTACAGGAAGTTTAGAGCCTAAAACTCACCCTGAGCTCAGACACTGCCCGAACAGGGGGCCAGTGCTGATACCTAGATAGATCAATACACACATATAGAGCAAAAAGAGCACTACCTGGCAACCCCAGCCCAGTGCTCACACCTATAGAAAAGAAAAGGTCATTATAAGTGCAATATGAGTGCGACACAACACAAGTACATACACAACTTACACCTCTAATAGTGCTTACTCACTTAAGTGCATTATGAAGAGATGGGTCTTCAGTCAGCGTTTGAAGACCGCGAGAGACTCTGCTGTTCGAACGCCCAGTGGGAGTTCATTCCACCATCTGGGAGCCAGGACAGAGAAGAGTCTGGACGCTTGTCTTCCATGAGACTTCAGGGATGGCGGTTCGAGTCTAGCTGTACTTGAAGCGCGAAGGGCTCGAGGTACAGATCGACTCTTCACCATTGCCATAAGGTAGGGAGGGGCTGGTCCGTTCTTGGCTTTGTAGGCGAACGTCAGAGTTTTGAATCTGATGCGGGCAGCTACAGGAAGCCAGTGAAGGGAGCGCAGCAGTGGAGTCACATGGGTGAACTTCGGAACTTTACCTAAACTCTCATCTCTTGTTTATTTCTCCTGATTCTCATGTTCTCTTTGTGCTACTTCTCTTAAGGAATATCATGAGAATCATCATTGTCATCAGCCATCAAGGACCAACATTTGAGTAATTTTCTTCCTGTCTGTTATTTATGTACAATATTGAATAGAATGATAATACATTTTAAGCTACAGTGAATAGAGACGTATATGGGCACAATGCCTATAGAAAGTATTCATGGGACATCTTAACTGGCAGGAGTAACTGTGGTTGCAACCACTGATTGGCAGAAAGTCTTAACTGAATGGCAGTGTTAGGGAAAGAGCTGCTGAGCAATCGACCGTACAAATACATTCAGTTAGTATTTTTTACAGACTGCTAAAAGCTAAAGAAAAGAGAAGCAAATAGATCACACAAGGCTGACTCACCAATGAACTCTTTTGCATCTTTCATTTCAATTTATGTGTTGTATAAACTTTTAGTTTGGGGTGTAGTTAGAGACAGTCTTATTAATCATGATGGCCATTAGAATTTATACTTTATTGTTGAGTCCAGCTGCCTTTAATTTAATCAGGGCTGAGCAATATATCTTTTTCAGCATCTTTATTGCAATATGTGCAGTTAAAAGCTCTATGACAATAAATGCTGATTGATGTTGATTGATGTACATTTGTGTCACATCAGAGGATGTGCAATGTCAAGTAAGGCAAATTAAATCGAACACATACACCTTTTTTTGCTCTTTGATACAAAAAGAAAACCCACACACTCATTTTCCATGACTAATCTACAAGAAAAGTTTGCCTGACGCAGGCATTGCTAGGCCAGACTTAGGTGGACTTTTGCTCCCACTTCCCTAATAAATGTTTGTTACTAATTCGAATCATCTTAAGGTTTTTTTTCTCATTCACATATACTGTAATAGCAGGGCACAACCTGGGAGGATGCGCTGCTGCTGTATCTGTATTGCTGTATCTGACGTAACATGAAAAGTAGAAACCCAGGCTTATCCAATCATGTCAAACCTCGTAAACAGCAAGCCAATCATATCAGACCTCCTAAGTCGTAAGCCAATCATATCAGCCCTCGTAAGTTGTAAGCCAGACATCTCAGACCTCAAGAGTTGTAAGCTATTCTTATCAGACCCCGTAAGTTGTAAGCCAGTAATATCAGACTTCATAAGTTGTAAGCCTATCATATCAGACCTCATAAGTTGTAAGCCAGTCATATCAGACCTCATAAGTTGTATCATTCCTGATGTCAGTTGGCAGGTTTTTGGCTAAAAGCTAAAATAAACATAGATCTTATACAAATTCTATAACATACAGAGTGAAACAGTAAGCAGTAACAAAGTGAATATATCCATCCGCAATTTGGATTCAGGTAAAGTATTACTGGGTTGCTTGTTACGGTGGGCTGGGTTGGGTTTACGTGAGGTAAGGAAAAGGAGTTAGACTAACACTAACATTAGTTAGCTGACAAAACTAGCTGATTAGCTTACCTTCACTTCATAGTGAAAGTGCTAGAGTATGAAAAAGTGAAAAAGTCGTCAGTATTTTGAAACAATTGAGCCTATTCCAGCACTCATTGGGCAGAAGGCAGGAAACACCTTGGACAGGCCTCCAGTCCTCATAGGGAAGACACACAGACATACGCGTTCAAGGAGAACATGCAAACCCAACACCGAAAAGACTGTGGTCGCTTGGCCAAGGACTCCAACTAAGGCCCTTTATGCTGTAAGGCGACAGTGTTACCTGCTGTGCCAACATGCCACCAAGTTCAGAACCAGCGGAAACATTTCTCTTACAACCTAACACGTTAGCACATTGTCCACTGTAGAGAAAAGACTGCATCAGTCTCCATTAGCATCAGGAGTTGTACCAGTAACCTGTGCTAGTTTATTAGCTCATCAAAAAAGGTAGACATTATCCAACATGACAATCTATGACTGTCCTTGACTATCTAAATACTTAACTGTATTCATCTGATCCTTTTTTGTGCAACATCAGTGCACAATTCCCTAAAAAGATAAGGCCCACAGCCCTAATGTTCTCTGAAGCTTTTTTTTTCATTACTGCACTTAACCAATTATCTGTTCATTAACCCGTATGAATAGTCAAATCTCAAAATGAGTCAGAATGCACATCACTCATCACTGTGCCAAGCAGTCTACTTATATTACTGCTTAATGTATAAAACCCATGCACTGCAGTTAAAACATTGCATATTAAGTGGGTACTGAGCTGCACTAATTCTTCACTTTAAAGCAGTTCCACACTGCAGATTTGTGCTTGGCATTTTTATATCAGAAAGGTTTTAAGATGGACGTACCATATATGTGCTGCCTGAATGCCACATGTTCTGCACACTGTAACCATGACATGTTCCATATAGGTATGGCTGCTGCACAGTAGGAGACAGAAAATGAGCCCACACTCTTGTCAGATGCTGGCTTTCTGGGCACTAGTGAATGCCGGTGGAGCCGGGGGCAGTGCGGCAGTGTGCCGCTGTGGCAGCAGTGGAGGGGCTGCTGGCCTGTGCCAGGGGGCATGCTGGGGATAATTGGAGGGCCGACGTTTTGAGAACGAGGGAACGCTCGGGGGGGTCAATGCTCAGCACGCGCAGCGGGTTATTAGTGACCAGTGCTGAATGGAATATGGAGCTGTGCTAAAAAACCTATTAAAATCTGAGCTGGGCAGCTGTGACAACATTACAGGAGCAGGGTGAGGGAGGGAGATTAATCTTTATAGGGGCGATTAGCAAAGACGGCCGCTATCCCTGAGAGCAGGGTACACTGGAGGTGGCAGGGATGGAGCGGATGCTTTCAGCATGGACCAGGATGGTCACGGACAATGAGGAAGAGGATTATGGCCCCAGTAATGCAGCTGCAGTAAACTCATACTGACCACAGAAACAATGATCTCTCTCCAGCCCTGTTTACAAATACAGTGGAGATTTTCTGAACAGAATGACCCATTTTTGACATCCAAGTAAAAGAAACAGTGGTTGTTGTCATTTTACCATTTTACTATGGCACTGTTAAGACCAAATGAATTAGAGAAACACTAAGCGCGGGCAGCTGCTTGAAAGCCTTGTCTTGATAAGATACCGAATGGGCTCGAAAACTAATAGAGTCTTGGGGACCACCTAGATAGAAAGGTACACCTAGAGGAAAAGCAAAATGCTCCATCAAAACAGCCAAATGACCAACAACCTCTCCTTTGAAACAAAAGAATCTATGATCTGAAAACAGGCGAGGAAGAGGGGGAAAAAAAATCATCGCCTCAGCATCTCCTTTTATCAGCTGCATTAATTTGTTCTCCAGAACAACAAATGATTTTTCCAGCTCTTGTGAGAATTTTGTTTTCTTTTATGTGCTTCTCAGACATTAATTATATATTTATATATAGAATATGCAAAAAGAAATCAGAATGTTGGAAGGCAAAGTGATTAAATATTAAACAATGCAGAAATTCTGTTACCTAAAGGGATGCTATTTCTTTTTCTTCTTTTTCCCCTTACTGCTCTCTCTCGCTTTTCCCCCCCGTCTTTTCTCTTTGTGCTGAAAAATTCCTTTATAGCGGGCTGTGCTCTGAAGGCATGCATAGCAGGGCCCACACAAAGTTTGTCTCAGGTCCAGGCTATTTACCATGGAGTGTGAGCCGGCCTGGGTCACTCCACAAAAACTAATGTGTCATTACTTGCTGGCTGAAGCACTGACCAAAGCGCTTGCAATATGCATTGAGTTTGAATTATTTCTCTTCCCCCCTGGCTGCCATGAAGAGAGAGGGGGCAGTGAGAGAGACAGAGGGGGAGAGAGAGAGAGGACACTCTACACACACTTTGGCCCTGATCCTCAGGGAAGCATTAGCAAACCTTTGAAGGGGGAAAAAGGCATCTGCACCATAACCGAGACTAACACTGTGGGGTGAAGGGGTCACAGTCCATTCTGCCATGCTGCTATTTTAGTAGCAGGGCTGAGGTGAAGGGAGAGGAGGGGGAGAGAGCGCTGTGTTCTTCTCAGAATAAAACAAACCTCCATGAAGCTGAAGATCAGCACTGGTGGAGCACCAGTAAACTCTAAACAGTAACAGGAAACACTAGCACTACCTCAGCTGTCTGCTGTAAGCAGGGCTGTGTGTAGTGCACTGACTCACACACTGTACCAGAGTCAGAGCCCTACATCATCAGCTCACTGTCCTACACAAACAACACTGTCAGCTACACAGCTCCTTTTCGAAAAGCTTCTGTTCAAGCTGTTAAATCCGGAAGCAACGATCTGATTATACAAAGTCAAGTCTGCTGCTAGCTCTAACAGAAACTGGTAGTCCTAGCACTCCTGTATTTCAACATGGTCTGTGCATATTTTGGTGCCTGTGACATACGCTCATTTTATATAACATAGTAATAATATTTCATTACATTACTGTATATATTTTTCAAATAATTTATATTAAATTGTTTTACTCAAATTAGTAAATATTCAGTCCATGCTAATTAAGAACAATTCCTGTATACATATAGTGCAAACGGATGGTCCTTGTAAGCTTGTGATTTTATGAGTTTGCCACAAAGAAGCTGTACTCAATTTTTTTTGTGCTGTTACCCAAATTTTTGGTACATTCTTTGTTATCAGTTCAGAAACTTGAAATTATCTAAATACCTAGATCAAACAGGTAATCTGTATTAAAGAAAGTGATCTTTCAAGTGCTGTATCAAGTACTTTATCCCACCAGGAAGCAACACATGAACACACCTTGAAGCTGAATGATGAAGTCAGGTATATAAAGGTGTATAAACACCACATTTTTACAGAATCTTTCTCTCAAAAATCAAGACATAAGGCTTTTTCACACATGCACTTTAATGCAGGAATTTAACAGCAATTACATGCATCAGTTTATCAGCTCAACCTAGCACAATTCCTGCAAAAGTACAGGGGAACAGAAACTCAAAGCTGATATATTAGCACCGTAACGTAAATCGTTTATGCTGTCAAAAGTTGACACATTAAGCTTAAATTTGCATGTGCTGAAGTGTACATTGAACTAAACATGGATCAAAGTTGATGCTCACCTATAAAGTGGTGTGACTGGAGCGTGAAGTTATCCTATGGAAAGATTTAGCTAGCTGACATGGAATTAAAAAAAAATGCTAATCAATAAACTTGTTAGGTACTGTTTACATTCCGAATGGCAACAGTGAGAAAAAATTTTTAGTCTGAAAACTGCTGAAAACAGTGACATCTTGATTATGGCTGTCGATGTGTAATGTTTCTGTAATGCGTTTCTTTTTGCAGTGTTGAATCTTTAATCAGTGAAAGACATCACCATGGCATGCTGTTCAGCACAAGAGCCAAAACTTGCTCCTTGAGTGTACTTGGCTGCAACTGCACAATAGCATTGCATCAAGACCATCAAAGCAGTGCGTTTACATGCAGGTTTTTTCACATGCAAACATTGATTGTAAGCCCTACTGGTTGTAAGTCACACTTTGTTTTCTACTTCATCCCAAGTTAAATACAGCCAACCTATTGATATGCATTGTGGAAGGATGTGTTTTTTAGACAGTAGGATGCAGGTGAGGGTCAATCAGAGTGGATGGCTTTGGGCACAACTGTTTGGCCAAAATGTATTTGTTTATTAACAGTTTATTGCAGTATAACATGTAATTTAGGTACATCATGCTTCTAGTCTAAACTGAGCAACTGTAGATAAGCAATATAACTCAATTAAAACAATTCTGACTGATACGCTGGGCACTGATCCGCCTGCATGATGCAAGAGTTTGTCTCAAATGCATGCGTAGAATATTTGAATGAGAAGAAGACTTTAGCATCATCAGCTGTCCAAAGTATAGCCATATACTGGTATTAAAGAAGCAGCCTGACCTAACAGAGCACTGCAGCAGCAGATGTAAACTCATCTCTTGGTCAGTACTGGTAGCTGACTGCTCTGATTAGCCAGCTAATTAACACTGCAACTGCAGTTCTTTCTCCATTCCTCGCTGCAGTTATGTGAAACCTGTATTGTGAAGTTTGTCATTCTTCCATGTGGATCTATACAATTGGACCTCGACATCACCTCCTCATTCATAACATTTGAAACTACTTATATGTGTAAAAACACAAGCTAATATATTAATATGTATAAACGACTTTCAGTCAGGTTACATCAATGCCTGAGATATAAGAAACATGAAGCATCTTATGAAGCGTCTTGCAGCCAAAATTGGATTTGTTACTCAGATATAAACTTTTCAGATCACTGTTTTTCATAAGTGATCAAATCAGATTTGTGTGTCTAGACATCACCAACCTATCTGCATGAGTTACTCTAGTAACAGTAGTACATCATTAACTACTTGTAAGTGACATGGTTTTAATACGCAGATGCAGGGGAGACAGACGTGCATCATTTCGCCCTCCAAACGATCGCTCTACAATGTCACTGTTCACAACCCTATGGTGCTCTTCATGAATCCCAGCACCTCTGGCACTCTGGATTTGACATAGATTGTTTGTAATGCTGTGAGTGACCAAAAGACGTTGGAATTAGAATTGCATCAAATGTGGTTGAATCCAATTTGGATTAAATATTGATTCAATATTTGAATTGGACCTATATGTTTTTTGTAGCCCAGAGTATCAAAATTTAACGCCCTGTTAGAGCTCCTGCGTCTTTAAGCTCCGTTTCTTGATGAGCATGTTGTGCTCTGATTAATCATTTTCTCACAATGGCATCTGTTCTGCTGTATCAGTTTGAGCCAGAGTCTGATCCTGAAAGTCGCATAGAACAAGTTGGTAGACCTGATCCACCAATGCTAGCTAGACTGGAGTGGGACGTTTCAGAGTGGTAAGTTTTTACTTCTTTACCTTTCTCAGTGTTGTGTGAGACTGCGCTAGGTCAGTGGTCTTTGACTTTTTTTTTACAGTACAGTACATCCAGGGTAAGTAAAAATATGTGAAATTTAGTTTTTTATAATTTAATCAAATTAATACAAACAAAATTATACTTACAACGGGTAACTTCAGGGTTCTATATGATATACGAGTTTATTAGATATGAGGTATAACTCAACGTTTTACACAAGCACAAAAATACATACTTAATTAAACTTATGTTAAATCTATGCCTTTTAATACAGCAAAGAGAAAGCAGGATTGTTGCATCCGGATCTCCATACTGTTTTTTCTGTGGTGGATACAGTACCTGTTAGCACCTGAAAGTAGCATGATTTACAAACTATTTCCTAAAAGCTGAAGCTAGATAGCTAGATATCAGTTGCTAAACGTAAATAGTTATAGTACCCATTAAACTGAAATGCAAAAGTGAAACAATATAAGCAGTATGTCATTTAGGGTACCACAAGCTTTATTTTACCCAGCATGTTTTTCTTTGTATGGTCCACAGTAATCAGCAATGCAGTGAAAAGAATTGCAGCGTTACTTAAAATTAATAGTTTGTAGGCTATTACAGACAATTACTTATACATAAAAGCCCTTTGCCTGCCAGATGAGGTCAAGGTTGGAGCTGTGCCTGTTGTAAAAATATTGTGTGGACCACTGCAGGTAGAAAGTAAAGAGATTAAGAAATGATCTTAATTTGTGCTGATGTGAAGTGAATGGTGTGGAAAATGCACTTGAAGGGAAATAAGCTTCACACTCAACTAGCTGAGCTATGAAACCATCCTTGAGGAAGAAATAAGAAACTAAGAAAGGGGTTGCCTCTTGCTTCTGATTTCAAAGAGTAAATCTGGACACCAGTAATACAGAACACACGCGCACACACATGCACAGGCGTACACATTTGCATGTGCCTTTTAGGCCTTTTGGAAGTCAAACTCAAAGGGTCTCTATAGGTCACCATGGAACCAATCAAAAGTTGGAAAAGAGAACTCTTCAACCAAGGACATTACAGCCTCCTTGCACAAAAACACAGCCTCTAAAAAGGAGTGTTTGAAGGGCAAAATAGATAGCAAAAAAAAAAAAACATCGTATTAAAATGCATCAGTTTGCGTCAGACAGGAACAAACAAGTGGGAAGAGGCGAGCTGGAGTAAGATTGCTAATGCTAGCCCTTTGGAGAGGAGTGCTGTGGCCCTGTGGGCAGAGGAGTGATTGGCAGGTAGAGGGAAACAGGAGTGAGACCCTGAGGGGAACACACAGCAGGGATTTAGGTCTCACTACAGCCTCCCTCTCCCTGCATGTTTTCAAATCTAAGAATAAACAGTGATAAGGCTTAAAACTCTTTCCCCCTGTTTAATCTTGCCCCCACCACTTTCTCACCAGGGACCCTACCTCAGATGGACTGGGCGTAAGTGAGGGAATGAACGAGTGAGTGAGTAAGTGAGGAAGGCAGTAGGTCAATGAAAGTGAATGAGTACCAAAGGCAGAGAGTGATTGAGAAAATGAGGTAGGAAGTCATTGACAATGATGAAGAAAGTGAGTGAGTGAAAGAGTGAGGAAGGCAGTGAGTTAGTGAGTGAGACAATGAGAAAGGCAGTGAGTGAGTGAGTGAATGAGTGAGTGAGAGTGAGAAAGGCTGCGAGTCTGAGAGTAGTAAGGAAGGCAGCCAGTATGAGCCCATACTGTAGATAGTATGAACCCAAGATATGTTTTGTCTGATCTGCTTCATTCCACTTGTTAATACACACCCATTCCTGCATTTCAGCCCTGCAGCACATGCCAAAATAAGGTGGAACTGTAAAGCATTTACCACTTTGTAATGTTGCTATTCCTTCTCACAACACTCAAAAGACGTTTTGCCACAGAACATGGCAGGTGATTTTGCCCCATTCTTTCTACAAACATGTCTTAGGGTGTGCAGTGGTACAGGGTTGTCGTCACTTTTTTCATTTAAAAACTCTTCACACATTCTCTACTGGTGACAGGTCAAGACTGAAGCTTGGTGGGTAGGTTTGACATTGTGAGACATGTGAATGATTCAAGTTTCACACTTGGCCACACATGTGACGTAAGCAAGGATGGGCCTTATCGCTGTACCTGACTGACCCAACAGTCATGACTGTGGACATTCAGAGAACAGTGATGCCCTTTATGAGTCATCTTGTTAGTGCCAGCACCATTGGCAGACGGCTGCACAACATTGGATTATATGCACACAGACTGCTACGACGACTGCCCTTAACACCACGTCAACATAGCCTGCAATGGTGTCGTGCCAGATTGTCATGGAGTTAGTGGGTGACTGAGTGAGAGTGAGGAAGGCAGTGAGTGAGAGACTTAAATGTCATGTGACACGGTGACGCGCTGCAGCACTGCCGAAAGTTGGACAACATTTCTAACCAATATGCATTGTTTTAGGTCATTCTGTCCAACTTTCACCAGTGCTGCAGAACATAGCCATGTCACATGACATTAAAATCTTACGGGAGCAAGGTGGCTACAGCGGTAGAAGTCAGGTGCTGCAGTTGCACTGCATAGACCAACACACAACATACCATAATGATGTCAGAGTGTCACTCTCACTGCCTGGAATCTCTGATGGCAAACATGACATGTGTTTCATGATGTGTAGGTCAGCATTTATTCTTTAGGATGCTTGTCACCTTCCTGGCATCGTGTGAAGTCTGCGATGCGCAGGGCTGCATTAAGTCCACCCCAACGAGTGAGTAAATATGGAAGGTGTTTATGAGTGACAGAGTGAGTGAAAGAATGGTGAGTGAGTGAAAGAGTGAGTGACTGAGTGACTGAGTGAGTGACTGAGTGACCGAGTGAGTGAGTGATTGAGAAAGACAGTAAATTAGCGAATAAGGGGTGAACGAGTGAGTGAGTAAGTGAAGGAGAAAACAAGTAACTGTGTTCTGTTAAACTAATCTTCTTTACCTGGAAGCTACAGTTCTGTGTCATGTCGTTTTCTTCAGTGATCCCTCTCTTCTCCTCCTCCTGGAACTTATTATATGGTCCACCATACAAAGAACTACACTTCTGCTTGTTTTTTGCCCTTTAGTTTGTTTTCATTTCAAAACAACGTGGAATCAATAAGCATGTGCATTTCCTTGGTGTTTCTGGTGTCTAAATATACAATAAACTTGAAAAAAGAAAAGGAAAAAGAAAACAGCTCCATTTTTTTCGCACTTTTCGCACTCTAAGTGTGATGTTGTTTTTGCTGTACGACACAATGTGTGTTTGTAAGTATAACAAGCTCATGTGTCGAAAATAAACACTCTAGTAAAAAGCCATTAATAACGAGGCCCCTGTTTGTTTTTACTTTGTTTTGCTGTTGTTGCGTTTTGCTTGTTCAGTTGTTGTAGCTGTACTTTCTTTCCTAGCTGTGTTGTGATTTTCTAGTTTGCTATTTCTACGGTGTGCACTGATTACACTCCAGTGGCAACCATTCGAAAAACAAGTTTGTTATTTTTTTGTGCCTGACTTTAATTGTATTCCTATTATTATCAGTGACCTAACATCTATATCTGTACAGTCATATTATGATTACTCTTACTGTCCTTTTCCAGTATATTGACTATTAATGTTTCATGTTTTGTTTTAATGGTTATTGTACTGGCATTGAAGTAACCTGCAACATTCATGCTAATAAGGACCTGCTGAACTGAACATACCAGAGACAGAGACAGAGAGAGAGAGTGAGAAAGAGATAGAGAGAGAGAGAGAGAGAGAGGGAAGGATAGAGAGGGGTGGTTAGGGTGGCTCAGTGTCGTCTGACAGATATAATTACAGGAGTGGTTCCCTCTCTCTACACCATTATTTATTTTAGCAGCTCTGACCTGCTGCAGTGGCTTTGCCACCCCCACTCCCGCCAAAAAGTGGCTTTTTAACTGAAAGCTTTCCAAACAAGCCTCACTAGTACACTTGGCAACACTCCAAGGAACTGTGCATTTTCGTGAGTCTGGGCTATTTTACAGCAAGTCTGTGATGTGTCTGAACTTGAGTGGCTCATTTGTGTGTGTGTGTGGTGGTGAGGGTGTGTGGGGGGTGTGTATGCATGTGTGTCGCTACCACCATACAAACATAAAAGAAAAGTGGACTAGAAGGGAATAAGGGAAGGGGAGGATTTGAGCTCAACAGAAGGCACCCTCTAAATACTGGAGAGGGAGAGAGAGAGAGAGAGAGAGAGAGAGAGAGAGATACAGAAAGAGAGAAGGAGGAGGGATTCTCATTTGGAAAGTCTACATGGGTAATTGGACAACAGCAGAGAAGTTTGTAATGTTTGTGTGTTAGTCTCCACTCCCTTCTGTCGGAGCAGACCGGCCTGATCCTCCAAACACCAACAAAAGGCATTGTAAATAAGCACAATAAATCATAATGTGTGTATGTGTGTGTGTGTGTGTGTGGTGTATGTATGTGTGTGTATAGAGTGTGAATGCATATGAACTAAATTGCTAGAATAAATGACTATAGGAGTGAACGTTTTGCAGCATCATTCATCAGGTTCATCTATGTATATATGGCTCACCAGACAAAAAAATTAGCCACCTTGCATGTTAAAGATGGTAGTAACTTCAGGCACCTGCTGATAGCATCGCACAAGGATAACTGGGCTTTGAATATCTGCGGGGTGTGTGACGGGATTCATAGATTGAGAAGAGTGCAGTGAATGTCTTGTTTGATGTGTGGGAAATGGGTCACAAATCAGATGTTAATGATTGGCAAAAAGGAGTGATTGTATTCGGGCATGCCAAAGGCCATAGTGTAAATTAAGTAGCTAAATTTGCAGGTGTATGGAAGCATATGGTCTATAAGAACTTCTTGTCAGAATTATTCCAGGAAAGGTATCTACAAAATCTGGCACAACTGTACAATTCTTTGATGCAGGAGTGGCTGAACATTGATGTGGCCTACATCCAGAAACTTGTCCAGTCCATGCCAAATCGAATCACAGCTATTATTTGTGCTTGTGGAGGTATTGCACACTATTAGGTACTTTTCAGTCACAGGTGACTACATTTTTGTCCAGTGTATATATTATATGACATATTCTGACCATTTCTGGTGCCTTTTACCTTGTGTGTAAATTTCATGTTGAACAGACCAAAAAAAAGGCCCACATTTACTTTAAGTCTAGTTCCACTGACATGCATATATATGTATATATATATATATATATATATATATATATATATATATATATATATATAGTACTTTGTAAAACTCAGAGTACACCTTCATTCATGTGATTTCCAGTCAAAATGGCAATTATTCATTCACGCTATTCATTTTCCAGCATTAAGGCAAAAAAAAAACTGGATACACATTTAACAGAAAATTACACAGAAGCTTCAACAATACGAAATTTCTCAGGATTCAGTGTGTCCACTTTTTGCCCTTATTATAATAACTATAATTTTTGTGAGAACTACTTTTAATTTGTCAAAGAAACATGCAGAAATATTTATCTTCACACCACCAAACTTCAGCCTTAAATTCTTTTTGCGTTTTCTACTTCTCACAATCCAAATAATCTAAAACACGCTTAGTAATGATGAGGTCTGGACTCTGGGGTGACCAGCCCACTATTCTTTATTTCCTTCTCCTTTTCTGTCTATTTCCTGTTCTCAGTAACGGCTCATGACAGGGATGGATTTTTGCCATTTTAACTTTAACCAAACTTGATTTTCTCTCAAAGATTAAAGCTGTAAGTACTGTTTATTTGATGGTGATAGATTTGGGTGGTCTATCAGTTATTGTATGATTGTTAGGTGTCCTATCCCACTATAGCTTTTAATCAATTCTTGAAGTCTGGTTTTGTAAATTGCTGTTTTCCTTATTTTCATTTGACTTTCCTCTTATCCATGTTATTTTATATGTAATCATCTTGGAAATATCTCTGAATGTTCAAAAAGGCCATTTTGACCAATAAGTAAGATGATTAGGGTTAATTAATGTGGTCTTTGGCTTTGCCTCTCTCTCTCTCTCTCTCTCTCTCTCTCTCTCTCTCTCTCTCTCTGTCTCTCTCCTTCTCTCTCTGTAAAAGTGATGAGTTCATGATGAACTTTGGCATCCGCAGGGACTAAAAGCTTGTGTGCAGAAAGATGCAAGTCTGCTCACACACACCCTGGTGGACACAATTACACACTGCAGCAGAAGGAGGAGGAGCAGTGTCTGTGCAGCATAGAACAATGTGTGTGTGTGTGTGTGTGTGTGTGTGTGTGTGTGTAAGTGTGTGTATGTCAGGTTTATGCCACATTATGGGGAACCTGTTCATTAAAGTTAGGGTTAAAGTTAGGGTTAAGCTGGCAGCAGTTCTGGTTAGGGTTTGGGCAAGTCTCAAGGAAATGAATGGAAGTCTATGTAATGGTCCCATGATTTACAGAAACACACGTGTGTTTGTGTGTGTGTGTGTGTGTGTGTTTATGAGGTAGCTGAGAGCTGAAAGTGGGTGAATAGAGCTGTTGAATAAAATGAAAGTTTAAAAAAGGAGAAGAACAAGAATGCCTTGGTAAAAAATGTGTGTGTATGCATGTGCATGTGTGTATGTGAGTGCGTGTGCGTGTGTGTGTGTGGATGTGTTTACACTCATAATAAATGAGCAAAAACAATATAAGGTGGCCTCCTCCTGAAAGATGTGCGCTGTCAACGGGAATAAATAACTTCACACCCCATTGCCTACTGAGAGAAAAAAAACTTTCATCTGCATGAATATGCAAATATATCACCCAGTCTGTGTTTGTTTGGAAAGCTGCTGCTTTTTGTGTTGAGCAATTAAGAGTGCAAACATTTCTTTCTTCTTACTCTCTTCTGCATGAATATTGTTATCTGTAGAGATGACATGTAAAACCCATTGCATGCATGTTGCTTATTAATGCAAATACAATGCAGACCCTCTATAGTGGAAATTAAAGGAATTTGTCCCTTCTCTCCTGTCTATCCTGAGGGCTGCAGCTCTGTCTCAGTGTGCCTGTTACAGCCCTTTTCACCACGCTTAAACCTGCATGGCGGCAGTGTTCCAGCTCACAGTAAAGCTTTAAAAGGCTTCAAATGACATTTAACGACTTTGACTTAACTTCTTAATCCAGTTGTTCCACAATTTGCCTATTCTAATCCAACAAACAAAACATTAAAGTTTAGAGGATCTATTGTGCTTTTCAGATTTTCTCCACCCCTTTAGTGTGTTATGTGGCTTTTTGTGCATGTAAACTGTTTGCAAAGTTATAAAGTCCAAAGAACATGCCAGATGGAGAAACTCTCTTCCACAAAGAAACACTTTTCTCAGCTGGTAGAAACGCCTTGCTGGAAATCCAGCCCTTTTTTCTCTGTTACAAGGTGACATCATCTCATGCGGTCCTCCTTGCCTGCCTACCAGCAAACTTGGCATACCCTCACACGAAAAGTGTAAAATCTTACCACTCTAGTGTCATGGTTCATTATAGCTGGCAAAGGTGGATCAGGTTTACCACATTGTTCTATCTGACGTTCAGGATCAGACTCAAACTGATACAACAGAGCCAACACCATTGTGACAATAGCCACAGTGGTGTGGGGGGCAGAACAGGATGCTCATCCAATGGTTGACCAATGAGAACAGAGAGGGTGAGCTGACTAATCAGGGCACACTGGGCTCATCAAGAGGGAGGGCTTAAAGACATGGGAGCTCTAACAGAGCGTCACTGACAGAATATGAAAACAGATGTACATTATGAGAAAAATATATTTCTTTTTTGGGAAAATTGAAGCATGTAAATCTATTCTGGTAGACCCGGGTTTGAAATTATCAACACTAAAAATATAAGTGCAAGTCTCATTTAAGGACTAAAGTAATAACACAGTAAACAGTTGAATCTTCCATTATGCTAATCTTTAGTATGCTAATCTCAGGTATGCTTACTGTAGGTGTGCTAGCCCTAACTTCTGACTCCTCGCGACCTTATGGATAGATTTGACAGTTGAGTGTCTTGTCTTCTTTAGGCTCAGGATTCAAAGACACTTTTATTTCTTGTCTTGTTTGTTTGTTGTCTCGCTTTCACATCCCTAAACAAGCACAGAGAAGACCACAGTCTGGACAGTTCAGAGCTTTGTTTGTTATAGACAAATCATTGCATTTTAAGATTGTCCTTCATCCTTGTTCTCCTGACTGCCAAACTGTGTCATATTTCTCGAGTGCTGGACCCTCTGTTGTTAATAATTGATCAGAGTTGACAAAAGCTGTCCACCATTTCCACATCTTTTCTATCAGTGGTAAAGCCTGGAACTCTTTTCTGTTGTCATAAGCTTCATAAGTTGAAGTTTAATCTTTTCACTCTGTTCTTTAACCTTCCTTCAGGCCGTCCTGGTTTTCTGCTATAAGTGCTATAAGCATTAAGTTTTCCTCAGGTTAACCTTAGGCTAACCTAAGGTATTCTTACTATAGATATGCTATTCTTAAGTATGCCAAACTCAGGTATACTAACCGTAGCTATGCCAGCCCTACATATGCTAGCTTTAAGTATGCTAACCTTAGGCAAGCTAACTTTACAGTGTTTTACAGTGATGATATTACACTCTAGCAGCAGTGATTGCTGTGCTCTCTAGAGGCAGTAGTAGAATTACAGGGATCATATTTCCAAAGATTATAAATAATAACAGACAATTTGGATGAATCATACAGTGAAAGGAGGAAAGAAAATGAAACAAGCTCCAGCAGGGCCTCCTGCTCAGTTCGGTCTGCTTCATCTGAAGTTTCAAACAAATGCTCAGAGAGGACATGCGGCCGTAGACGAGGGGATGGCCATTGTCACAACGGATGAAGAGAGATGGCCACATCAAACCGCCTCTCTGCCTCTGTCTGAAATATTAATAATTCTAATGAGGATGATGATGACCGGGGCAGCACGGCCTTCGCATGCATTCCCCATCCGCCGGCTTATTAGAATAACCTCCTGCACCCTGGGCTGCAGTGCGTATGCACATACACACTCGCACGCTTGGACATGACCATGCAAATCAGCACTGGCTGCGGCCCTCTAGGGAGTTAGCAGGAGCAGCCCTGCAGCCAGAGCCCTCTGCTCCTGACCCAGGTCATCCAGAATCTCGCAGAGCTCACGCCTGCTACTGCTGAACCCTCCATCATTAGCATCAGGGTGCCACTGCACATTGTTTGCTTACTTTAGGATGCAACATTTTGCATGCAAAATATGCAGAGCAAGGCCTCTTCCACTGGGAGAAGAGCTGGTTTTGCCCAGGGTGCATCATATCGTAAAGGAAGCGGTAATTATTTTAATCATCCAGCATCTCTGCTTGGCCTGTTTTGTTTCTTATTTTTTTTCCTTTTTGGGGAAGAGGGGATGCTTTCAAGCTATGCATGTGTAAGACAGACAAAAGATAAAGAGGGAATCATAGTTGAAAAACTATGTTAGTGCATTTTATGTCTGCTCCCCGAACCCTGATGTCACTCAACACAATATTAGGTTTGGTTCTGTTTTTAATGAACATAAGCAAACTTGGGTCAGACCTGGGTTTGGTTTCTTGAGTTTGATTTTGCCTGTGGTGGCAGTGAAAATTGCTCCATATTACAGAAATAATGCACTATGCAGTGTGTCGGCTATTTTGCATCATTTGCAACACTGTAAAACCACGTCAACATTAATCTCTTGTTAGTACAGATGGGCAGATTCAGGTTGAGTTTGGGTTTCAAATTTAGTCAAGCCAAGATCTGTCCTGGTCCTGCCTCAGTAAGCTGAGTTCAGGCTTCAATTTTATGCCCATGCAGACCTCTGTGTGTGTGTGTGTGTGTGTGTGTGTGTGTGTGTGTGTGTGTG
>CM067478.1:20180703-20195223 GCA_034552555.1 Semaprochilodus insignis
TTCCCAATCGCTTCCACTTTGTTATAATCCCACTGACAGTCGACTGTGGAATATCTAGTAGGGAGGAAATTTCACGACTGGTGGCATCCTATCATGGTACCATGCTGGAATTCCCTGAGCTCCTGAGAGCGACCCATTCTCTCACTAATGTGTGTAGGAGCAGTCTGCATGTCTAGGTGCTTGGTTTTGTACAGCTGTCGCCATGAAAGTGATTGGAACACCTGGATTCAATGATTTGGATGGGTGAGGGAATACTTTTGGCAATATAGTGTGGTCTGTTATTAAGTCCATGTAAACACTCTTATTGTTCATGGAGTTGTCTGAATGCACATGCTGCTGATTACAAAATGACACACGACTTCAAACAGCTATTAAACCAACTGTTATGAACACACTGAGCTCGTAGAGGATCTCTCCTGGTGTTCCTCTCTCAGTTAATCACAACTCTTACAGGGACAGTATAAATGAAAAAAACTAATGAAGCAATTAAAGCTAGTGATGTATTGAGGTCATGCTGCATAGTGCTGAATATCTTTGAGCTATTTACAGAGCACTAAAATGTTTATTGCAATGTTCATTTCTCTTCTCTGTCTTCTTCCCAACTACTCCTCCCACTGTGTTTGTTTCGTGTACCTAAAAACAGTCAGAATTTCTCTTCTTTGGTGATCATTTTCCACTAGCTTGGACTGATTCTCTCAAAAGCACAGCCAATAGATGAAGTCTTCACAATTCCTAGGCCCTTACTGTGACACCAGACAGGCACAGATTTCTGCCAAGCCCATAAGTGCCGCTGCCTCAGCCACCTCACTCCTGTCTAACGCTCAGTACCCACCACCTCGACGAGGGACAGAGACCATGCAGCGGGAAAAAGCACAGATGGCAGATACTAAGAAACCCCACCCTCCACAGTCCAGAGTTGCCAACTCGGAGGATATGAAAGCTACACTGAAGAGAGAGATCCTGAGATGCTCACTGTTGTCCTTGTCTATTAGATTTCTTCTAATAGTGCTACATTTGCATGGCATATCATCAAACTTCAGAGCCAAAATATCTCTATTGTACCTGCAGGCCTCTTACAAGTCTACAAGGTTCTGTAGAGATCCAGTCTCTGTAGAAGAGGGCACGGTCATATGGTGATCTATAAAGAGATGGTCAGGTTTGTGAATTAGATTGTCCAGTCTGTGTAGAAGAGGACAGAGTTATGTGGTCAGGTCTGTGGATCAGACAGTACAGTCTCTGTAGAAGAGGACAGGATCATATGGTCATATCTGTGGATCAGAGAGTCCAATCTCTGTAGAGGAGGACATGGTCATATGGTCAGGTCTGTGGATCAGACAGTCCAGTCTCTGTAGAAGAGGACAGGATCATATGGTCAGGTCTGTAGATCAGACAGTCTAGTCCCTGTAGAGGAGGACAGGGTCATATGGTCAGGTCTGTGGATCAGACAGGACAATCTCTGTAGAAGAGGACAGGGTCATATGGTCAGGTCTGTGGATCAGACAGGACAATCTCTGTAGAGGAGGACAGGGTCATATGGTCAGGTCTGTGGATCAGACAGTACAATCTCTGTAGAAGAGGACAGGGTCATATGGTCAGGTCTGTGGATCAGACAGGACAATCTCTGTAGAAGAGGACAGGGTCATATGGTCAGGTCTGTGGATCAGACAGGACAATCTCTGTAGAGGAGGACAGGGTCATATGGTCAGGTCTGTGGATCAGACAGTACAATCTCTGTAGAAGAGGACAGGGTCATATGGTCAGGTCTGTGGATCAGACAGGACAATCTCTGTAGAAGAGGACAGGGTCATATGGTCAGGTCTGTGGATCAGACAGGACAATCTCTGTAGAGGAGGACAGGGTCATATGGTCAGGTCTGTGGATCAGACAGTACAATCTCTGTAGAGGAGGACAGGGTCATATGGTCAGGTCTGTGGGTCAGACAGTACAGTCTCTGTAGAAGAGGACAGGGTCATATGGTCAGGTCTGTGGATCAGACACTCCAGTCTGTGTAGAAGAGGACAGGGTCATATGGTCAGGTCTGTGGATCAGACAGTACAGTCTGTGTAGAAGAGGACAGGGTCATATGGTCAGGTCTGTGGATCAGACACTCCAGTCTCTGTAGAAGAGGACAGGGTCATATGGTCAGGTCTGTGGGTCAGATAGTCCAGTCTCTGTAGAGGAGGACAGGGTCATATGGTCAGGTCTGTAGATCAGACAGTACAGTCTGTGTAGAAGAGGACAGGGTCATATGGCCAGGTCTGTGGGTCAGATAGTCCAGTCTCTGTAGAAAAGGACAGGGCCGTATTGTCAGGTCAGTGGATCAGACAGTACAATCTCTGTAGAGGAGGACAGGGTCATATGGTCAGGTCAGTGGATCAGACAGTACAATCTCTGTAGAGGAGGACAGGGTCATATGGTCAGGTCTGTGGGTCAGACAGTCCAGTCTCTGTAGAAGAGGACAGGGTCATATGGTCAGGTCTGTGGATCAGACAGTACAATCTCTGTAGAGAAGGACTGGGTCATATGTTCAGGTCTGTGGGTCAGACAGTCCAGTCTCCGTAGAGGAGGACAGGGCCGTATGGTCGGGTCAGCAGATCAGACAGTCCAGTCTCTGTAGAGGAGGACAGGGTCATAAGGTCAAGTCTGTGGATCAGAAAGTCCAGTCTCTGTAGAGGAGGTCCAGTCTGTGATATTGGTTTGCCTGTGCGGAACCCCCACCCCAGAATGTTCCGAGCTTGCCTGTGTCCTGAGTTTGTTCTGATCTACTTTATGAGTGCTGTCCATGCAGGATTGCAGCTCAGCAGGGCTCTTGAGATTCGCACTGAAGTCCCAGCAATAGAAGTGCTTATGAACTCGGTGCCTCAACTTGTTGTGTTTCTGCTGTGGCCTGAATCTCCAGACTGTGGGAAGCTATGTGAGATTCTTCTAAGTCACTTTTTTTATTAAGTCCGGATGGACCAGCGTGCTGTACTTACGAACATGACTCTCTTGGGGATGCGATCAGACTCCACCAGAGGATTCTTGTAGAGCCACAGTTCCTCTGGCTGGATAACTCTTTCAAAGGGCTCCAGAAACTCAGTGAACCTGAAAAGGCACATAGAGCTGCTCATTAATCCGGGGAAATGAATCAATCGAAATGACACTTTGTAATTGACACTCACGTTATAACGACTCGTCCTAACATGTAAACATCCCCTACACTTTGCTTACTGCATACATAAAAATGTGTCAATTGATTTTGTATTATGCACATATTCAAAGCAAATGCAGAACATATTAATTTCTTCAGACATTCTCCGGTAAACCCTTATCACCCTCACCAGCTAGGCAGATAAAGCTGACACATGAATATTCAACATTCACCAAATATGCGGTTCGTTTGCGGATTTTAAAGCATGCCATTCAAATATCCCTTCATCCTCTGCTTATTTAACCACATACAGGCGTAAACACAGATACGCACAGCAGGAAATGGGCTACGTCTGAATGAACTTCTGCATTGTGAAACTGTGAAATTCTCTGTTCCAGTGACACTTTATTGAATAGTTCAGAACGGTTCACAGTGGTGGTGAAGGTAACCAGACGTCCAACCTTTAAAAAAGCTCCGTCACAGAAAGTTACTACATGAGATGGTCATGAATACGCTGCCTGATGTCTGTAGTTACGATAGTTTTGAACGGTCTTGGTCCCTTTCACCCTGTTCCACAGTGGTCAGGACCACCACAGAGCAGGTACTATGTGGGTGGTGGATCATTCTCAGCACTGCAGTGACACTGACGTGGTGGTGGTGTGTTAGTGTGTGTTGTGCTGGTGTGAGTGGATCAGACACAGCAGTGCTGCTGGACACCTCTGTGTCACTGCTGGATTGAGAATCGTCCACCAACCAAAACTATTCAGCCAAATGCGTTCTGTGGGCAGCGTCGTGTGAGCACTGATGAAGGACTAGAGGATGACCAACAGTGCACTGTGCAGCAGCAGATGAGCTATCGTCTCTGACTGTACATCTACAAGGTGGACCAGCAAGGTAGGAGTGTCTAATAGAGTGGACAGTGAGTGGACACAGTGTTTAAACACTCCAGCAGCACTGCTGTGTCTGATCCACTCACACCAGCACCACACACACTAACACACCACCACCACGTCAGTGTCACTGCAGTGCTGAGAACGAGCCACCACATCATACCCGCTCTGTGGTGGTCCTGTGGGGGTCCTGACCATTGAAGAACAGGGTAATACAGTATACAGAGAAACAGATGGACTACAGTCTGGAACTGTACAACTACAGAGTGTCCTATATGGTCAGTGGAGCTCAAGGGCACTTCAGTCATGTCCCGTCAATTCAGGGAACTGGACCGGGAACACTCCGGTCACAAGGCTGGTTCCCTAACCTCCAGCCCTTGACTGCCCTGTACAGTCTCTGTAATGAGTCACTGTAGTGCTGTAGGAATGGAATTAGTCCAACACAAGAGTGCCGCTTCCCCGATGGTGTATTCTAACCTCTTGTCCATCATATTAAAGATGCGGCTCCCGGTTAGATCATTAAAGGGCAGAATTTAAGGCGGCAGAATACAAGTATTGTACCATTTAAGGTGGAACAGGAAAATTCAAACAAGAAGCTTTTGACTGTTTAATCCTATATGAAGGCTCATTCTACATGGTAAACGACTCTAATTTGCTACAAGTAGATGAATTGGGTTTATTAAACCTAAAAAAAGGACAACAAACGATTGTTTCAATCAAAGTCATTTTTGAGTTGAGTAAAACTTATTCAATTGATTGTAACAAGCTGAAGTCATTTTTTAGTTTGTACGTTTTACAGTGCAAGGGAACGATCTGTAGTTATAGGTAATTATACCCTAATGAAAACAGGGTTTTTGTACATTATATTTTATTTCTGCTAACAGATGCCCCCTTAAATCTGACACTGTGCCTTGAGATTAAAAGAACATGTCAGGAAAAATAAAAATAAAGCCTAAGAGAAATCAATTTTGACTGTTGGAAACTTATTCAAACCAAGGCTTATTTAGAGCCACCCGATGAGCCCAGTGAATGCGGGAGGAGGTGAGTTTATATTGCCCGCTGTAGATCAAAATAACACCAGCTGTGCATTAAAACGTCAGTGTTCTAAATCATCTGGCTGAGTGCTCTGACAAAACGGGGATTAATAAAGTTTAGCCAAAGATATTACAGTCACACCTTACTGTAGGGTGCTGTTCATAAGGCTACATAAAACCCTACGTGAATGTTTATGAATGCTAATTCCAAAAGACATAATGTGCTATAAAGGTTACATTTGCCTTATACATTTGTTTTGATCAACATTATCGAAAGTAGCTTTTATGACACATGACGCCTGCTGGGATAAACATTTATAAGCATTAATGTAGGCTAATGTCAGTTGTCATAACAACCTTATGTAGGTGTCTTATAGCCTTATGAACAGCACCCTATACATTACATTTGTTTCAATCAGCATAATCTAAAGTAGCTTTTATGACAGATGATGCCTGTTGGGATAAGCATTTATAAGCATTAATGTAGACTAATGTCAGTCGTCATAACAAGCTTATGTAGGTGTCTTATAGGCTTGTGAACAGCACCCTACATTAAAGTATTATATATTAGATACACATGAATAAACCTGTTCATGACAGTTTATACACTCACTGAAGGCAAAGTCTTTCATCAAGCGAACACAATCACGTTGCGTACATGACATCTACATAAGCTTGTCATGACAACTGACATAAAACCCTCCATGAGTGTTTATTAATGCTTATTCCAATTGATGTAATTTGCTATAAAGGTTACATTTGCCAGTTTTCATCAAAGTTAGCTAAAGTAGCTTTTATGACAGATGATGCCTGTTGGAATGTTATAAACATTTATGTAAGGTAATGTCAGTTGTCATGACAAGCTTATGTAGGTGTCTTGTAGCCTTATGAACAGCAGCAATGATATTACACATTAATTAAATACACAATTAAATTCACTCACTGAAGGCAAACAGCCACGGTGGTATACATAACCTGTCTTTCATCAAGCAAACACAATCATGGTGTGTACGTTCATAAGGCTACATGACATCTACATAAGCTTGCCATGGCAACTGACATAAAACCCTCCATGAATGTTTATTTAAAGGCTTATTCCAATAGGAGTCACTGGCTATAAAGGCTATATTTGGCAGTTTTAGTTATCCAAAGTAGTTTTTATGACAGATGATATCTGTTGGGATAAGCATTTATAAGCATTAATGTAGGGTAATGTCAGTTGTCATAACAAACTTATGTAGGCACCTTGTAGCCTTATGAACGGTACCCTACATTAAAGAGTTACTGATATTACACATTAATTAAATACACAGGAATAAACCTGTAGGTTACAGTATATTCACTCACTGAAGGCAAACAGCCACCATGGGATACGTTACCTGTCTTTCATCAAGCAAACACGATCATGGTGTGTACATTCATAAGGCTACGTGACATCTACTACACAGGCTTGTCATGAGAACTGACATAAAACCCTACATGAATGTTTATAAAGGTTTATTCCAACAGGAGTCACTCACTATAAAGGGTACATTTGGCAATTTTAGTTATAAAACCTAAAGTAGGTTTTATGACAGATAATGCCTGTTGGAATAAGCAATTATAAGCATTAATGTAGGTTAATGTCAGTTATGTTATGACAAGCTTATGTAGGTATCAGCCACCGTGGTATACATTACCTGTCTTTCATTAAGCAAACGTAATCATGGTGTGTATGTTCACTAGGCTACATGGCACCTACTACATAGGCTTGTCATAACAACTGACATAAAACCCTACGTAAGTGTTTATTAATGCTTATTCCAATTGTCATTTGCTACATTTGCTAGTTTTGATCAAAGTTAGTTAAAGTAGTTGAAACATTTATGTAGGGTTATGTCAGTTGTCATGACAAGCTTATGTAGGTGCCTTGTAGCCTTATGAACAGCACCCTACAGTAAAGCGTGACATGCAGGAATAGACCTGTAGGTCGCAGTGTATTCAGACAAACAGCCTCCGGGTGTTCATTACCTGTCTTTCATCAAGCAAACACAATCACGTCGTGTACGTTTGAGGCACAGAAAGAAACAGCAGGTCTTCTTAGCGTGTAATTTATCAATTCATTTCCATAACAGACATCATTTCTTTTGCCCCATTTGCAAGCAGAGCTCGCTGCCGACGTGCCTCTGCCCAGAGTCATTCAAAACAATTCACTCTGCTACCCAAACCAATACATTACAGCCACAGTGCAGCACATTTCTCACTAAAGGCGTTTAGCATACTAAAAGGTTTAAATGGACGCCAAAAAAACCCCCACCGAACTCAGAAAATGGAATGGCACGTAATTACAGCTCTATCAATTATGCTGTACGGAAAGCTTAAATTGAAAGATGAAAGGATGACAGCACATGAAGGATCCATAAAAGTCCATCTGCTATTTACATCTGTCATGTCCTTTTATTGGATAATGGGAAATTAATGGGGCTGTTTGTTCAATTTAGTCAAAATTGTATAAAAAGGTCCCAAGGAAAAGTCCAAACACAGTAAGACCTGGTCCACATTATCATGAAATTTCTTATTACAGCAGCGATGGCGTTCCGAATAATCCATAATTAAGTTGAAAGATAGGGCTACGCTTACAGTTCACAGCTGTAGTCCATTTTTTCATCTACTGTTCAAAAGTCTGGAATCACTGTTTACAATATTATTAAAATGATTCTACTGTCAAATTTATCCATCCATCCATCCATCCATCCATCCATCCATCAATCAATCAATCAATCAGTCAATCAATCAATCTTCTAAGCTGCTTATCCTTCTGGGTTGGTGGGCGGTGCTGTATCCCAGCACTCATTGGGCAGAAGGCAGAAAACACCCTGGAGAGGCCACCAGTCCATCACAGCTGTTGTAAAATGATTACAATATTCCTGTTTCAGATAACTGGCAAGTAGGGATGGGTGGATCGATACCTGAATGTCGATACTTCAGATCCTGGCATTTAATTTTAAGAATCGATTCTAGCGCAAAATGATCAATATCCTCAAAATCAAAGTGAACTTTGTCATTCAGACTACACAGCAAGTAGTGCCCAGCTGAACAAGGCTGTGTTTCTCCAGACTCCCATGTGCAAATATAACAAAGACAAGTGCAGGTAGACAACAGACACACTAGACCTAAAACATAAAAGACATAAAATAGATATGTGTAACACCAGAAGAACAAACCAGACGCGTGCAAATTAAAAGGCCAACTAGGTTTACTGGTGCGGTTGTGTAGAAAAAGCAAAACCGAAAAACAGTCCAAAAGTTCAAAACCAAATAAGACAAAAGAAGGTGAACAATACAAAAGGAGCAAGACAAAATCAGAAACCGGAGCAAAGGGTCAAAAACAACAAGCACTCAGGTAAACAGACAGGAGAGAAACGCTCTGTAGACGATACCGCGCAGGGACCAAATAAAACAGAGTCCTATACAGCCACAGACAGGGTAATATGCGACAGGTGATGGCTGTTAGAACTCCAAAGATGATGAACGCGAATGTGATAATAAATAACTAATCACCTAATTAATAAATGTTATTAACATGATGAGTAAAGTAGCCAGTGAGCAGTAGGATATACCTCAATACAGATTTCCTACACCGTCCTCTCTTAGCCAAGAACTGTTCCTAACACACGTCTTTCTTTCATCAATCAGAGTAAACAACGATCTTCCGCTGCAGTGCTTTCAGCACGAGGAAGATGAAAGGCTGGATAAGAGCAGAGCGACTTTTGCTTGTACGTTCACGGTGAAGTATAGCTAATTTTGCTCGTCTGCCATCAGGCTGGGCTACTGTCTTTCATCAAGGCTTCGCAGGCCCTTGGCTTTTTGACACTAATTCCTCTTGGAATAGATGAACGTCCCTGTAGCCCCTAAACACAATAGCGAAGCCTGCAGAGCGCAATAGGTGGGCTCCTTTAAGTGGTCTATGTGTCTTCATTTGGACCAACCTTCAGTAGCTTCCTGACCACGGGGCCAAAACCTCACCGCCAAAATACCATCACCAATTACAGCCTGACACGCTCCAACCATCCGAAGCTAAACTGAACTGTTTCTCAGCCTGACGTTTCAGTGATGATGAGGGTTGTCTTAATTTACAGCACAGTTAATTCTGATGGCACAGTCTGATTGGTCGTCACGGCAACTGTGGCAGGTTACCCTTACTACGTTTCCACTTTAGCACACTGAAAAACTGACACACCAAAAGTCATGTGATATCAGTATGTAAACTGGTTATGAAGTGGTGTTACCTCAGGGGACGTCTTGGGAACACCCGCACCTGTATAACCTGTGAGGTGTGGTTGAACACTGGCCAGCATGCTCAAGGCAAGGAGACAAGAATTATTGGAGTTTGAATGAGGCATGAGAGTGGAATGCCTCAGCTGGGCTCAACGTGCAGGCCACACCATTCATCAGAATCCTCCAGAATGCTCCACGAACCAGCTCTGGACAACTTGGGCCCGATGGCAAGGTGCATTACCCTGCCGGAATATCCCATCACTGTGGGGGGCACATGAAGTCCATGAAGGGCTTCAAATGGGCACCAAGCAGTGAAACGTAGTGGGCACTGGTCAATGACGTGTTTAGGTGGACCAGTGGACCCAACCCATGTCCTGAGAACACACCCCACACCAGTATGGAACCATCACCAGCCTACACAGTGCACTGGGGTCCATGGCTTCATAAAGTCTGCACCACACACAAACTCTACCTCGCAAGCAAGGACTGACCTTATCGCTGTACCTGACTGACCCAACAGCCACCATTGCAGACATTCAGCAAGGAGTGATGTCCTCCATCCTGTTAGTGCAGCACCGTTGGCAGACGGCTGCACCACACAGGACTACATGCACACAGACCGTTACGACGACTGTCCTTAACACCACGTCACCGTCACCAAAGACTGCAATGGTGTCGTGCCAGACTGTCATGGAGTGACTCAGAATGGCAGCGGGTCATCTTCAGTGACGAGTCCCGCTTTTGTCTTGGTGGAGACGACCAACGGATCCGTGTGCGGAGGCACCGTGGTCAGTTGGACCAGATTGGTGGATGCCTTCCCTGCCGGTTTACTGGCTGTTTCAGGTAGCTCCCACAGATTTTCAAGAAGATTTGAATCTGGGGATTTTGAGGGCCAGTCCAGATGTGTGAATGCTGAATCCTGAATGTTCATGATGCCAGTCAGTCACATTAGCAGCCCTGTGAACGCCAGAACTGTCATCTTGGAATACAGGAATAGGAATGTTGTGTTCCTTGGTAAGATAATGATGAGCTATAGGGGAAACCTGGTTTTACAGCAGCTGTAGCAATGTAGGAACTGTGGTTCAGATTTACTGTCACCTCAACCAAAGAACCCATTTCCACCTTATTAACACACCCCCAGAACATCACAGAGAGGACTCATATTTTGTCTGGACAGCTTATTATCACCACTTTTACATACTGCACTATTACCGCCACACCGCCCAACCATGCTCTACAGCACTGCTTTATTGCCTGGCCATGTTTAAAGACCTTTGATATAAAATTCTGGGCTACTTTCTTTCTTAATTCTGCAGAACTGTTGCATAAAGACAATACAACCCTGGAGGTCATGTCAATCTACCAGCCTTTGGCTCATACCAGCCACCAAATCCCAGCCAGAACGTTCTTTGTGATGCCACACTCCGTTCCTTTGATTAATAGTCATAAGCAACGGCAATTATGATGAAGTGAGAGGTAATGACTTGTTGCATCATTAGCTGCTCTGAACACTCTTTATTGAAATGACTCTCTTTCTTTTGGTCTGTTTTTATCCTAGGCAGACCTACGTTCCTCCAGGCTGAGCGGAGGTGCAGCGGAGAGTGTAATTCATGCAACATTCATTAAGAATGGCTTGTTACTGGAGATTGATCTTAATTAATCTGTCATGCATACCACTACCTTTCACAACTGCGTGGCAATCGCAGCGACCCCAGAGATGTGCGTTCCTGAGCAGCACAAACGCTGTAGCTACACATAATTAACTCCTGTTGCAGCGTATGTATTTCAGAACACCTCACTCTAGCAATTTAGTCAACTGAGCCCCCCTGCCCCAATCCCCCCACACCATACCTCCCTCCTCCATACACTAACAACGTAATCGAACACTGTAGCGCAGCAGACAGGGGGAAATAAACCTGAGTTATCCCCTCACGTGTCTCTTTGCCTCCCAACGTCTGTGAGGAATCAGGATCAGACACATAAAGCAGGTCCAGGAGAGGAAGCGCTACACTTCCCTGGGCTTTGCGGCATTATAGCCTCTTACACGGAATGGCTGGTGAGATTGGAAAGGCTGTAATACAAGCCGAGGACACACGGAGTTTAATTTTCATTACGGTGCTGGAGATATTATGCGGTATAAAGTGGGCTGTTTTGCAGTCGGGCTGCGCAGAGCTTGGTGTGGCTTGAGCGTTCCAAAGCTGTCAATGAGCATTTAGGAAAACTGACAGGAGTGGAGCCTGAGAGATCTCTCAGGAAGTGGCTTCATTTTGTTAGTCATCATCAGCATCCGGATCAGCTGGTTTGTCGTCTATGGGAAAACTGAAATGCGTTTTACTATCACCCTTATGGCACTTGGTGGTTAGTCTATATGTTAGGTCCAACATCCATACCGACCAGACATAGCATTATGACCCTTTATCTATTCTATCAGCTCCACTGACCATATAGGACTCTCTGTGGTTCTACAGGTCCAGACTGTAGTCCATCTGTTTCTCTGTGTACTGTATTACCCTGTTCTTCAATGGTCAGGACCCCCACAGGACCACCACAGAGCAGGTATTACGCGGGTGGTGGATCATTCTCAGCACTGCAGTGACACTGACGTGGTGGTGGTGTGTTAGTGTGTGTGGTGCTGGTGTGAGTGGATCAGACACAGCAGTGCTGCTGGAGTGTTTAAACACTGTGTCACTCTATTAGATCTATTAGATTGAACCTAAAACAGAATCTGATTTTTTTTTTTTTTAAAAAAAGGAAAACAAGAAAGACCTATTGAAATAATGAGACAAAAATATTAGACTAAACCCATTTAGTCTATATCTAATCTACAGCCTTTCAGTCCTGATGTTTACCACGAGCGTATCAACTGGAGCAGAGCTTCATTGATCTGAATTAATATGAAACAGTCAACGACTGCACTACATTCAAGTAGTTACATTCCAGTGGACTGACCACCCCAGATTCCAGACCTCAAAAATGATGATAAATTTAGACTGATATGATCAATATTTATTGAGCTACGGATACGGAAGTAGTGTCTCTCAGTATGGCGTCGGGCCGCCGTGTTTGCTAACCCAACATGCCAGACATCTTGGCATGGAGCTGTAGAGGTTCCTAATGGTGTCCTGTGATAATCCATCTCATGCAGCTTGAATATCCTCACACAGTTCCTGCAGATGTACATGTGATGTGTGACAACAAAACCGTTCATCTTGGTGCTGACCACGGTGCCTCCGCACACAGATTCGTTGGTCGTCTCCACCAAGACAAAAGCGGGACTCGTCACTGAAGATGACCCACTGCCATTCTGAGTCACTCCATGACAGTCTGGCACGACACCATTGCAGTCTTTGGTGACGGGTGTTAAGGACAGCCGTCGTAACGGTCTGTGTGCATGTAGTCCTGAGTGGTGCAGCCGTCTGCCAATGGTTCTGTAGGATGACTGATGAAGGACATCACTGAATGTCTGTAATTGTGGCTGTTGGGTCAGTCAGGTACAGAGATAAGACCTGTCCTTGCTTACGTCACATGCGCAGCTGAGCGTGAAACTTGAATCATTCGCATGTCTCACGATGTCAAACCCACCCACCAAGTTTCATTCCCATGGGTTGATTCCTTCTGGGTGCAGCTATTTATCCAGCTGTATTTTGATGATAAGTGTTAATTTAAATAGCAAGAACTAAATGGTCTGAAGGCCTCTTTCACCTCAGTGTATTAGTGTTTCATTCGTGCTTCCTCTACCTGCGTGTTTGACTAACACAGCAAACATTATAATAATCAAAACCCAGGATTCTCATTCATGCAGCATCAGAAACTGTGTCTCGGTGGAGAGTGAGAGGAAGTGAGGAGAGGAGGGAGCGTGAGAAATGCTGCGGGGAAAAAAAAAAAACAAGGAAACTTCTCTCATCCCTCATCCGTTTCCTGACAGCCTGCCATCCTCCTGCAGGCTGGTCCACTGCCAGGTCCACCAGCGGATCAGATGCCTCAGTAGCAGCTCACTTTTGGGGGGGTGCATAGAAACACACGCATACATACCGGCACGGCTGAAATAGCATCCGTCCTGCTGGGAGTCAGAGCATGCTGGAGCTGGCACATTTGTGGCACCCCAACTCAGACGTCCATATGGGAAACCGCCCTATTCCCACCAAAACAAACACGCCACCCAAAGAGCCAGACACAACAACACTCCAGCAAACAGGTTTTAAATAGCTTCAGCTCGGCAAGAGGACAACGCAGACCACATTCGACCACAGAAGACTCCATGCAAGACTGCTGTGAAGTCAGCACCAGCACCAGAACAACTTCTATTGGACGGATTATTCATTGTATGCAGGGTTCAAACAAGGGCGCTGTGAATTTCACACACCTTACCCATTTCCAAATGTCCCACAATGTCTTGACATCAGACAACAGTGCAGTCATAGTCCTAACTAATCCAGAGCTACACACAGCTACCTTGAAAACAATGGAATACCCAGAACAAGGAACTTAAGGGCCCTGTGGCTGAGGGGTCTCGTCCTGGTGGTAGGGTCTGTATGTGGTGCGGACCCCATGAAGCCATGTACCCCAGTTGTAAATAAGGCACTGTGCAGGCTGATGGTGGTTCCATACTGGTGTGGAGTGTAATCTCATGGCATGGGTTGGGCCCGCTGGTCCACCTAAAGACGTCATTGAGCGGTGCCCACTATGTTTCACTGCTTGGTGACCATTTGCAGCCCTTCATGGACTTCATGTACCCCCACAGTGATGGGATATCCCAGCAGGATAATACACCGTGCCATCGGGCCCAAGTTGTCCAGAACTGGTTTGAGGAGGATTCTGCAGAGGTCGACGCGGCCGGCATGCTCACCCAACATGAGCCCAATCGAGGGATTTCCTTATCATGGCTTGTTCGAACCATGAACTGAGCATGTGTTCAACCTCACTCCCACCCTTCACTATACAACATGCAGTCATAGACGCTGATCCAACTGCATGTTATGTGGAGTTTTTGATCATCTACAATGGACACAATTTTATTCATCTTCTGAGCCGCTCATCCTATCAAAGCCCAGTACTGAGATGGAGAAGTGGGAGAGGAACCCAAAAGGAACCCAGCTCTTTATGCCTTCATGATAATGACTATAACAAGACATCTGATTACAAATGGGAACAACTGAAACTACAGCTTTCCGTTTGCATTATCATTTATGACCTACTCCGGCATGAAGCCT
>CM067478.1:20195723-20351763 GCA_034552555.1 Semaprochilodus insignis
AGAAGCAACTAAAGAAGAGCGATCTTCAGTCAGGCCAAAGAAATACAGACACAGCGGTGTGTCCACACAAACACGGCTCACTTACTCTCTTTCAGAAATTCGCGCGAGCGGATGTAGAAACAAGCAGTGAGCAAACACACGGAAACACCCGCACATCGCCCCCTAGTGTCCAGAGCCGGAGTCACTCCCCGCCCTCTATCATCGCCCCCTAGTGTCCAGAGTTAGAGTCACTTCTCTCTTCTGTTTTTTTAGGAACTGCGTACAGCACGGTTATTAACCAAGTAATGTCCATATCTGAATGTTACATTCAGGTCCTGAGCAGGTATGAGCAAATGACTAAAAAATGTCTTTTGGTCACATCGGGGCTACTGTACTGTACTGTAATAAACAGAATAACACATAAACAACGTATATAAATAAAGGTTTATAAATGACATAATTTGAATGCCATGTCAGATGGGCACTGCTATATGTTCACTTCAGGTCAACCAGAACAAGGTCTGTGGCATTTCTTTTGGTCATGTTACATGACATGAATGAGTCAAAAGAGAATTCCTTCAAATTTTCAAAATTCCTGAATGATTTAGTTCTCGAGAGTTTAGCACATTCATTCAGAGTGGTTTGACAAGAAGTGATTAATTGCAGAGGAACTTATAGACTCAGATCTCTCCACAGTGTTGGTGACAGGAACCAGGGGTCGTAATGTCCACAACCCAGCTGTTTTATTCACCATCCAGCACTTGAACCAACACATGTCTCCTGAAGGTTTACAGGCAAAAATGATGATGAGAAGCCTGAAAATGGTTTCTTCTTTTGCCTCACAATGCCCTGCATGTATCCCTCTGCCTTATACGGGTTAAAGTAAATGGATGAAAATACATTTTAAGCAAAAACATTATCACTAATTTATCATAAAATTATTTGTCAGACATCAGGCAACACATTCATAACCATTCCATTGAATAACTTTCTGTGAGGAAGCTTTCAGAGGCAGACGTCTGGTTCTTATCACAACTTCTGTCAAATGTTCAGTCATCTCTTATCTAATTAAACTGTATGTCCAAAAGTATTCAGCTACCTTATGGTGCACCCAGTACTGACATGTGCATTCAACTGCATACACACACAGTTTATATTGTTTATATGCTCTGGAGCAGCTGCACATGATGCTGAGGTCAGCATGCCCAGTGTCAAGCTTCAGCTAGTGGGGATACATCCCTCCAGCATTAGGCTGTGGAGCAGCGAAAATGCCTTTTCTGGAGTGACAGAGCTCTCTCCAGTTCCTTTGCTGGGGCAGTTTTGAGGTATAAGCCACACCACCAGGGTCCCTGAGTATGTTTCATTTATACTGAATGACAAACCATGCAGTAAGATAACAGATTCTACATAGTTTCTTTATTGAGATTAATAAAATAATAAATCTCAATGGCTTGAACTATACAGCTGGAATATACATATACTATACAGCCTATTATTCAGTAGGTACTGCTGTTGAATAGCTAGTTAAATCATTCAGTATCTAGTATTAATCTTCTAGCATTATACAGCATTTTCCAGCAACCACTGTGAATTATTAGCTTACTATTATGAATTATTCAGTATTTTCTGTGAATTGTTCAGTGACTGTTGTGGATTATTCAGTTACTAGTATGAATAAACTACATGAACCTGTACTGAAACAAAACAAATAGTACACAAGCTCACATACTAAAAGTTATTATTATTATTCATCTCACTGTCTGAAACTACATGGCCAGGGCAGGTGGCAGGGACCCCTCCACATAGGATGTTATCCAGAACTAGCAGTCTGTGATCCAGAAGTAATAATCCAAATAATCACAAATAATCAAATAATAATCACATGACCTCACTAACGGCAAAAAAGCAAAGGCCAGGACAATCTTCCTATTAAAGTTCTTTCAGAAGAAATGCTGAACGAGCAGGTTTCTACAAACGTTTGGGCATATGGGGTATTTCAAGTATATTTTCTAGCAAACGTTCAAAAAGTATCATTGTGAATGGAGCCCCAGCTTGTGGACAGTGTGCAGGAAGAGTTATTTATTGGATGTGTTTTGGAATAAGGTTAATGACTTATGATAAATATGGAAAAGTGATCCAGGCATAGCACAATAGCATTGAAACCTGAGCTACAGCTCTAAAACATTCATGGAAATCCAGTAGTATGGAGTAGTCCAGTCAGTAGGAGGTCATCCACAGGAGCTGATATGGAGGCTATAGAGCAAACACTGAAATGTCCTGTCTGTGTAGACTTCTTCTCTGACCCTGTGCTGCTCCCCTGCGGCCACAACTTCTGCCGGACCTGCATCCGTATTGTGTGGAACATGGACGGTCCTGGAGGGGGTTCAGATGGGCCGCTCTTCTGTCCTGAATGCCAGATTTTCCTTCCGTCTGAGCTGGAGCTGGAAACCAACACGGGGCTTCAGCAAAAGGTGCAGTATGCCAGTGCTTGTGGTGACAGACAAGAAGAAACACCATTAACCGCTTCACCATCAGTCGTGAAGTGCGATCACTGTATCGAGAGAAGTTCTGTGGCTGTGAAAAGTTGTCTAAGCTGTGATGCTGCTCTGTGCTCAGCTCACACTCTTCATCACCTAGAGAAGGAGGTTCTCAGGGGACACACACTCATCGAAGTGACTGAAAACCTGCTGTCTTATAAGTGTGAAGAGCACAGCGAGGAGCTGAAACTGTTCTGTCAGGAAGACCAGGCTCCAGTGTGTTCACTCTGCATGGTGGTGGGTCCACATAAAGGTCACCACATTGTCCAGCTGAGAGAAGCCTGCACAGACTTCAAGGTATGAGACAGCCAATGATGTTGATTGCTTTCAGCAGTATGATGTTAATAAAACAGATTATAAAATAGAATGAGAATAGAATTTTCAGGATTACAGGAATATGAAAAAGTAAATATAAACTAAAGAATAGATAAAACAAAGAGAAATACTATTTCAGCAGGTTCAACATGTTCACACAAACACACACATAACCTCAGACTCAAAGAATAACTAAGACAACAGGTCAAAGAAAACCAGCAGGCTAAAACTAAGAGTAAAGAAAGAGAGAGAGAGAGAAAAGGAGAAAAGAGAAAGAAAGAGAAAGTGGTGGGGTGAGAGCACCCACAGGTGTCTTCCCTATCTAACACAGACTTGGTCAAAGCAGTTATATCTTTATGCAAATTATATGTAAATCATCATATGTAGATCATCTACCTATATAATTACTTATTGCTTGTCACAAATCAAAGTTGCTATAATCCAGACTTGGGCTCAGAAGCTAAACTAAACAGGTGAGGTTCAGCAAACATAGTGTCGTGAACAATAGGTGATCTCAGTCGGGCTGTCAGCCTTGACGATTCCCACATGGTCACCTTTCACCCAGTTACCATTCTTCATCAGGAAGATAAAAACTACAAAAAATAAATATAGCTAAAAAACTATAAAATCTCACTCTAGAAACTTCTGTAACATTGTTCACATGAAGGCACATTCACAGCAGATCTTGCAATGGTTAAACAATTTATTATTATCATTAAGCTACCATTTAACACCATGTTTTGTTATTAGCACATATATGTTGAGAGTGTATGAAAAACAAAAGACCTTGAACGTGTTTTTCTGCCACCTTCATGAGATCCCTTTAGAAAGTATTACAGGAAAGAGAAGGCCAGCTGCTGGAGAGAAGACAGGTGGCTGAAAGGGCGGTGCAGGACCTGGGACTGCTGTTTTCAGAGGTTTTGGTATTTGTCAGTCTTGTTAACAGTGAAGTTTAGTCCTGCAAATAATAGTCAACAGTTGTTAACTGTAAGGATGTTGTGTGTTTTCCAGTGTACTGTGGAGGCCTACAAAGCCAGAATAGCAGCCAAATACAGCCAAATGAAGGCCCTGATTGAAAAGGACGAGCAGTTAATGATGGATATTCTAGGAACAGAGAAGTTTTACACCAGCAAGTGGCTGGAGTCCAAGAGAGCGTCTTTGGAGCACCACATTAAAGACATTAATGCTCTACTAAGTGCAAGCAAATCTGTCCTCCAAGAAAATAATGACTTAAAATTCCTGCAGGTACTCAGTCAGTACTTCACTGAATGTGTGATTTCTATTGGAATTAATTTATCTTTTATCTTATTATTAACGTCATATTATCCGTATTATTTTCTTTTGCAGCAACTTAGAATGCACAGACTTGGGTACGTACAGTATTACATGCAGTTCAACGCTGCACAACAACAAACAATGACATTTATGCCGTGCAAAAAGAAAGTGCTTTAAACATTATAGGATTGAAAATTGTACTAATTGTACTAATTTGAGTATTTCCACAGTTTCATTACTATATACTCTTGATCTGAAAGTCTAATCTAAGGACTGTTTATCACGGTCACAGGGCAAGACAGGAATTAGGCCCAGTGCTGTCATTGGAGAAGGAATACACCATCTCACACAGGATGGAAACAGTAGAACAGCTGGCTGACAGTTTGTATGAAGCTGTGTTCCAAAACACAAGGCGACTATGGGCGAGTATGTACCATGTCTCTATTTGGAAATTGTAATTAAACACATCTGCTTTCTTGGTACGTCTTGTAGGTGTAGTGTCAGAAACTGTAACTTATCTTCTGCTGGATAGTTTTCTTTAGACATGCTCTAACGCTGAGCAGTCAACCACAGGACAACTGTTGGCTGGGTTGGCAGGTGTACTGTTCTCAACCCAGCAGATATGTGGAGATGTTTTAAAACCCAAGCAACATCACTGTGTCTGCTACACTCTGCTGGCAACACATGCTAACATGCCACAAATATGTTGGCTGCCCCTCCGGTACTGAGAATGAGTCACCACCCAAAGAATATTTATATTGGTGGTCTTATAGTGTACCTATATGGTAGTGTACCTAATAAAATGGCCAGTGAGTGTATATACAAGGTAGATGCTGCTAAGAAAGTTATAGCTCATTGAGCATGACATGTTTCCTTACGGAGATTAACTATACAATTTGCCTCTTTTCAGATTTCAGAGCAATACATTTAGATGCAGAGTCAGCACACCCTAAGCTGGAGGTTTCCTCAGACATGCTGGAGGTCTGCTGGAGTAAGCAGGCTAATCAAGAGAGTGAAGACCAAATGCACTCTGAGTACACTGTCCTGGCCAGGGAGTCTTTCTCCAGTGGCTGCCACTACTGGGAAGTAGCTGTCTGGGAGAAACCGTACTGGCTGATAGGTCTGTCATACAGGTCAGATATCGAAGCAGGAGAGAAGACTACAAATTCTCCCTGTAGTTTCCTGAACAATGCCTTCTGCTATATTTACCATGGAAGTGGAAAATATCTTGTATGTAATGGCTCTGAGGAGACAGTGTTTTCAGTGGGAAAGAAGATCCATAAACTTGGGGTGTGGGTGGATTTCCAAAAGGGAACGTTGACTTTCCATGATGGAGACACACTGAAGAAGCTTCATTCATTTACTGTACAATTTCTGGGGCCTATCAAACCTATATTCAACCCTTGCATTGGGTTAAATGAGCAGAACATGCAACCTCTGGTTTTATTCAATATCAGGCGCCAAAGGTAGGTCATAGACTGTAGTACTGAAGTAGGCCATAGACTGTAGTACTGAAGTAGGCCATAGACTATAGTACTGAAGTAGAACATGGGCTGTAGTACTGAAGTAGGCCATAGACTGTAGTATTGAAGTAGGCCATAGACTGTAATACTGAAGTAGGCCATAGACTGTAGTACTGAAGTAGGCTATAGACTGTAGTACTGAAGTAGGGCATAGAATGTAGTGCTGAAGTAGACCATAGACTGTAGAACTGAAGTAGAATATGGGCTGTAGTACTTTTTTTTAGAAGTTTTATTGTAGTGTTTTTCCTTTTTCAATTTAATGCATATCAGTGTTTAATACATGCTCTTGCATAATACAGTGAATGAATTACTACCTTCAGTAGTGTGAAATATCTAATAAAAATTTGCTGTCAGCTGTCACCATTGCCTTCATGCATCTATATATGTGCAATGTGAAACCTAGATTCTATTTTGTGTTTGTCTTTTTTTTTTTTTTTTAAATCCAAACACAAGGTGATGCAAATTTCAAAGTTCTGTAAATACTCTTACTCTTCAAACCAAACAAACAGTCAGCAGTCATGGGCTCCTCTAAGCAGCTTCCATGCACTCTGAACATGTAAATAACTGATCTCCTCAAAGCAGGAAAAGACAGCAAAGTGTATGTAGCCATTTCATCAGTTTGTAGTAAAAGTAAGAACTACAAGATAACAGCAACAGTGGAAGTCAGGTTGAGGTCAGGAATACCAAGAACATTTTCTGAGAGGACTCTTTGTTTGATTGCTAGAAAGGCATGATGTTGAAGTTGAAATAGAACTTTTTTTCGCTGTAATGATAACATGTAGCAGAGGTGCGTACTCTGCTGAAAGCTAGAGACTCTGCCTTCAAAGCAGGAGACAAGGCGGCCCTAAGGAAAGCAAGGGCCAAACTGTCCCGGGCCATCAGAGAGGCAAAGCACGCACACGGTCAGAGCATCCACAGCTACTTCAAAGACAGCGGTGACACATGGCGCATGTGGCAGGGCATCCAGGCCATCACTAACTACAGGACAACACCACCTGCCTGTGACAGTGATGCCTCCCTTCCAGATGCGCTGAACGACTTCTACGCTCGGTTCGAGACACAGAACACCGTGGCAGCAAGGAAGACCACCCCTCCTCCCGACAACCAGGTGTTGTGCCTTACAGCAGCTGACGTGAGAAAAACTCTACGCAGAGTTAACCCACGGAAAGCTGCTGGTCCAGACAACATTCCTGGTAGAGTGCTCAGGGAATGTGCAGACCAGCTGACAGATGTCTGCACTGACATCTTCAACATCTCCCTGAGCAGTGCCACTGTCCCAACGTGTCTCAAGGCAACCACCATCATACCTGTGCCGAAGAAGTCTTCAGTGTCCTGCCTCAATGACTACCGTCCCATTGCACTCACACCCATCATCATGAAGTGCTTCGAGAGGCTTGTCATGAGGCACATCAAGACCCTGCTGCCTCCTTCATTAGACCCTCTGCAGTTTGCGTACCGTCCCAACCGCTCAACGGACGACGCCATATCCACCACCCTTCACCTGTCGCTCACCCACCTGGACAATAGAGACACTTATGTTCGAATGCTGTTCATAGACTTTAGTTCAGCATTCAACACAATCATTCCCCAGCACCTGATCGGAAAGCTGAACCTACTGGGCATGAACACTTCTCTCTGTAACTGGATCCTGGACTTCCTGACTGGGAGACCTCAGTCAGTCCGGATTGGACGAAACACCTCCAGCACCACCACGCTGAGCACTGGGGCCCCCCAAGGCTGTGTGCTCAGTCCTTTGTTGTTCACCTTGCTGACTCACGACTGTGCAGCAATGCACAGCTCGAACCACATCATCAAGTTTGCGGATGATACGACGGTAGTGGGTCTCATCAGCAAGAATGATGAGTCAGCATACAGAGAAGAAGTGCAACGGTTAACAGACTGGTGTAGAACCAACAACCTGTCTCTGAACGTAGAAAAAACCAAAGAGATGGTTGTTGACTTCAGAAGGACAAGGTGTGACCACTGTCCACTACACATCGACGGCTCCACTGTGGAGATCGTCAAGAGCACCAAGTTCCTTGGAGTTCACCTGGCAGAGGATCTCACCTGGTCCCTCAACACCAGCACCATAACCAAGAAAGCCCAGCAGCGTCTCTACTTCCTGCGGAAGCTGAGGAAGGCAAATCTCCCACCTCCCATCCTCACCACATTTTACAGAGGAACCATCGAGAGCATCCTGAGCAGCTGCATCACTGCCTGGTTTAGGAACTGCACTGTATCGGATCGCAAGTCCCTGCAGCGAGTAGTGAGGACGGCTGAGAAGATCATCGGTATCTCTCTCCCCACCATCACAGACATTTACACTACACGCTGCATCCGCAAAGCAAACAGCATTGTGGATGACCACACACACCGCTCACACACACTCTTCACCCTCCTACCGTCTGGAAAGAGGTACAGAAGCATAAGGGCCCTCACATCCAGACTGTGCAACAGCTTCTCTCCCCAAGCCATCAGACTCCTTAACAACCAGAGTCTGGTCTGAATAACTGCACACATTTCTGTGACTGGACTGAACACACACACACACACACACACATACACACACACACAAAATCTCATCTCTTAAATCTGTCTACACAAACTTAAGGAGTAAATGTTTACATTTATACCACATATTGACATAACTGCTGCTAAAAAACAATGTTCAATGACATAACTGCTGCTATGTAACTGCTAAAAACAATGTTCAATGTTCAATGTTCATCTTAAAAAAATGGACATAACTGCACTTTACTGCTCCCTCCTTGTATTTATTGTTTGCTTTTTTGTATATTGTAAATTGTCTTGTAAATCTATTGTATTTATTGTTCTGTGTAGCACCTTGGTCCTGGAGGAACGTTGTTTCGTTTCACTGTGTACGGTACACCACTGTATATGGTTGAAATGACAATAAAAAACTACTTGACTTGACTTGACTTGATGTTTGAAGAAAAGAGGATGTGGAATTTCATGAAAAGAAAATGTTAACTGTCCCACTGTTATCCACAGGGGTAGATTAGTCATGCTTCGAGCTTGTGTTACAGCCAGAGCATTTCACTGCTAGAGGGATGGTTTCAATTAATTCAATTAAAAGAGGATGGCTCCTACAGAAGGATAATGACCCTAAACACACCTCAAAATGCACAACAGACTACCTCAGGAGTTGAAGGCTTTGCCTCGGCCCTCACAGTCTTCTAGCCTAAAAATCACTGAAAATCTGTGGACAGAGCTTAAAGGGAAGTGTATGTGTTTTGTCATTTGCAAGGAGGAATAGGCAAAAATCCCCCAAACAAAGAAATGAAAAACTCTTTACTGGCTACTAAAAGTGTGATACTATCTAAAGTGCGATACTATCCAAAGGGTGTGTTACTAAATACTGACCGTGCAGGGTGACCAAACTATTGCTTTAGGCCCATTTCATTTTGAAACTTCAAAAGATAAACTGAAGAAAAAAGAATACTACATTAATATTTCATTATAATGCTACATTATTAATACTACACAGTATGTATAGTATGTACACTATAGGTCAGGTTGTGGTTTTGGACAGTTTCCCACTTGATATTGAGGCAAAAATGTTTTAGTATAGGACTTAATTACACAAGCATTTGTGAGAGAAATTCAAGTTATTATTGTAGAAGTAGTTTTCAGAGTTATTGCTAAGCTGTGCATGATTAAGCAGTTTTGCGAATCAGAGGTCAATGTGTTCTCTATACGTGATTAAGTGTTCTGTACAACTCATGTTGCTCTGTTTTTTGAGCTTCTGGGGCCTTGTGACATACTGATACACAAGCTCACCTCCCTGTCAGCCATATTTTCTTGTTTTCACTCCCACGTTGGTGACCTTGCATCTCCCAAACTTGGAAGTAGCTTCCTGCTGCTACCAAGCAATGGAGCTGGGACTCAGGGCATTTTACGCACACACACACACACAGCTATCTAGGTGGTATATATATCTCGTTCAAGAGGGACACGGGCGCGCTCCTATATTCTGTCCTCTTTGTATGCTGTAAACCCTCTTTTCCTTTAATAAATCCTTTTCCATTATTTCTCAACGGGCAGTCCAGACTGAATTTCCACGACACATTTCATCACTGATGCTAGCATCTCTACTTAATGAATTGCAGCAGGTAAATGGATTAATGATGATCATTTGATTTACATTCACTGCTCACTGCAGGACACACTTATTGGAACGGTATTCAAAATAAGAGCTCTTAGCAGCATTAGAAATCGAGCATCAGTTCAGCGTCATGTCACCTCCCCCTCTGAGAGTACAGCATCCGGCCGTTAGGTGGCGGTAACGCAGCTCACATACAATCTAAGAGGGAGAAGAAGAAAAGCAGCAGGAGAGAACAGGCAAACTAGCTATCACAGCACAGGGTGTTGTTTATGTACATATTGCCTACGTTTAGTTCCTTATGCTGTAGTGGGTGATAACGCTAGCACGGAGAAACAGTGTGTTGTGATGTCTTCTCGGGGCTGAGCTGCTGAAGGTCGGTGTGGTTGAGCTGTGGAGCTGCTGAAATGAGGCTGTCCGCACTCAGCGCTGCCGCCTTCAGGACGGCGTTTGATTTCGGTCAGAGAGAAACGGCACACTGGTTCCCTGGACACATGGCTAAAGGTTAGTGTCGGAGAGAGCTTTCAGTGACCTCATACCAAATCCAGATGTCGCTGTCAACCTGTGAGACTACACAGCAGGTGTAGGCGGACTCTTTTTATTGCCTTGTTCATATGAGCATCTGTCTCCTGTTAGGACTCAAGCAAATGAGAGCCAGTCTGAGGAAAGTTGACTGCATCATTGAAATCCATGACGCGAGAATATCCTTTCCAACTGCACCAATGGGACTTTTAGATACAGTTCTGGTGGACTAAGTTTGCTCTCAAGTCTTTTTGTACTGCGATATGCACACATGCCCTGTATGGCGTATAAAGCTGTGAGCGGGTTGTCAGGATTTTCTGTACTGTTACTGATGTTCTGTCACACATGTCATGCATTGTGAGAGAGTTGGTGTCTCACCTGTATCACCCAGCCCTAGTTTACATGTTTCTTTAACTGGCGAACATACCATTTTCTGGAAGAAATCCTCTGTTTCAGGAGAATCTTGATGTCCGGCCACATTTACTAGTGCTGAACAAGATGGACTTGGCAGACACATCCAAGAAATGGGTATTGTAACATGCTTCAAATTTACACATAACATCTTACTAGTTTGTTTTTATGGATGCAACTAGATATGCTGATATACCCTGACATTAGCCTTTCAATGCCGCTCTCTAGGTAGAGACTGGTATCTGTCACCACTTAACGTGGCCTCCTACTGCAGGAAAAGGAAATTCAACAGACATGTCAAATAAACAACCACAAGCCTGATAACTGACATGATCTATAGAAGGAGGCAAACCTTGAGTCACAATATAAACAGTCCCTTGGGAAACACATACGACATGCAATAGTAGGAGTGCTTGCGGATGATACTACTGTTCACGTGTCTGGAACAACATATGTTTGATTCATGTCTGACTAGTACAAAACTACATGTGGACGTATGTCTACATGGAAGTTCAGATTTATAATATAAACTACAGATGTAATATAAACTCATATATCAGTGTATTGTGGACTTATTATGCTAATTTTCATTGTTCATAATTTTATTTTTGGCCTCTGCTAGAATAGATTTACATGCTTCAGTTTTCCCAAACACCTTATTTTTACCCATTATCCTCTGTCTGAACGTTTTGTTAGAGCTCCTGTGTCTTTAAGCCCCACCTCAACCGAAAGAGCGATGGCGTAGGTTTCTTATCAGTCAGAATAAGTTGGTATACCGATCCACTTTTACAGGCTAGGGTGGAGCTAGACGTTTTCAGAGTGGTAAGTTTTAACTCTATTAGTTCTCTGTGTTGTGTGACGGCATGCCAAGCTTCCTGGTAGGCAGGCAAAAAGAATTGTGTTACAAGATGTCATCATATTGTAACAGAAAAAAAGATTTAAATTCCCACGAGTCATTTCAGCCAACTGAGAAATGTGGTTTCTGTGGGAAAGAGTTCTTTGGGCTTTGTGAATGTACAGGCCGTTTACATGCACAAAAATGTACATAACACACTAAAAGATAAGGAAAACATGGAAAGCACAGTAAGTCCCCTTTAATACTGTGCACAAGTCACAACATGATAACTTTATTAATCGTTTTATTAGTGTAGTAATATACCTAAGATACTGATAGTACACCACCGACTTTATCTTATCAGTTATATATCAGTTGACGCCATAACTGTATCTTTATATTCCCTCAGAGTATTCTGAAACAGCTTGAGAGAGATGGTGTTAAGAATGTTCTGTTCACAGACTGTCTAAAGCAAAGAGATGACAGCATTAAAAAGGTAAGTCAATTAAAAGTAAAGTTTCATCAGCTTTGAGAGACGGAGGCAACCACTCCCATTGTATGGAATGAAGATTAATTTAGTTTATTTTATTGCAGATAGTTCCTTTGGTGACTGAACTAATACAGAATGCACCACGGTTTCACAGAGAAGAGGTGAGTTTTGCAAGAAAACAGATTATTAGCCCACTTTGTTCATCAGTAACCTCATGTATACATCAATAGCTCATTAACGCCTTAGGGCTTGATAGATTATACTTGGGGTGGAAAACATGACAATATATTAGTATTAAATTTTCAGGGCTGCTGTTTTCATCTAAAAATTTTAAATTAAAATATTTTATTAGTTCATTTACATTTATTTAAGAGTATTTTATGTTTTAAGAGAAATACAGAAGTAAGCTGATTATATTTAAGAGAGCTGGCAATGCCATTCATTTATTTTAAGCAGTTTTATTAATTTATTTTCATCGGGTTTTTTTTGTTTGTTTGTTTGTTTGTTTAAAGTAAAACAAAAAGAAAATGGGCTGTAAGAGCTTGATTTTAACTTGAATACATGTGTGCTTTCTGTCTTATTATTCCACATATCCATACGGTATCGTGGCGCTATGTGTCAGTAATTAAAGCAGGCAAAAAACTCAAATCTTTTATCATATGCATTTTTTAAAAACATGCTCCCATGACCTTATGGCATTTGACTATGCATTGATAATTTAGTCAAAATCAACACTAAAGGTTTTTAGTTGACACAGTTGCCCTTCCAGGTTTTAAATGGTTTTCTTGTGAAGGTAAATGGTCTTTTACACAATATTAACACATGGGTGCTTCGTCCTTTTCCATCAATGTTTAGGACAGAAGTTACTGCCTAATGGTGATCGGAGTGCCAAATGTTGGGAAGTCGTCACTAATTAATGCTTTAAGAAGAACAAACCTGAAAAAAGGTATTTCATGCTTTTTGGTCTTCTAAATTAGTCAAGTGTGTTTTAAAATATAAATGGATGCATTAATGGATGTCCTTGTCTGAATTTAGGCAAAGCCTCTAGGGTTGGAGGTGAACCAGGAATTACCAAAGCTGTCTTAACCAAAATTCAGGTATATGAATTTTACCCTGAGTTGATTGATTTGATGTCTGGTTTACCAGTTAGTGCACCACACTATTGGGTACAACCCAGTACAGTAGAAGCTTCCCTTAAAGTGATCTGACACAGCCTCGATCAAGATTATCTCATTATTGTAAAGATGAGCTGGTTAATGTCATAATAGTCTGTGAGTAGCTTATTGATTCTGCACTGATACCAGATCTATACTCTTACGGGACTTTACACTGCCATAAATCCTCCACTGTTCTGATCATTGAGAGGCTGTGGGACATCATCTGTTTGTTTATTTTCAGGTTTGTGAAAGACCCCTCATGTATTTGCTAGACACGCCAGGAGTGCTACCTCCAAAGATTGAGAACATAGAGACAGGAATGAAGCTTGCTTTATGTGGTAAGACTTTTATTTGATGGCAGGTCCTTTACAACAACGTATAAATTCAGCTGCTTCAGTTTAGGTAATAATTATTTGGATGCAACAGGTACGATATTGGACCACTTGGTTGGAGAGGACATCATGGCAGATTATCTTCTTTTTTCACTGAACAGACTGCAGCGATTTGGGTAGGTTAAGTACTGATGGCAGTTATTTTGCAGTCTCTTCATGGTGTTGCACCAGTTTGCTGCTGTGCAAGGACAATAAAAAGGGTTCTAAAAGTTAAGCATTCAAACTTGGTTAAAAGACATTAGGTTTTTCAGATATTGCTGTTCATAAGTGTGTTACTAATATGTCATAAAACACTTTCAAGCGATTTCACTGTTGTTTCCCCAGTTACGTGGAAAGGTACGAGCTGGAAGGGCCATGTGATGATATTCAGCATGTGCTGAAGTGTATCGCTGTGAAGTTAGGCAAGACTCAACGTGTGAAAGCTATTACTGGAGTAGGTGAGTAGGTGTTATCAAGCAGCTGAAACATGGTTACTGAAACCTCAGGCATCACGATTTGAACACTTTGCTGATACACATCCATGACTGCATACACAGTGGTTCAGTAAAAAAACAGTACTTATATTTTCAAACAGTGACTCAATGTTTTGCGATATTCAGTCATGAAACTTTTGAAACAATAAAGCTGTGCTCTTAGCTTGCCACCTGTTCATTTTCCTAAATCTGTAGGTGACATCACCATCAAAGTGCCTAACTACAGTGCTGCAGCCTACGACTTCATCAGAGCTTTCCGCAAAGGAGAGCTTGGCAAAGTCATGCTTGACTGATAACCCAAGAAAGCCACTGCTTCGGTTAACATATGATTCATGATATTCATGGACAATACAGCTGCTTTCCCTGTATTGCAGGTTGGACTGCAGACTGAAGAGGTACTTGAGTTTAATATATGTATAAACTAAATTCTATTGCAAAGGAGAAGCTTTGGTGCTGTTACTCAACATTGTACAGTTGTCTTGTGTGATACACTGGTAATGCTGTATGTAGTACCATTATAACAATTCAGTAAGAGCAATAAAATATCTATTTACATAAAGCAGATTGTCCTATGTAAGATTAAAACAGCACTTTGAATATTCTCATTGAAAAATAATTTCAAAGGTTATGTAAACATTCCAGGGAACCACACTAGAGGTCAGTGGTAGAAAAATGTGACCCAGTAACACTGCTCTGAGAATATACGTCTTCAAGAAAAACAAAACTATGCAATCAAGTCACAAATGCATATAGACAAAGCTGCTGCCATTACACTTCTTTCTTCCTACCAAACTGAAATCTTTTACATCTAATCAAATACCATTAAGAGACATAAACGGTCTCATGTTGTACAAAATATATAGTCCTGAAAGTGGTAATCCTTATCGTAATCCTATCAAAATGAATCTTACTAAACAGCAGGGTGACACATTTGTCTCATTGTCCCATTGTTTTACCCCTAGTCGTGTTTTAAAAACGTTTCTAGAAAGTTGCCCAAGTGAAAATTTTCAAATAGTTACGGGAAATTACTAAAAAAAACCTTAGAGAGAAATACAAACCTTTAAAATGATCAGTAGCCTGTTACAAATTATTATGTAAAAATGTACAAACTAATGTAGGAAGGAAATGTGGACACAAGTGTCCTTACTAAACACGTTATCTATCCATCTGTATATCTATCTAAAGGAATCACCTGTATAGTGGCATCAGAGGGGAATGTGGATTGTGTTCATCTAGTACATATTCAAGCAGGATACTGTGCACTACGTATACATCACAACATAACAATAACATAGCAAAACATTAACACAGTCTTAAGAGCTTTTTGTAGGTTTTGATATGATCTGCATAAGTAATATTGGTGCTTTATGATCTTATATAGGTATTTGCTACTGCTTCTGCTGAAGCAAAATATTATATGCACATAAACCAAATATGATGGTTTCCTTAAAGGCCTGTTTTTAGCTTATCTGCAGTTATTGTAGTTCACTCTGCTGCTTGTCTTATGTGACCAATTTCCTCAGTGAAGTGCAACAATAGGGTACTCTATTACAAACCTTAGGAATACACGTTGCGCAGGATACAGCTTCTCTCGAGGTGTCAAAGCTGTATAGCAGAGATGCTCAAGAAATCAGCAGGTTTAGTGGCAGTACTAGTGAGAGCAGTCCACAGTACATGAAATCATGAGTCACTGCACTTGATGTCCTAGCAAAATAAAGCTCCAAGTCTGTTCTGTTCCCATAATAATCGTCCCCGTGCTCCGAGCTGTCATCTGGTCGGCGCTGGGCAGAAGCATACCATCCTCCAGCACCCAATGCTACTGCGGCCCCGGCTGCAGCCGCTCCGGCTACTCGCACAGAAGATGAACCACGCGCTCGTGACGAGCGGCCTCCACGTGCGCTCCCCCGGGCTGAACCCCTGGCTCCCCCTCTGCCACCTTTGGACATCACTTGTTCATACAGGAAAGCTGAGAGAAGCAGGAATATCCAGCAGGTTGCTACGGCTCTGTTCATTCTGGAACACCCTGAAAATAATAGGTAGCAGATGATCTGTTACATAAATGTGTGTTTTTGTGTCACAGTTACCTATGTCTGTCATGTTATCTGGCACCAACTAGCATGCATTCTTTTCTTGCGGTGTTAACAGTAATTGGGTCAGGAAGGCTGGTTGGTTCACCAGCCCTCTAATTTTCCCAAATCTAGACTAAACAATATTCACTAGTATAGGACTGATGTTGATATTTTATATTTTTCATGTACATATCTGCTGATGCTGATACCACTATTGTTATCCACCTGGATAGCATTACAGGGAAATATCCCATTTATATATGTAGTAAAAAGACTAAAACACAGTAAAATAATAAAATACATTTTTATTAGAGAAGCCCAGTGTGACCTAAACATTCTGCTGACTTTGGTGTACAATAAATACATCATTGGACATGTGTTGTGATGTCAGTCTGATGCCAATATGTTTTCAAGCTTATGTCGGTGCATACTGATATGATTCAAACATCATTGTCCTTTCCTAATTCACAGTGCAACGACAGTAATGCTTAAATGGATGAAGCATCATTTCATCTTTAGACAAAACTTTCTAGAAGCATTGAAACTGGAGTGGCAGAGTATTTGGGTTGGGTTGCTATTTTTCTCGAATGTCTGATGTGTTCACAATGTCTTTCAACCTCTGGGTTAGTTTGAACAAACATAGATCAACTACAACAAACAGTCTGACTAGTCAGCAGCAATAGGAGCTTGATTGCCCCTTGCCAAGGGGTGAGCTGTTTTTCTTTGTCTTTTAGCATCCAGACAACATTAAATATTTATACCTACTCGGTATGAGATTACAATCTCACTGCTATGTATGTAAAATATACAGTGTTTGTAATATTTATGTACTGACAGACTTTTAGCCACTGAAGCTAGAATAAGGCTACAAACCAACAACAAAGCTATCTAGCAACCTGTTAGCAGAAAGATGGCAGGAGAGAGGGCCGATCTTTTCTTTCTCTCAGCCAAATTTAGCCTCATGGGAATATAGCCTACAACAAAGCTACGGTTGTATGCAAAGGTTGTTTACCCCTGTCAGATTACATGTTTTTCTTTTCTTTTCTTTTCTTTTCTTTTCTTTTCTTTTCTTTTCTAAGGAACACACTTTCTAACTTCTAATAATCTTCACTCCCCCAGCCTGCAAAATATAAGAATAACAGTTTAGTTCTTAAGAGCCATTAGAGTTTTGGCCTCATTTCCTTAATCTACCTTCGTTTTTCGTAGCCCCAGTGTCTTGTCAGTGGCACACTGTGGTCCACCGTGTTCTTTCATCTTGGACGTCAGCAATTTGACCCCTATTCAACCTCTTTCGAGTTTACACATTTATTTCAAGTCACCGACTCACCTTGAGAGCCACCCTGTTAGCCATATGCTGTTATGTTCTCCTGTGCTTAGCTGGGGGTCTAACCCCTTAGCCTTCTGGTCTCTCAACGAGAAGATCACTGGATTGATTTGTTAGCCTAAATCATCATGTAAACGCACACCTGAACTATTGTGCTTGAAATTTGATTGTGAATCTTTGATGGTGCTGACCAATCAAAAATGCTGCTAGAACTCTAGACGTTTAAATAAAGAGAAACTGCAGTATTGTGTAACTGAGTCATGTTGTGGCCTGAGTACTTCTTCCTTCAGAGGGGTAAAATATTTGTTATGATTATGATATATACATATATAATAGGGATGCACCGAAATGAACATTTTTGTCCGAAACCGAACAAAATGAAACATTTGGCCGTAGGCCGAATACCGAACATGGTTTTTCACTGTGTTTTATTAATTTTGCCACTTTTTCATCATTACATAAATAGCCTAAATCCTGCAAGCGGACGTGGGCCACATCTGGCAAAGATATGGCACACTGCTGGCCCACTGTCAGCACTGGCAATCTGCTGTGAGCCAAAGGTGGCCCACATATTTACAACATGGATTTGGCCCACCTGTCCCAAAACAGATCTGATCCATTTCTGGCACCGATACGGCAGAGTTGCCTCCTTTTGGCTGAGACATGGCCCTAATGTGGTGCATATGTGGCCCACATCTTGCTCCTGGGAGTGGTCCACCCAAGTGCAAACAACCCATCTGGCAAGTGGGCCAGATTTGGGCCAGAACAATATTGCTGTCTGGCATGTATTTCTGTCCTTGTTTTCAAAGAAAAAACAATTACTAAACTGCAGATTAAACATATTTACTGAACACTGAACATTTTAACATCAAAGCACAATATACCTTCTGCTGTCTGTCTGCCTCACTGTAGCGGCTCTGTTCTGTTCTTTACTCTGTCTGGAGCTCCGTTTAGCTCGGATGGTTGAAACTGAATAAAAGCAGGGAACGTCAGTGTGCTCCAGTGTGACTCGCTGTGGAAATATAATGCGTTATATTTTTGCGTTATGGGTTTTACCCCTTAGCAGATGGCGCCAGCCCTAGACTTAAGGAGAAAAAGTTCCGCTCTGGTCCCCGTGTACATCCAGGAACTAGACAAAGTTAACAACACCATTGTTTGGTATACATATAAAACTCTTATTGTCACCGGACATTCGGTGCATCCCTAATATATAACTAGGTTAATCAGTGTGCATCAGTATCAGTATCATACATGAAAAAGTGTCCCAAGTATCCACACCTGGACTGCCTTCAGGTAACACTGTGGCCACAGAGATGTGCCGAGTTTCCGAGTGATGCGCTGATACTTGGTGTGAACGTGAGCTGAGCTAAACAAGTGGGACACATTGTCTGAGCCTGCTGTACCTGTGCTGGAATCTTCAATGCTATGACAATATGTAAATCAGTGTAATGAACTACTGTAGCTTCCTCCACTGACAGGCAGAATGTTCGATGCTGTCAGGTCTGTGCTTTCAGGCATTGACAGCTGACACTTCTGTCAAAACATCAGGAATCAGAGAGAAAACTCCTGAAGCCATTCTTCCCAGATATTCTTTCTCAATGTGAGCAGAATGTGTCACACTTCTGGTTCAAACCACTAGCAGACTTTGGATCACATAAACATTCACTCACACCCTCACACCCAGGGGCAAATTTGCATCTCCAAATCACCTGGCTGACTGTGAGAGGAAACTGGAGCACCTGGAGGTAACCCACACAGACACAGGGAAAACATGCAAACTCCACACAGAAAAGACCCCGGATAAGTCCCCCAGCTGGGAACCGAACCTAGGCCCTTCTTGCTGTGAGGCGACACCAAGCCACCCCATGTCCAATCCACAGCAGGATAACTGCAGTTATATTTGCAATTAGCACTGGAATTGGGGACAATCCCAGAGTGTTCCAGTATGAGCAGGATGGCAAATGTGTCCAAAAAAACGGAACTCACATATAAGCTGGACAAAACTGGATGAATATTAAATAAACTGCATTTCACATTGAGGTATATAAGGTGTTATCTTGAGGTTGAAAGCTGGCCAGTGTGCTCACGGCAAGGTGACATTAATTATCAGAGTTGGAAACAAGGCATGAGAGTGAAATGCCTCAATTTGGCTCATGTCAGGCAAACGTGCAGGCCACACCAGGCTGCAGGCATAATAACAAACCTTACCACTAGCTCATAACAATTGGTACCATGTTGCCAGTCCTCTAACGTCAAGTTAGCCACCTCAGGAGCTCAGGTGTTAACAGGGGCACTGTGGTAGGTCTTCTGCTCCCATGGAAGCTACAGACTACTGCACTGACCTGCGGGATATGTGTGTGGGGTCTCATGCAGTTAATGTGGATGTGATTTCTGCCAGAGTCACACGGACATTCTTCCAGACAGTGCCCTACTCTTTATATAGTGCAATATGGGAATAATGAACTGTTAGCTCTTTCACACATGTAGTTCTGTATAAGTCCAGTAGAGACGTGTATGCATGTTGCTAAATCCCAGATTGCTCTCCGTTAAACATAATATCCGCTGTTCAGGAGCCTTTCAGCCTAGGTGTTAACTAGTGATTCTGGGTGGATTGTTTATGTATGTATTGTATTTTGTCCAACTTCTTCTGAACAAATAAATAGATTTGCACATCCCTTTACCAGAATTACCCAGTTTACATCCTTCAGATTCTGGGCTAGTTTCAGCTTCTGGTGGGCGGGTTTGACACACACTTTGGGCTGGAGGTTTCTGTAGGACCTGGCAACACTGGCCTCCACCCTAATAGTAATGATCGTTTTGAGCTCGGTCATAAAGGGCTGGTGTATATGATGTGCTCTCCTGTGCGTGTAGACGGCTCTGCTTCATTAACTCGCCGTGATAAAAATAGGTCAATGGAAACGCGAGCAGGCTGCAGGGCTGTGATGGTGGCGCGAAAAGGAAAGGTAGTAAATAGCGCTCAGGTTTGTTATTAGACCTACAGGGCTGTCTGGTCGGGGATCAAAGGTGAGAGAAAAAAAATCTCCAATTGCACAAATTCAGTATGTCCTCCGAGCTAATTAAGCTAATCTATGACCTGCAATGTTCTCGTTACAGCTTTCTGATCACAATCCGCTGCTGCCTTTCCCATCGATCAGTGACCAGCAGCCCAATCTCTGTCATACTAAGGTGCTATTATCCGTTTATGTTGTCAGCTATGAGGGGGGAGAGAAAGAGAGAGAGAGAGAGAGAGAGAGAGGGAGTGTGGGGAGAGAGTACTAGCTCCAGCAGCCTGAGCACAAACCGCAGCCTAATTATGACAGTTTCAATCACACGGTTTTCATCTCCACTTACCTCAGTTTACGCTCTGGACTCCAGAATCGAAGCAAATTATCCCTCGATCTCTTCCTCTCATATGACTAATGAGCTCGTCTGTTATGTAAGGACAGCGATATTAGAGCGCTGAGCAGAGTGATGGCGGTGGGCTTCAGACCAGAGCAGAGGAAACTCTGGGTACGTCTGCGTGCGTGCGTGTGTGTGTGTGCAAGACAGCGAGCAAAACGTGCTGCAAATACGTGTTTAAATAGGTGTTCACTTCCTACAGCTAATACCAGCTCATAAAACTGAATAGGAGAATGAGGTCAAACATGATGGATGGATGGATGGACGGATGGGGCGGGCAACCTGTCAAAAGAAGTCCAACAGGCTTTTACAGTCTACAAAAAGAGAGTTTTTCAGAAAAGATGTGGGCATATACCGTGGTAGACCTGTAAAAACCTCTGGAATTCATGGAATTCATGGTGTCACTGATCCAACTCCACTTTATATATTGCAGTCTAATTTCTTCTCTATTCTTCCACCATGTAACATTTGAAGCGTTCATTTAAAATGGTAGTTCTTAATAGAAATATGAAGTGGTACTTTTACACATTCTGATTCTGAGCTTTCTTTCTGACTCTTCATATTTCTGTGAGAAGTGTGACAGACTATTTCCCAATGCGCTCCTTTAATATCCCTTTTAAAGGTGCAATATGTGAGATTTTTAGTTTAAACATCCCAAGCTCAACTGGAATTATCAAAAGATTGTTAAGAAATAACTGTTTTGATGATATGTCCAAATTGTTTATTTATTGCACTACAGAATTATTTAATGAAGTTAGCATGCTAATCAGTTAGCCCCGCCCTGTTCTGTCTTGTAGTACTAATTTGTACCTGATATTGAGTCACTGTAGCAATGGCATGACATGAGAGGATGAAGAAGTAGCTCTGCCCCAACGGCATATTCTAACCTTATATCACTAATGTTGAAAGTTCCTGGTTAGATCACTTGCCCCAACTCTTTAGTGATAGTGATATCTTGCCAGGTTGTCTTTTACAGCTTGCTCCTTTAATTGGCAAGGTCACAGCGTTAGACACAGCAGTGCTGCTGGAGTTTTTACACACTGTGCCCACTCACTGTCCACTGTGTTAGGCACGCCTACCTTCTTTGTCCACTATCTGTGTGGGTTCTGACCACTGAAGAACAGGGTAAAAGGGGGCTAATAAAGTTTGCACATAGACTACAGTGTAATTATAGAACTACAAAGTACACCCAGTTTGCTGTATGTAAACTCTTGACTGATACTGTATGTATCAGGCTCCTTTGTAACCAGAAGCTTATTATAATCATGTTATATGCTGAATATACAGATTTGAGTCAAATTATAAATCAACATGTGCAGGTTCTGCATCAGCTTCAACCCAACTTTCATGTTCAATTTCCTGTTTAAATGAGGAATCTCTCTCTCTCTCTTTGATGAAACAGAGGTTATTCCACAGTGAAAACATGGTTTGTCATATAATACTATTTATTTACTTATGATCTGACTCTTTGAAAATAAATAATACACATTCTAAACATCAAAAAAATGTTTGTTTACACCATTACAGTGACAAAGACAGATCTTGCGCATTACCAGGCCCACACTGGAGTGTCCCAATATGGGCCATCATGGACATTTCAAGATGAGTGGAATGTTTCCAACAACATTCTAACAATATTGCCAGACTCTCTCTCTCTCTCTCTCCCTCTCTCTCTCTTTCTCTCTCTCTCTCTCATACACACACACACACACACACACACACACACACACACACACACAGTCACATGCTTGAAGAGATCTTATTGCTGAAATAATTAGCACTATACATAACATGAGTAAATGTTTTACACAGAACATTTGAGTTGAAGAAGCATGCTGACATTTCATGACTTGGCCGTTCCCATCAAAACAGGCCTAAACATGTCAAAAAAAATTTCCTTCAAATTCAGTGGCCCACTTTCCCTCTGTTCTTGTCTGGTTTTCGTTTTAACCCAGGAATGATTGATACTGGTTGATGCCAGCTATATGACTCAGTATATACTGCAGTTTGAGGGTGTAAGTGCTGTTCAGTAAGGCCTAAAAAGGACAGATATTTTCAAAGTAATCGCAGCATCATTGTCGAAGGAACCATCATCATATCATTCACTGCAAAGATTTTAGTGGTACTTTTACTCCAGTAGATGGCGTAACAATTCACCAGTTATACTGCCTCCAGTCACAGTGCTGCTATGCACATGCAGTGGCTTCACTGAAACTGATAATCAAATACTTCAGTTTTAGGGAAGGGTGTGTTTTTTGCATCAGTGTGACAGCCTCCAGTAGCCTGCGCTTTGGTCACTGTGGTTATGGCCACTGAGATGAATGTGTCCTGAATTAATTCATTATGACATTTCCATGACACATGGAGTGCAGGTCAAAGCTTTACCGTTGAAATTGCCTAGTTTGAGTACTTTGGGATACGCTTCTAATTTTTTGAGTGAACCACTACACTGAGGTCAGAGGAAGCAATGTAGCTGGGTGAGCAAGAGCACTTGTATACAAAAGTGAAATTGGTTGGTTACGAGTCCACAGCATTTAGGGATCTGGAATAAGCACAGCATGGTTTTGGTACCAAAAAAAGAGTAGTAAGTAGTAAATATTTACTGTGTGATGCGTGTATATATCCATATAAACTTCATTATGGACACGTCTGTGTATCTACATTCATTGTCCATTTTATCAGCTCCACTTACCATATAGGTGCATCCAGCTAACAGCTTTCTGGGTCCCATGTCCTGTGACCACTAATGAAGGACTAGGGCATGACCAACACATGCTGTGCAGTGACAGATAAGTTGTTTTTGACTTTACATCTACAAGGTGGACCAGCAAGGTAGGAGTGTCTAATGGAGTGGACAGTGAGTGGACACAGTATTTAAAAATTCCAGCAGCACTTCTGTGTCTTATCTACACGTACCAGCACAGCACATACTAACACACCACCACCATGTCAGTGTCACTGCAGTGCTGAGAATGATCCGCCACCCAAATAATACCTGCTCTAACAGCGTATGCAGAGCGACAGATGGACTACACTCAACTATATGATAAGTGGAGCTGATAAAATGGACAGTGAGTGTAGATAATGTCACTGTCCAAAGAAAAACAAGCATCTCCAAAACGGCAACTTTACAGGAGAGGGTAAAAACCTAATGTAATTTTAATGTAAGTCAATGGAACTAGATTATGTTCCAAGAAATTTTCCAAGCATTTCTGTTGGTCCATTCATCATTAATTTTTCACTCAATGTAAACAACAGCTGCTGTGTTCACATGATGCATAAAAGTAGAAATCGACAAAAATGGAGATACATGTTTTTCTTTGGATAGTGGTAATATAAATACCCATATACAGTATAATATTACATTTTCATACCAGACAAATAGCCCTTACGGTCTACTTAAAGTTTTCATATGCAATGATTGAGGTGCTGGAACTGAAAGGAAGACTTAGGCACATGTCCTGTCTCCAGTGGTCACCCACTGCTGTATTCAAAAGACAGACTCTAAAAAATACTTCAGTAACCTTTCAGATGTGGTCTAAAGACCATGTTTTGTTGGCCGGTGGAAAAATCCACAAAGTCTGTAAATCAATGAAACTTTTGTTAACTGTATTTAAGTATGCTGTGTCTATTTGAGGCTTGAAAGTAGGGAAACCAGTGTTTACTTGGCAGTCAGTCCACTGCAGTAGTGGCGCGGGTACAACAGCCTGGAGGACGCAGAGCAGCCATTAAACCCCTCCTCCTCCACTGGCTCTTCCCCATGCTGTTCTGGGACGTATTTGTGTCCTGTCGTGCGAGCTTCGCTGCCTTTACTGCAGTCTCCTTAATTTGCAGCTCCAGGTGCCTCTGAATAGCCAGGCCTAGCTCCTCTGGGTCTACTGAGGCTCCGTAAACCTCCCATGTCATTCCTTCTGCGTCCCACTTCACCTCCTTCACTGGAGACTTCTGAGATGCTGCTTGTTTGTCTGTGTCGTTTTTCTCATCCACTAGGCAAACCTCTGGAAACACGTGTTGAGGTGGCTTTTCTGAATCTGTCTGAACCCCGACTTGAACCCCAATGTCCCGCAGCTCCTTGCTGGAGGTCATGGTCCCTGCATCTCTGGTGCTTCGGTTTTCACCCCCAGCTGGCTGTTGCTGACTCCCGGCCTGGCGTAAAGGACCCGGCCAGTTGCAGTCCAGGTTGCAGCAGCGGAGCAGTCGCTTGGCATCCAGCCCTGTCTCGCTGACCGAGGAAATTAGAGGAGGGAGGGCCAACAAAGTTGGACCACCCATCTGTCCCCTGCAGTCCCCTTCCAGGCCAGTTAGCCGAGGCAACAGCTGGGCAGGAGCAGGGATGGGCTGTGGATGACAGTAAGCGGCAAAAGTGTCCTCAAGAGTTCCATGATTGTATGAGCTGCAGCAGACAGCTTCTTCAAACCTGGAGTGTTTTGTGTCCATACCGAGATCTCCAGATAATTGAGGAGGGCCAGAATTGCAGATATGAACATAGCAGCTTTGCTGGGTGGGGCTACCTGAGCCACAGCTGCCTGCTCTGCAGAAGGTGGTGGTAGTGCTGCTGTGCTGTAGTTGCATGGCCTGCTTACAAATGAAAGACTGAACGGGCGGTTCTTGATTTTTACCTAAACAGTTAGAGCCACCAATTTCACAGTGAAGAGGAGGTAAAGGGCCTTCTTTCTGAATCTGCAGGCTATCTGAGTGGCTCCTCTGAACAGACAGCTTGGCTGGGGCCAGACTTTGCTCTCTCAAGTCTGTGTGTGAGGAAGAAGCGATCTCCTTGAGGGCCAGTGACACTTGCTCATTCCGATGGTTTGTGCCATGTCCCAGTTGTAGTTCTACCCCCTCAGATATGTGAACTTCTGCAATACTGTGAGGTCGTGCTGCGCTGCGAATGGATAAGCGATCAACTGCACGGTGCGCCCCAGGACCTCTTGCTCTTGCTTTTGTATGGCTATCACCTTCCAGCACTTTTTCTGAACACGGTTCCTCATTGGAGCTCTTGCGGAGCTCTTCAGGCTGAACTTGGCCCTTCACCAGGTCAATGGAGTTATTTAAGAGTGGTAGAGTGCTGTCATTAGCAATGGTCAGGTCGGACGGGATGGTGCCCTCTGGTGCGAGTGGTTCTGACACAGGACGCCCACTCTCCGCCATCGAAAACTGAAAGAAGATGGAAAATAAGGATCAGTTGTGTTTTTTCTTTGCACAGTAGTTTTCAAACCTGGTTCTGAATACTCATTTTTTTCCTCTAACACACCCACTTTAACTCAGGGATTGCTTGCTCAAGAGATCAATAGGATCTTTGTCATCCCGACAATGTGCAAATACAGTATATAGTGGAACAAAATAGCATTAAGGTGAAGAAGGCAAAGAGTACAGTCTAGTGTAATTAAACAAGACAGCACCGTACAGAACAGTGCAAAACTAGACTTAAAGCTTCCCAATAAATGCAACACAATAAATACAATAGAAGATAGGAAAGGCCAAATTGTAAAATACATTAGAATGTGCAGAGTGCAGTGTATTGGGTAGATACGAAGGACAGTTATCTAATTGGTTAGCTGACTAGTTGGATTAGGTGTGTCATAGCAGGAAAGTTCACCTGAATTATCTACAATTCTAAAACACTTTGACTACTGTACATACTAATGAGAATCTGATTTAAATTGCAGTACAATATATATTGCAGTTGCCATGCCATTTTAAATTGTCTCAAGTAAATTGTCCTATAGGCAAAATGCATCCTTTAGGCCGAAATGAAAGAATCGATGTCATATGCCTTCTAATTTCACCACAGGTACAATCTTATGTTACTGACTGTGGAATTCACCAGCAGAAAAAAACGCTGAAGCATGCATTTGCCCAATTTACTGAACAATGCTGTTAGCTATTAAACGGCCCATGCCATGGAAAGCCAAATTCCCCAAACAGAAATCTGAAGCAGCATGTAAACATTGTTAAAGATTCAGCATTTCAGCATACCATTCACTCCCAACTCCATATAGTCTATAAATGGGAACTATGCTGCAAAACAGCCTGTTTTAAATTCACTGTTTTTATGTGATGTCATAGAAACCACATCATTTACATACATCCACCTGTTTGACCTACAGTAGTTTACTGCCGTCCTCTCATATTGAAGTTCTAAGAAATGTTTCAGCTCTAAATGCTTTTCTAAATGAGGCTCAATAAATACAGGACAGCCAATCATATCAGAGCTCATTTATCTGAGATCAGTCTTAAAGGTGCAGTAACACAAAAAACCCTTTCATTCTAAGGAATAAAGAGAAACTGGAAAATGGTCATGTAAAATTAATTATGGCCATGTTTGGTACACCACAAAACCACACAAATTTAATTTCTAGGAGAAAAAAATAAATTCATAAAATATCGAATCCACTAATTACTTTTAAATAAGTTCCTTCTGTTTAAAATGTTCATAGGGAGGTTTCAACAACATCAGTGGATTTCCCACCAAATGTCTTTCCAGGCTGATGGAGGATGTACAAAGTAGTCTCCAAATAGTGGACCAAGATTAGAGAAATAAGATTATCTTTGGATTAGCCTCTGTTGATCCGTCAGATCACAAAACAAATTCAAGATTATATGTGTGCTTTAGACAAGTAATAGAAGATGATAGATGAACACGACAGATCCTACGGGACTAGCATGTGTTATTATGCAGGAGAAGATCAGATCTAATATGTGCAGAATATATGCTCAGTGTTGATATTTGTAGAAGCCTGGTACATATTTATGATAGTGGAATCTTGAAAATGAAGCATTTTATTGGGATCTACTTACCCTCTAAGCTAACGCATAATTGTGCCATTAGTGTATGTCTGTGTAAACCACTGATGTTACTGATGTTTTTCTTACTCAGAGCAGTGTTAAGTGATGAGTCACAGCATAATCTACTGCATGAACATGAAATCAGATAATCCAAGACATTCAAAGACAAAGGGGGTAAAATAATACAAAATTAAAGGATTGTTTGATGGAACCATATTGTGGAGAGTTACCTAACTCTGTCCTCATGATACATAACCTGTAACATAGTCGATGGAAATCAATGGATGCAGTCAGTGGATGGAAGCAGTAATTTTGGGTTGTTTCTTTTAGTCCGTTCATCATATATATATATATATATATATATATATATATACCCGAGAATGTGTCGATCTCTCTATGATTAGTGCTTATATTTGTTTAGAGGTTAGAGGCTTTTTAGCATCAGCATTCCTACACTGCTAAATATAGAGATATCAGATACCACTGCTCTTTCACATGCTGCTTAGTTAGCGATGAGGAGAACCATTAACCGCCTGCATAGCCCCAGGTGCTATTGTAATTCAATGAGAATCAACTGACTTAGTGGGCAGCCTGTTTTTGAGGTCAATGAACTTCAATTTAGCCAATTTACACAAGTCTGCAAGCCTGCTGGTCTTCAACTCTGCCTGCTTGGGCTGGATATGCAAAACCTCATTTGTATTATTTATGTCTAAAGTGCGCAGCAAAACCTTACAGTATAGAAATCTCTTTTAGTAAAGCAAATAAGTATCGGAAGCATTCAGTAAAATAAATTGAGCATTTTGTCTTTGTTTTCTATTTTAAGGTTCTTGCCGACTTCGTTAAACACATTTCTGCATAGAGAGTGAGAGCACAGGTACTGCCTGTTAAGCACACTTACTCAGGGCCCGCATGCATTATTCTTCCATAAGGGCTAAAAATACCCAACAAGGGAAGGTCCCCTCCATGTGCATGCGCACACACACAAACACTGAGAGGTGCCAGACAGTCAGCTGTCTCTCAATTATCTCTTTCACCCGACGAGACGTCTTATGTAGCACTACACTAATAAAGGCTACTAACTGTAATGTATAACATACATGCTTATTAGAAATCATCCTTACCCTGTGCTGAGAGAATCAGATGAAGGGCTTGTTTTCTGCTTTTTCTTAATCTTGCCGCTCTTCCCTGCCCCCTCTCTCTTTCTTTCTTTCCTCTCTTTAATGTCGGCTTGCAGTCATCCCAGCGTCAGCGCATGCAGGACCTTGAAAGGGGACGGGCAAGCAGGCAGTGGTGTCTTCTTGCACATACACATCCACAGGTGAACCCCCCTCTCCTCCCTCCTCCTTTTCTCACTCAGTCCATCAGACCCCACCCATTCTGGCCCATAGTCTCCTCCCCCCCTGCTCCTCTAATGCTTCTTCTCCAGCAGCAGAAAGGATGGATGGAGGGAGCCTCGGGATAATCTCCTCTTTCATCTGATTACAAACCCTCCTCGCTCGCACATCTTCAAATCCCCAGCCCAGAGGGAGTTTAAGAGGGCGTGTGTGTGAGTGAGAGAGAGAGAGAGAGGGAGAGAGATAGGGAGAGAGGTCTGGGAGGGGCTTTTGTGTATACTGGGGTGAAGGAGGTGAATGGGGCTGAACAGAGAGATGATCAAAGGATATGGTGATGATATGGTGGACACATCCACACTTCCCATCTGAGAAAGATGAAAAGGATAAAGAGAGGGCATAGTTTTCCATACTGAAATGAACTATAATACTTCAAAGTCAAACCCACCCAAACACCTCAGACGTGAGAGTACACACACGCTGCAGGACTCTCTCACACCTATTTCCTCTCACAACCTCTTACAGCTCACGCGCTCTCCCACCATCACCCTTCCTCTGTTGCTATGGCAACAGCATTGCTCAATGGGACCAGGATGAATTCTGTTTATTTATTTATTTATTTTTTTCCTCCCTCTCTCTTTTTTGGGGTTGGGGGGGGGGGGGGTGCTTGCTGTGAGACAACAGTGAGGAGGCACACATTAATGCTGGCTCACTGTCAGCAGGTAAGGACAGAAAATCTCATTTGTGTGTTTGTGACGGGGCTCCTGGGGAAAAGGATGATATAATAAATGCTGTGAATTTGTTGACATGCCTCCTGGAGAGATGGACAGGGCCACAACATTTATTCTAAAACTTTATTAACTACATTGGTAATGCTGTATGGTCCACTTACACATCGATGACTATGGGTCTTCAGCTATAACAAGAAGCTGGCTCAGTATTACCAGATGGAAAGATCTGCTGACGTAAAAATCCAAATCCGAGATATCGCTAGCAATAATTGAATTATGCTTTCTAATTGAGCAAACTCATGTTGGGTTGTCAACTGTTTATAATGTCCTGACTTTACCTGTAGTGATCCGTCTCACAGCTGACAGGAAAACAATGAGAATCCAACACCTGAGCGTACATCCCTGCTAATGCTATTTATGAAAGATTGCAACGTAGGTGGCAACCTCAGCCTGTAGTTTTTCTGGAAGCCAAAAGCCAAATAATCTCAGTCCTGTTTCAGGCATGCAAAGAAATATATTCATCTCACACCAAAAAAAATGGTCAGTCTTTGTTGATCTTACACCAAATAAGCCCTAAAATAAACAGTCAATCTCATGCCGATTAAGCCTCATTTAAATTAAGTCTCAATCCATTTAAGCCTCATGACAATTAAGCCTCATTCCATTTAAGCCTCATGACATTTAAGCCTTATTCCAGTTAAGCCTCCTTACATCTAAGCATCATTCCATTTAAGCCTCAGTACAATCAAGCCTCATTCCATTTAAGCCTCATTACAATTGAGCCTCATTCCGATTAAGCATTATTCCAGTTAAGCATCATGCCAGTTATGCCTCATTCCTATTATGCCCCATGCCAATCAATTTCAGGCAAATTAAGCATAACTTTAATCAAGCCTCATTCTAATTAAGTCCCATGCCAATTAAACCTTAAAACTTTGGCTTAATTGGCTTAAAATAGAGTACACTGACCAATGTATATTATGTGCATTATAGTGTACGTGTCATCAACAGCATTTTATTTGATTACACACATTCCTAACTTCCAAGCACTTAGTAAACAGTGTAGCCTATATAGGTTGAAATCACAAGCAGTATTTCAGCAACACTCAAACTTTGCCATTCATGTTTGTTGTTCTTTGTGTTGTGTTAATGTCTAATATCACAGTAAGTAAAACTATGTAGAGTCATTTATGTGTAAAATCCTGTAAGATACTCTGTCTTGTTAGCCAACATGGTTCACTGTCTTCTGATGTTGTCTTTGCTAGTTCTATACCATTCAGCTTGTCGACAAATGCACATGTACAGCTGTCCAACGTGGGCATGTCCATGATTTGTGCTTACAACAAAAACTGTCGGGGGACCCCATGGCAAAAATGACCAATTCTTGGTAATGTTACTTTAAAGAACTATCAGCTGAACAGCTGAATCTTTCTCTAAAGGAGGTTTTTCTGTGGCATCACATACAAGAACCTTTGCACCTCTGTTTTTGAGAGTGTAAAGGAGTTATTACAATAGAAATAGCAATTAGCAATAGTGTAGCGATGAACTACTGGAGTGCCGAAGGGCCTTGGATTCGCATGTTTTTTTACTACATGTTATTTCATTTGTTTCTTGAGATCTTGTGATACATATATAATTATTATGACATGACAAATGTTGTTTTCTCAAAAGTATTTATGCCATTACTGGACATAACAAAGAGGATTTTAATAAAAACAATGTTTGTCAGTGACAATAATATAAATAACTCGTGATCTTGACAAAGGGAATGAAAATAACTCATTATTATGAAGAAAAAGGCTTAGGCAAATCTATGGCCCCCTAGTTCGTGTAGTTATCATAAATAGGAAATAAAGATGGATGTGCAATTCAGTATAGAAGAATTGCACATCCATCTTTATTTCCTATTTATGATAATTAATAGTAAAAACAAAGTTCAGCTTTAAAGTTCACAGATGCTTCACTGTTAAATCCCCAGAACCTGCGATGCAACACAGGCTGTCAGTCCTGTAACACTGATGCTGCAGGCTGAATTAAAGACGTTGTCGTCAGTTGGGGATTGAGAATCAGAATGCCTGTGAGTTATGTTCATAATCCATTTGTATAATGCTGGAACTGCAGGGCGCGACAGAAAGGTTACAAGAAGACAAAACAGTGTTATGTAATCTCATTTGACTGTCCACACGCAGTCAGGCCACATCTTACTGCACACTCTTTTGCGCTTTAGCACTGTCATTTACCTCAGTGTTTTTCATGAATGCTCACATGAACATGTGCCCTTTGCTATTTGTAGAGATTGGCAGGACTAATGGCTCCAACACGGCACTGCAGTGTAATTTCACTGCAGCATTACAATAAATTACTGGCTACTAATGGCATTACTGTCACAGTAATTTACTAAACCATATTAACAGTAAAACAGCAGTAAAGTATCTCTGTATACTGTGACTCCACAGTCACATGCACCTAAGATTAGATAAGGGATGTAGTCGTTTATTTAACTGTACACTCATATGCTGTAATTAAATGATAGTTTGTAGGCAGATTTACTGTGAACTTGTGTTATTATAGAAAATATCTTGATGAATGATGAATACAGTCATTTAAATGACTGTAATACATTGTGAAATCCTAGAAATAACAAATGCTGTGTACATTTTTATTTAATATAATATCTACATGTTTGTTGCACTCTGTGGACAATATATCGTCCATATATTTGTCCTTGTTTTAATATCTGTTCGTAGGTATATTTCCAGCAGTGTTGGTGTGAAAATGAGGCAGTTTTTACTGTTTAAATAAAAATAAAACATTGAGTTTCTAATTAGGGCCTGTATAAAGTGCCATGTTTTCATGTGTTTTTTAAGATGTATAGTATGGAATGGTTGTTGGAGTTGATGCATGGAGGATTAAGGAGTCTTACTGGAACAGCCTCAACATCTGGAGAGGAGTTAGACCAGATGTGCGTGGATTAAATAACAGAAAACAGATAAATTCATGTAGGACTTTCTAACCAACAGACTTTTGTCTGCTGAAGAGGAATACTGTATTATACCACTGGATTTAAAAAAAAGATGCTTGTCCCAAATACACTAGCTGCAAATAACCAGAACAGTGTCAAATTAAAGACTACATACAGCATCGAATATCCTGAAGGTGTAAGAAACACAAGTGTAGCGCAAATGTATTACACTATGTACGGTATATATTGTTTACAGTTTGAAATAATACATTGCAATATACTCCACTTCTATATGCGAGGCCAGAAACATAATGTGCTTTGTGACCTCATTTTGAGAAGCAAAAATGCTGCAGCTTCCCATTACAGGGAAAAATCCTGCTTGCTCAGTAGTGAGGATGAACAACTTTATCCAGAACAGAGGTAGAACAGAGGCATGTCAGCACTTTAGCTTATTTACACATAACCAGTTACTGCTGATGTAAAAATCCAAACTCCAGACATCATTAGCAATAACTGAATTATGCTTTCTAATTGAGCAAACTTATGTAGGGTTGTTATAATATCCTGACTTCATCTGTAGTGATCAGTCTCACAGCTGACAGGAAAGCTATGAGAATCCCACAGCAGAGTGTACATCCCTCCTAATGCTATTTATGAAAGATTGCAATGTAGGCGGTAACCTTGTTGTGTAGTTTTTCTGGAAGCCAAAAGCTGATAAACCTCAGTCCTGTTTCAGGCATGCAAAGAAATATATTCATCACACGCCAAAAGGTTTGGTCTGTCTGTGTTGATCTCACACCAAATAAGCCCTAAAGGTTTGCAGTCAATTAAGCCTCATTCCATTTAAGCAGGTCAGCACTTTAGCTTATTTACACATAGCCAGTTACATCATAGCCAGTTACATTATAGTTATACTATTAATCTACAGTATGTGACTTACCACTAATAAATACCACTCTCTCAGATGATTAAAAATCTGTTCCTAATCATATCTTACTGTGGGCTGACAGAGAAAACCTGAATGATACTCTATAGCAGTGGTTCCCAGCCCTGGATCCCCTGCCATGCAAATTTAATTGTTCATCCAGCTCCCAACACACCTGATCCAACTAATCCGTTAATTGACAAGCTCCTCCAGAGTTAACGCTGGCTGGGGTTTGGGGCGAAAATCAAAAAAAAATGTGCAGAACAAGGGGTCCGCCAGAACCAGGGTTGGGATCCACTGCTGTATAGTCCTGCTTATAATCCTAAAATGAGCTGAATTCATTTTTAACCATTCACAAAAAAATCAGTCACTTGTGACTGAAACATACTTAATAACAAGTAATTTGTAGCACAAATAACAGCTGCAATTCCATTTAGCATGGACTGGACAAGTTTCTGGATGTAGACCACATCAGTGTTCAGCCACTCTTGCATCAAAGATTTGTACAGTTCAGCCAGATTTGGTGGATGCCTTCCCTGGCACAACTCTGAGGTGAAGTTCCCGTAGACTGGGATTGTTGCCACTGCTGGTAGACCCGTATGACTGTACACTTCCATACACCTGCAAATTCAGCTACTTCCTTCACACTATGGCCTTTGGCAAACCCAAATGCAGTTGCTCGTTTTTACCAATCATCTGCTTTGGAGCCATTTTACACACATCAAATGAGACATTCACTGCACTGTACAACCTCTTCTCAATCTATGAATCCCGTCACAGGTATTTATAGCCCGAGCATCCTCATGTAGCGCCATCTGCAGGTGCCTGAAGTTACTACCACCTTAAACACGCACAGTGACTGTTCGGTGAGCTTATTTTCAGGATTATATAATAAAAAAAATAAATCAACCAGGCTACTAATTACAGTTAAACAGTACAGACAACAAAGGAATAAACAAGACAATAACAACAAATAGAACTACAGTGCACAAATGATTACAATAATAAGACTTATTGAAAAACACTGTGTTCTAGGGAACAAGCATACATGGCCTTTTAGCTCTTTTTAGTTTTACCATCAAATGTCTAAAACTGCATGTAGACATTACATACAATGTGAACATAAAATAAACTTTCTCTTTTCCAGTTCATCTGACCTGATCTTTGAGCTTCACTTTACACTTGCACACTCTGTTGTAGCTCTACTGTTGTAATGCAATGTTGACATTGGCAGCAAACAATGGCTAACTCATAACTCTTAACTCATAAACCATACATACATAGTTCACTCTAGACAAAACGTATCAGTGCAGGCAGAAAGATCCAGCAAGACTTTTTCCTCTCTATGTTAGAACACCAGCATGCTCTCATGTGTATGGCAGCAGAAACGAATAACACATTTGTTTAAATCATAATCTGAGCATTGCTTTTATATCATACGTTACCCTTTATATATGCAGTCCTTTGTCCTTACCTCAGTCCGAGAGCTTCAGGGCATAGTTGTGGTGTGTAGTGTGTCTCTGGAGTGCTCTGCACCATATGGAATAAATGGTGATCCTATAAACAGGTGTATCATGGCAGTCCACTCTCTGTCTGTTTTTACCCTGGAGCAATGATTTTTCTCTGGTCCTTTTCACATGACCTCCTGCAGACACACCCACTTGGCACTGTTTGTGTGTTCACACCTCTGCACAGGTGGTACGGAAGCACAAAGAGGACCTAAATCCTGGAGATAAGAGGCATCTATAAGCTTGGATTTCAGTCTGCAAGAAAGAAATGGGGCTTTTTGGGTGCTGTCATGATCAAATCTGAATGAAGCAAGTTCCCATTTATGTTTCCACCTGAGTTTACAGGAACTCTAGAGGAATTCACAGAGGCCAAATTCTCTTCAGTCCCATTGTTCATTTGTTCCTTAAAGAGATGCTCACTAGCACCCTCTATGCACCATTACTGTGGCCTCAGAGGAAGACTGCTTCAATACGAACTCAGCAGTGGCCTATTACCCAAAATTCAGTCAGAATGGTCATTTTGTTTGCAGCCGTCTGTGCAACATGATAAAGTGGGAGATATACAGATATGACAAAATATAAAAAGCGTTTGTTTATTAATTAAGGTTATCATTGACCTGCATTATGATTGGAATCTGAATTCAGATATTTAATATGAAATATAAAATCAGCTTATTTAAAAAAAAACAAAAAAAAAAAAACAAGCCAATACAAACCAATATGCTGCATGCTGCAAATGCAGGGCCTGTACATCACACACTGTTATGTTTAAACATAACTCCCAGGTGTGCACCGGGTGAATGTCACCAATGTGTATACTTTTGAGGAGGAACACAGCGCTTTTATGGGACTGGGCTACAGTCTTTTATCAGCAAGGGAAAGATCTGACTCTGCCTCCACACCCACCCTAAAAAGGGAAGTTGGTTGATGTTTTCTGTTGTTAATATTGTTGATCAGTAGTTCAGTGTACATGTGTGTTTTGCTCGTGTGGAATTGTGAGCTGTTTTGTGTTGGGGGTTGGTCACCATGGAGTGGGAGCATATGGCTCATGGTGATCTCCCCCTGTGGGTTTTGCTGTGTTTTAGTGACCATTTCTGCTGTCTGTGAATAAAGAAAAATGTTCCAAGCAGAAGGTATACTTTCCTCTGAGGTTTCTTCTTCCTCTTCCTTAGCATACATCATGGGCTCCCACCCTTTCCGGCAGCATTCTACAACCAGTCTACATGGAAATCTTGTAGCCTGACCGATATCAGAAATTAAAACTACTCCAAATAAAATACCTGTGCAATACCCCATAGATGCCAGAACCAGAGGAATATTTGCCTGCTGACCCCATGCCCTTTAATCCTTATCGGATCAGAGGCTGGCACTGGACAACATTGTCCAGCACTCACTCATGGCCTAGATTGAGGCCATGAGACCATCACTGCCACTCATTTAGACCTTTAGCATTGCTGCTGTTCTAGTCACTCAGTACTCATAAATGCTTTGTGCTTGTATAAACCTGGTTGTTCAGACTGGGAATGAATCTACAGCTGGAGCTGCAAAACTGCAGCTTAGTCAGGGCTCACTGAAGTTTTCAGGGAACAATCAAACCACGCATGCGTAATTCCATGTAGTCAGTAAACGACTCCAGTCATTTGTATCATGTAGTAGCTATAACAGTGCTCAGTAGCTGAGAGGAGCTTTCTGAGTGAGCAGTGCTAAAACACACAAGGGGACTCAGCTGGGTGTTGTGGTTTGCGTGACATGAAAGCACAGGAAAGTGATCTCTGGGCTTTTGGCCCATTTTCCCATCATCCAACAGAGCCTGCCCATATGCTGCATTCAACCTACTCTCAGCAAAGCCATGCCCCTGCCCACGAAACGCATACAAACCCACGCAGGTTCCAGAGCCCTCAGTTAACTCAGCTAGTCAGAAAACGTTTTTATATTTTATGACTTCAGTACAGTTTCCATGAGCCTATATGAGTCGTGTGGTTATTGTGTGATTATAATGTATGTACCTAATTACAATGACAGTAATGGCAGGGACATTATTTTTGTTGTCTTGGATTTGTACTCCAGCGTGCTGGATTCAAAAGGATGACCATGAACAATGAACGTTGGGTTAAATGCAGAATAGTAGCTTTAATTTGGAGGCGGTCTTAAAGTAGCAGCGAACATGGTGTAAGGTTAAAAAATGTGTTTGATTCTTAAACTGAAGTCAAGTCAAGACCAGGTTTGTATATATAAGCAGCTTTCTGGAGAATCCAGGTACAAGCCCCCAATAAGCAAGTCAAGGGCAACAGTGGCAAGGAAAAACTCTCTTAGAGTAAGAGGAAGAAACCTCGAGAGGACCTAAGAGTCAAAAGGCGAACCCATGCTCCTCTGGTCGACACTGGATATCAAAACGAATGAACAGATAAACGAACAGATAAATGGACAGACAGACAGACTATTCACCATCCAAACAGATGGACAGCAGTCAGATAGATGAGTTAGCTTGTGTTAGCTCAGTTATGCTTGCTAGATTAGCTTTCGCTTGGTTGTTAGCCATTTCTCAGAATGTTCACAGGGAACACAATTCTTTTTGTGGGAGGGACAAGTCACATCAACCTTTGTGATTGGTGAGGGTCATGCTTACATGACCCTGGATGGGGACTGTTCAGTTTACTAAATTACTGGGTGGCTGGAAAGTTATTCTCAAGACACACTTTCTACATGTATAGTGCATGTCCACAAAAGCAAGATTAGCTTAAAGAATCTGATGTATTATATAAACATTGATACATACTCAGTTCACTCCCCAAGCATGATTGCTATAATATATATCAATGATGCTGCTAAAACAGCCCTTTTCAATTGGTTTTGTGATGTGATGAAAACCTATGCATTTACAAATATCTGCTATTCAGTCTACAGTGGTTTAGACAGAGATTCACTTGAATGAGAGCAGCCATACAGGGCAGCTATCTATCTTACAGTCCTTAAACACAGGAAAATAGCCTGTTTAATTCTGTTTTATACAGGATAAAGAGAGGTTTGGAAATGGTTGTAAACTCGTGCAGTCATCAGTGGACAAAAAAATAAAGTGCAAGGAAGAATTTAGTGGTCCTTTTTCATTGGTAGGCAGCATGGAGGGTGTCTAGTAAATTGTGCAACAACAGATGGACAACTTGATTGGATATGAGCAATTCCAATGTTTCAGAATGCTTCCAACTGGGGTAAGCTGAGTTGATTAGTGGGTTAAGCTGAGTCAGTTCCAGTAAAATAAGTCATTGAATGGGTGCAAATAAAAACAAATATATGATTTGCTATTTTTATGTTTACATATTTATAATTATAAATAGACAATTTAAATCTAATAAATTATCAGTTCATGGGCCTAGTTGTCTAACATTAATACAACACTGTCAAAACACTGAATGAAAGCTGTGTCTATCCTATAGATGCTGTACAATAGATGGTTGAGTGTCATTAAATTTTCTGTTATTAAACTTTTTAAAATTATAGTTATGCAGAATCAAATTTACACAAATACCTCTTACCCCAAAAGCAACTCCTAAACCAGGAACTCCTAAACCAACTCTGTCTGTAATTAACATGGTGTGGTTTCAGATGTGCCGGGAGCACGGACTGAGCAAAAATGTGGTTTCTGTCCAGTTAACGGTTCCTTGAACTTGAATATTAGTTTCTCATTTTTGTTTGATAATCACCTTCCACAAGCACAAATATGAGTTATGATCAGTTAGTAAAGCTGGTTAGTCATAATAATGTTTAATAATCACTTATATTAAGGCCAACAATGGTCAGCATCTTTCATACTTTATTATAAAGTTTATTATAGCTTTCAATCTCAGTGTTGACCTCTGAACCTATTAAAACAGTGTGAAGTGTCGATTAAACCATGATGATGGGCCAGAACAGCTGTGTTTGACGCACTGGATATTCTGACTATGATATGTCTAATGGATTTATTCAGATTTTTAGGTCTCCAGATGACCTGCTCCACCAGCACTGGCACTGCTGCAGCCCTCAGGTTAAGGGAAAACAGCACAGGCTCCACATGCATACGTCACATCTAGAATCTAATTCAATTATTTGCGCACCCCTGAAATAGGGCAACTATGTATAAAAGGGGTTATGATTTATATATAGGTCATCTAATATGCACTTAAAACCCTATAACTGAAGCTGACATTCTGCAGTTCAACCTCAGTGCCTACTTGATTTGAAATCCAGTGTGTAGATGGCAATTCAGAGTGCACAGTCGAAACACTACAAAATATTCTGTTTGATCATTTGATCTCGTAGTTACTGCTGGAATACCTGTCAAACCTCCAGCTCATCTAATAGTCTACTAAAGCTCAGTGGCAGAGAGGAGAATTTAGAAGCACACAGAAAAGTACCCTTTGAAAGTATCCATCTTTGTGAGATGCTGACAGCAGACATACATATTTACTGCTACATACATATGCCATGGAAAAGCTCTTGTGACTGGCCATTGTCATCTGGCCCATATTCCCCAAAACTGTGTGTGTGTGTGTGTGTGTGTGTGTTTGAATCAGTTATTATTCTTCAGTAATATAATTTAATCATATCTTTAGCCTAGTAATTCATTTCTAATTCATTTTCTGCCAGTGCCGTTCCTACACTGGACGTGTGTATGGAGCCCCTAAGGTCACATGGAAATTATTTTCTAATAAGGCATGGCCGCTAATTAATATATAGAGGCCACAAGTTTCTCACAGCTTGTAGCATCAATATAATAATTTATGGCTTCGGTGTAGTAATTTGTGGCCTCAGTATACTCAGCTGTGGCCTCAGTATAGTAATTTCTGGCCCAAATATATACGTCAATCTGTGGCCACGCCTTAAAAAAATAATCACTATGTCATCATAGGGGCTTTGTAGGTTTATGAGGAGTTCTGAGCTGACTTATTCCTTTACTGGGCTGAGAGACATATCAATCTTTGGCTGAATCCAAAACTACATACTAACATACTAATTGTATGTTTGGTGGAGAGTAGGACTGGTGCCCATTCTGAAATGGAGGCACTAGAGGCACCACTGTCTCCATCTAGTGGCCAGTTTGAATATGTCTCTCTAATTAGATGTAATGTCTATAATACTGTATTGATCCAAAGGATTTATCACTAAACGGATTACTAAGAGAATGTTAGCAAAGACATTTTTAAAAATAGCAGGCATGGTTTTATGAAGTCACTGTTACGTGATGCTTTTTTCTTCATATGGTTCATTGAAATTTATTCTAAAGTCTTTACACTACAAGCTATAATGGACAGTAAAATCCATCTAATAGAGGGTTTTAAGCATACCAAATTGTATTCAGACAGCCTTTCTAATTAGTACGTTTACTTTAAGGTGTATTCTGTTGCTGACACACGTGTTCAGTTGCACAAAAACAGCTTTTATAATCTCTATTGCCAGTAGAATGGGGACTATCTGGTGCAGCTGCACATGTGCCTGATGAACATGATGCCCATCATCAGCTAGAAGGGTATAAAGCCCCCCAGCAATAGGCTATGGAGAAGTGTTCGCTGGAGTGTTGGAGGACAACAGTGCCTGACCTCAGTAATGTGCAATCAAATCCTCACAGCAAGGTTCCAACATTTAATGTAAAGCCTTGCCAGAGAGGCTGTTACTGCAGCAAACTCATTAAAAGCCTTGATTTCAGAAGAAATGAATAAAACATTTGGACACAGAGTGTCCTTGCATCTGTAGTTGAAATCTGCCCACACACAGGTTTTCAGTCATCCTAACAAGATTTGTGTAAAGAAAAGGCGGCACTCTGGTTCAGCTGTTCCACTTTTATTGCCAGAAACAGGCTCTTCTGGTAAACCACACACTTTTCAACACCAGAAATAGTCAATTTAAAAGTCAGCTCAACACTCATTATCAAGAACAGACAGAGATTGTGCTATTACAGTTATCTAGCGGTGAAGTGCTTGATAAAGTCGCTGTAATGAATTGCTGTTGAGACAGGCGGAGATGCGGCAGGTCAGCAGCACCATGTAAAGGCCGTCCTCATGCCAGTCCTTGTGCTTCCACTCAGTCGCACCTCGTATTGATCCTGTTTTATTAGATAACGCTCCTCCACTCAGCACCACCAGCTGCTTCTGTTTGACTTGCACACAGGGCTGCGGCAAAGTGCATTCCCGGCTAAAAGCAATGCTGAATTTCTTCATCTTATCAGTTGACGCAGGATTTTCCTTGTCGAGAACTGAGAAAGCATTAGTGACAAGAGTCGTCTCACAGACATACAGAGATTTGCATAAACCCATAGCACATTCACACCACTTGCTACGCATCAATGATTGCTATTTTTGATATCAATATTTTTATATTAAACTAGAGAATCTGAAGCTTAGCTCTTGATATGTTTCTTGCTATTGCTAAGAAGTTACGTATTTTGTTGTGCTCATGTCAGCTAGTAAAATGATCAACATGATCAAAGAATCTGCATCAAAAACGTCACTCAGTCAGACACTAGTAAGGCCAGCTATGATAGAAATGTCATACAGCAATTATAGAATAAGTATTGCAGTTTGAGACGCATTTCCTTTTCTCAGGCAAGACCTGTAATCACACTCTACATTGTATGCAAATGCAGGAATCCGTGTGAGTTAATGTGCTTGGCTGAATGAGGAGTACAGAGGAGTATATATTTTGTTGTGCAGGACAGAGAAGGAGTAACATATTTACAGAGTATTAACACCCACTCTGAGAAAAATAAAGCAATAAATAAATCAATAAAACTAGGAGAGATATCAGTACCAGAAAATTAGCACATATAATTCCATACAGCTGCTATACTAAACCTAAGGCGCATACAACTGAAGACAGAACAGTTTGTTTGTGTACTTGTATCATGGCAATGCACACCAGTTCTATCATAAATGTCTTATTTCCTCTCGACAGTATTCTGGAGATAAAGAAATCATGGATTTTATGGGGAGCCAACAGCTTGCTCTTACAGAGATTACGCTAACCTCGTTACTGTCTGTCCTCAAAGTGGTCACGGGTCAGCTGTTAGGGAACGAGCCGTGTAAGGATGCTTCCTTCATGGGCCAATCAAGTCACTCTCTCGAAATGACATCACCTTGCTTCCCGCTGAGCTCACTGCTGGGCACATAGTTCTGATTGCTTTGGTCTGATAGAATGGAGGACTGGATTGATTAGTAGTGTATGAAAGGAACGCGCAGTGTGCTTGGAGTCAGTAGTCCCAGCCGTCAGAGAGTCGGGACAGATGTTCTAGCTGGTCTCCGACAGCACAGCCATCACAGTGTCTGCCTGGGAGGCCAACTTGGTGCTGGTGTGACTGGAGAGTTTGGACAAGGTGTCCTTCAGGTTCAACGCCTCCATCTGCTCCTTCAGTATGCCTGGGAGAGAGAGAGAGAGAGAGAGAGAGATAGATAGAGAGAGAGAGAGAGAGAGAGAGAGAGAGAGAGGCAGAGACAAATCACATTATTAGATCATTAGATGTAGTTCCCACCAGACAGGCTAAATTGGATTTGGGGTTTATTTGAGATTTTAGATATCGTCACTGTCCAGTAAATAAATAAATAAATAACAATAAATAAATAGCATGAATCTCCTTTTGTTGATTGTTGACCATTTTAATCTGGCATCTTTACACACTGTTGTGGAAATTTCATGATGAATAGACAAATGGATAAATGGACTGACAAATGGTCCAAAAACACTTGGAATAACGTCACAAACATTACGCCTTTGCAGTGTTTTCTTTATTGTTTTGTTTTTAAAGAAATCTGCACAGAAAGTTCATTCATGAACTCTTATATTAATATTAATAAGCTTGACAGGGGAGTGGGACAAAGCTTAGCGTGGGGTAAAACTTATATAGCATATATATAAAACTTATATAACATATATATTCTAATTAGGTAAATACAATGTGCATTTCTGTGCGTGTGCAAGTCATCTTATGTTCCACTAGAATTTTTAGAGAAATTAAACAGACACTTCTCAAAATCCATCAAAGTAACATTTTCCAACATACACTGCACCCAGAAGAAATGTCGGAGTGCAATGCTATTTGGTAGGAAAGTAAAGGTTACCAGGACGAGTGTTATCCTGTTGGAAAAGTGCACCAGAGTGTTCATTCAGAAAAGGTGGGGTCACTCGTTGCAGGACCTCATTTAATGGATTCTTGGGCTGACAACGTGCATCTAATGAAGACCAAAAGTGATCTACCATTGTTCAAAATTGCACCCCACACCACGACACCAGGCCTTCTGGATGTGTGATACATGACAGCAAACCATTCATCTTGGTGCTGACCATGGTGCCTCCACACAGGGATTTGTTGGTCGTCTCTACCAAGACTTGTCACTGAAGATGACCCACTACCATTCGGAGTCACTCCATAACGGTCTGGCACGACACCATTGCAGTCTTCGGCGATGCTGACATGGTGTTGAGGGGAGTCGTCATAACGGTCTACATACATGTAGTCCTGCAGCATGCAGGATGACTCATGGAGGGCATCACTGCTCGCTAAATGTCCACAATCGTGGCTGTTGGGTCACTCCACACATGTCTAACAATCCGTAAGTTCTCTCTCTCTGTGGTTTAGGTAGGTCTCCCAGATCCTTCATGTTGCTGGTACGTACTTTCTTCTATCACGCAATACATCAATACAACCGTTCCGCTTCCCAGAGCCCTGCGATTTGACCCCTCTCCAACTCATCCAACTGCTCGAATTGCTTTGAAATGTCAAACGTACCCACCAAGTTACGTTCCTGTCAATTGCTTTCTTCTAGGTGCAACTATGTTTTTGATGACGGATGCATGTGGGTGTTTTTGAGTTTTATTTGTAAGCAGGGAAATATACCTTGAAAAATAGCGATGACTGAATACTGAATACACTCTCCTAAATCTATTGAGCAAAGTAATCCATCACAATACATAAAATAGAATTTAGAGTACAGAAGAGGCAGAAGAGGAAAACTCTGCTGTTGTAGATTTGTTTAATCCACACTGTTCCTTGCTGTTACTGGTGGCACCATTGTTCATGTAATTCTTCTGTTAGTATGTTTCATGAAAAATTTGCCTTCACAAACTCTTGACATTATCAAAAGTTGTACAGGCATTTAACATTTCTCCATCCCATTGTGTACTGGGAATATGTCCTTAGTGTGGCACAGACCCTATTAAGCCATGGACCCAAGGTGTTAACAGGGCACTGTGCAGGCTGGTGGTGGTTCCATATTGTTGTGGGGTGTGTTCTCATGGCATAGGTTGGGTCCACTGGTCTGCCTAAACACATCACAGACTGGTGCCTGCAACTACTTTTTCGATGATGAGTGTATATTTGGTGGGTATTTATTGGGTATTCTAATAGCACTAAAAGTACTCTCCTAAAAAAGTAACCGTATTCATAATACTTATATTAATGTAATATAAAACATAGTAACTATACTAATATAAAATATACTATATACTAATATAAAACATAGTAGTAAGTAGTAACTATCTATCTGTTTATCTGTCTATCATGTTATATTGCTGGAGCCATTCATAATTCACATCACAAATCTGGCCAGCCTTACACAAACAGATAAACCCTGCTGTACGCATTGCCAGCAATCTGGAAAAGGTCTATAAAGCTAATCTAAACTGTACATATATTAGTTCTATTTTTGAAACAGGCTTTTTGAACAAATGGTGCATCAAATGTCAAGCGATATTGGACAAATGCCTGCATTTCTACTCCAGCCCAGAGCTGCAAACCATGATAAACTGTGGAACTGATGCTGGAAGAAGTATTTTATGAACAGGCAGAGATTTGTACTGTAAGATTCCATAATGCAATATTTACAGTCTGCATGCAGTGCACGTAGATGAATGGGAACTTCAGGTGCATCGAGTTCAGAGGATCTAATGAGCATCTTCTCTTTTTCAGCACCTTTTCATCTGAGAATGCAATTGAGCTAAATAGCCTTTAGTAATCAGCCTGCTCGCTAATATCCTTGAATTTCTAAGTCCTGCTCAGACATTTCCACTTCAGTAGGGCTTTAGAAGAGCCTTTTGCACTTCACTTTAATATTTTGTATGGTGAAGGATAAATTAAGTGCTACTGACTGGAGTTGGCCAGGCTGCAGATGAGACCCAATGTGCTAAATTTGACCTCCACTGCTCCTACAGGGTCTTCCAGCATCTTCTGTAGGGTGGGTAACAGATCAGCGTTCCAGAACGGCTCTTGTACTGCCTCTGGGTAAGAAACACACAAGGAGGGAATGAGCACGGGTAAGAAAAGGAGGCAACTGCAACAAGCAAAGACAGCTAATGTTGACAAGGAATCAACATTATAAAAGAAATTTCAGAAAATTCATTGTACTAAAATCAGTGAATACTGGTGTTCTCATGGCATGGGGTGGTGGGTCCACTGGTCTGCCTAAACACATCATTGACATGCTTGCAGTAAACAGAAAATCAACCCAAATGACAATCGATTCACATTCTAAAGTCGGCTGCTATCAGGGAAGGTCTCACATGTAATCAGTTTTTGTATAGCCCGTGATTGGTAATCGCCTTCTCTGCCACTCTCCATGCTTATGGCTTAGAACACTCTACGCTTTGCAAGCCAAGAGCAAAGTAGTATAGGCTAGTGAGCTGATTCACTGAGCTGCAAAGGATGGAAGACATTGCAGTCTTGTAAAATTCCTAGACACTCAATCATTGGCTTGACCGTTTTACTAAATTCACTGAATAGGTAGCCATGCTCAGCATGCAGTCTAATGTTGATAAATGTCAGTTCAGCTACAGGACCTAATCGTCTTGGTTTTCGCATGGAAGTGCTGCCTGGTGCCAGCAGTGCATCTTTCCAAACAACTGTCCTATTGCAAATTGAGGGTAATCTGAACTAATCAAACCCATTATTTTAACACAAAGGGCTTGACTGGAAAAAGAAGCAGTTAAACCTTTGTAAGCAGTTAAACCTTTGAAATACTAATACATGAAAATGCTTGGATTCCTGGACATTCTGAGTCCAGGAATGGACTTATGTTTACCTGGACAGGCAACCAAAATATCCAGGGATGGGTACGCTCTAAATAATAGATCATTGTATGAACTTAATTCAATTCATGCTATATGTTTCCATTTAATCCAATAGTATAGAGGCAGCATGCATAGGCTCATTTACCTCAGTAAAAAATTCAATCACTGGGGAACAAACTGGAAACATTTCAGTGCAATTTATTTGGGCTTCACTAAAATTTCATAAACAAACTGTTTTCATTTATTTAAATGCACTTTCATTATTTGTGTCCATTAAAGCCAACAGTCGTCTATTTAATTATGATATTGTGGAGGCTGCCAAGGGGAGTGCACCTCCCAGGCATATCCATGCAGATGACCATGCCAAAAGACTCAGCTGAGGTGTGAACTCTGTTAACATTTTATGTTGTGTTAATGTTGTTGATTTCTGTTTTAGGGTTGTGTATGTGTTTTCTGTATTTTGCCGTGCCAGTGTGGATTATTTTGTGTTGGGGGTGGGTAGGTCAGCATGGGGTGGGAGCATATGGCCAATAGTGACTCTTCCTGAGGTTTTAGAGGCAGTGTGGGTTTTCTTAGGAGTTCTTAATAAAAGATCAGAAACTCAGATCACTAAACTAAGATCAGAAAAGAAAAGATGAGGTCTTCCCTGGCTCTTCCTTGTAAGTTATATAACTCCATTAGTTCATTTTTATGGGGGTAGCTACCCTACTGACCATCCCAACCCCCCACTGCTAAACCCCAGGTGTAAGACTAACTGTGCTTAGCTGTACAAATCAAGATATCAAGGATCACCAAAGCACTACTGTTGGTTTATATTAATCTATATTTATGTCAGAATTAAGAATGTGACCCTACCAATGTCTATCGCAGAGGCAATGGCTAGAGCCACCAAAGCTTCATTCTGCATAATGACGTGTTCGCTGGTTGCCATAGAGATGAGATGTTGGATCCCATCTGCCTTGATGACAGCGTGGATGACTTCCTGTCAGGAGGAAAGAGGAGCACACTTCAAAGATACTGCAGAAGTCAGCTGTGGTAGAGAGGACAGCCTCTGAGGACCTCATTCAGGGGGCTTTTTGGTATATTGGGGGCAGAGGCTTCTAAAAATACCGGGAAAATTGGTGGTTGCTGACTAGCCAATTAATATGGAACGTTTAGCAGACCATCGGGGGCAAGTGGCAATTTGTAAACACCTACAGTCCTGTAGTTCCACTGTTTCTCTCATTAGTGTGTGTGTAAGAGGTACTCACTGGGGAACGACTGTGTCTGATAAGTGCTGCTAAAAGTCGATTGGCCTCTCCTCTGACTCCAGCGTGATCTTTTGCTTCACACCACTCTGTAACCCGTGCCAACAGCACCTCATCCTTCCCCAACACTGTAGCAGCCTCCTCTAATACACACACACACACACACAAACAGAGAAGATAAGATACACACACACACAGGCATTCAGAGTGATCAGTGTATTAAGACTGAATGTTTTTTCACCCACTACATTCACCAAATGTGTGAAGTGCAATCGTCACTTGAGTCAAACCAGTCATTTACAAGTCCGGGAGGCTGTTAGTACAGGAGATATTCTATTGTGCAGTACTGAGTAATTCTGGGTAGCTGCTATAAGCCTGTGAAATTAATAATATAGGAAGAGGAAGGAACAGAATGGTGAAGAAGGTACAATTATAGCCTCAAGTACAACATTTTAACTCAAGCCTCATCTATATGAAAAGGAAGGATCAGAGTCAGGCTCGCTGTAAATGCCTGGCAGCTGGTTTCTGTGAGCTTAATCCCAACATTTATGAATGTAGTTCATTTTTTATTATGATCTGAGACTACTTCTTCCTATATCACATGTATAGGGTCCTCTGACAGAGGGAAATCTAAACTATTAACTTGAGTTGCATTAAAGTAGTTTTAAAGAGCCTGTCCTGTATTTGTCTTGTATTTATAAAAAGCACAAATGTTTATCCCTGAGGTCCACAAATGACGTTCATGGGTTTATGTAACTAAAACAGTCCCAATTAATTTTGCAACTTTTCTTTATGCCCTAGCATTAAACAAGCCTTTTATGTTACTGTGCCTTTAAGACAGATAAACACTCGCTGAGCACTTCATCAGGAACCTCTTTGTATCTGCACTCATTGTGCAGTTTATTAGAAGTGATTGTCATATAGATGTAGTTCTACAATTACAGACAGTAGTTCTGATTGCTTGTTCTGTATTATGCCTTATTGTTAAAGCACTCTGTTGTATAACACTTCAAATAACACTTTTCTTTTGCTGACCTTGACCATCCACCATCATGCGCAGGGTCCCCAGTAGTTTGAACTGGACAGGGGGCATGTCAGAACGCAGCAGCGTCCTGATCCTCTCACTCACCCCATCCTCCAGCATGCGCACTTTATTAGATGCTGGAACAACAGGAGAACAAACATGCCAGTAAGCCTCTAGCAAGAGCTCAGGTTGAATGAGATTAGGTCGAATAGCCTGAGAAGAGATCAGGTTCACATTGTGCCTATAATCTTAAGGCTTCTGCTAATGCAGCCAGCAAACAGTATCTGTGATATGTTAGTGTACGCCTTGGAGTTCACTGTCATTTAATATTCTGAACGTTGAACATGAACGGTTGATGGAAAATAATCATCCCTAAGCAGAGCTACTATAATAAGTGGCACAGTGCAGTCCATTTTAATGCTGCACGCTATAGCACCTGGAATGGCAGCACCGGAGTATCAAAGAAATACAACAGCAGCAGCCGAACCTCCATCTTCTTCAACAGTAGTGTTCAGGCGATTAGCATGGAAAATGATTTTGTTGCGCTTCTGTTGTCCTGTAGAAATGAAAACCTCAAAAACAAACTTCTAGTAGAAGTCAATAGGTTGAATTCTGTCTGTAGGCGTTTATGCCAATGTCAAAGATGGGAATATGTTTCCAGAGGGAAGAATATATGGAAGATCAATACCAGCGTAGCAGTGTGGGTGGAGGTTCCAAGGCTCTGCCTGATGACTCATGGATATTAAAAAAACTTAAGATAAGCCAAAGTAAATAAAACTAAACATAGGAACAGCTTTGGTAAGACATTAATTGATGGCTGTTTCATCTTTTAAGAGTGTCAAATTCAAATTCCAATGCTATTGGGAAGGAAAATAAAGGTTACCAGGAACAACAAATGATGACAAATTCTGACTGATATGGGCAATATTTATTGAGCTACATACAGAAGTAGTGTCTCTCAGTATGGTGTCAGGCTGCCATGTTTGCTAACCCAACATGCATAACTCACTCCATGATTGTTTGACATCAAACCATAAAGGGCAGTCATAGTAACGGTCTGTGGGCATGTAGTCCTGCGCGGTGCAGCTGTCTACAAATGATGCTGGCACTAACAGTATGACTCAGGAAGGGCACCACCACTGCTTGCTGAATGTCCACAGTCATGGCTCTTGGGTCAGTCAGGTACAGAGATAAACACCGTCCTTGCTTATGTCAGACGGGCGGCCGAGCATGAAACTTGAATCATTTGCATGTCTCACAATGTCAAGCCTACCCACCAAATTTCAGTCCTATTGGTTGATTCCTTCTGGGTTTCTCATCCCTGTTCCTGGAGGACCATTGCCCTGCTCGGTTTAGTGATTTTCTTGCCTCTTCAATTCAATAAAGGGTTGTTAATGAGCTGGTTGGATCAGCTGTGTTGGCAGGAGTTAAAAACACTTCAAAGAGCATGACAGTGGGCCTCTAGGAACAGGAGCGAGAAACACTGATCTAATTCACACAGTGTTCTCCTTCTCTAAATGTGCTCAAGTTGCCAAAAAAATGTTTGAAGTCCTAAGCTTCTGTCCTTAGTTTCACCATGGACATATGAAGCTAATGTAGCTAACCCTGGAAGCATACACCCTCCAATGAGCATCATGCAAATTCCATGTCTAAATCATCACACTTGCCTCGAAACCTTGTTGATTTATTAGACTTGCTTATGTGGTTTCCAACACTGTATGACATACTGTTACCTATACACATGGAAAGGTACATAAATACAGACACTACATTACGTAATAAGCGTGTGATGATTTAGTCTTGCATTTCGTATGATATTAGCTGCCTTAGCCTCATAGCTGCAGTGCAACACTAATAAAGCTCGTTTTTGAACACTAACCATGTATGTCTTGGGTGATTAACAATATTTGGGCCAAGAGGGGAAATGTGTAAGTGTGTAAATTAGAATGTTTACTGAACTATTGTAGCTTATTTGCTCATTTTATGAACCAGAACTAAAACCCCCATCCTAGTTTCACCTTTAGGAACAGACAAATTAGCCATACCCAAAGTCATGCATAAAAACTGGAGCTGAGCTTGTAACATTGGCTATGATGTGACTGTCTTGCTCACCACTCTCTCCCAGTGACCCCAGCACCTCCAGAATAAGATGGCGGCGTTCTGCATCTGGGGCCCTCCTCAGCTGGGCAGTCAGGACGTTGGCCACGCCCACCTCTGCTAATGCATCTCTCGCTGCATCTGAACACACATACATGTTTAGTGTGTTTTTAATGTGTTTATGCACAGGCCAGAGGTAAGAACCTCCAATACTGGAGGGCTAGAAGGCTGCAGAGGAGTTTAGCATTCATATATCATCTGACACACCTAAAGACAAAGCCAGATTTCCACTACAGCCAAAAATAAAGTTCATCTAATCTAGTTTATAGACACCTGCTCATCCACTGTTTCGTCTGAAATCCGGGGTATTAATAGGTAGTTTGATGCAGTGACAGCCTTCACACTTCTGGGATGACTTTACAGTTATTGCTCTAAGGATTTGATTGCATTCAGCCACAAGAGCATTAGTGAGGTCAGGCATTGATTGTTGGATGACTAGTTCTGGATCATAAATGTGACCTCAGCTTATCACAAAAGCACGGTATGGAACTCCATCGCTGCTCTACAGCCCAGTGCTCAGAGGCTTTATACCCCTCTAGTTGACGCCTGACCTCCACGTCTTATTCTATTGGCAATGTTTTTCTATGGAAGACATATTTACACAGCTGAACACCTGTATAGCAACGGGTGCCCCTTAAGGTAGCTGAATTCACTCTTTAGGAGGGCTGTCTGGATACTTTTGTAATTTATGGCCGCAAGGTCAGGTTAACCGTGTGCAGAAAAATGTCTGTCTTTAAGTGTGGCAAGTTTGTACGCACTTCAATGCCTTAAGAAGGCTTTGGAGTGCATTGTTGCTTCCTCTCTCTCTCACCCATATCAGCGAGGTTACACAAGGCCAGCAGGCAGACGTTGACCAGCGGGTCATTCTCTGGGTACTGGTGCATGATGGCCACCAGCCTGGGGATAACACCGCTCTTCACCAGCTGAGTCTGCTGTGCAGCTGAGAGAGGAAAAGAAAAAGAGGTGTAGTTGATTAAAAGTGAAGAGGCAAGAGAACACAATATTAAAGAGACTCGTGTGGGAAGAGAGAAAATGAGAAGAAAGAGCACAAGGTGGTGAGAGAAGAAGAGGGAATAAAGGAAAACCAGAGTGTGAACCAGAATGGAGCAGAGACAAGACAGGATGGAATGAACATTATTTGCAATGCAAACATTGTTTGTTTTCCTGCAGTGAACGTATCTCTTTGTCTTCTTTCGAACAAAAGCCCATTAGTTAAAGAACAAGCGCACTCACTGTTGTCGAAGCAGATGCGGCCAATGGCCCGGCCAGTGTGCAGCAGCAGGTCTTGGTCGGAGCTGTTCAGCAGAGGAACCAGAGCGGTCACCAGACCAGCCTCAATACACCTCTCCCTCACAGCAGCTTCAGGAAAAAAACAGAACATACAAGCAAGGAATTCAGGGAAACTGATTTATGGTGGTCTGTGGCTGGTTTAGCTGGTCACCTCACCCAGTTGACCTGCATGCTAGCATCCAAAACACATGTTGGTTTTTCTCATGATCAGAATATATGACACTTCCATTGCTGCTCACCAGCATACCAGCATGCAAAACACAGCCAGTCTGCTACAGAACAGACCACAAATCAGATAGAATCCCAAAACATCTCTAATACAATTATACTACCACTATCACAGTTATGTGCAAGAGTTTAAATGCAAATTACTTGTTTTGTTGGTGAAAATAAGCATGTCCCCAACAGAGAACACATCTCTGCACATTTTAAGGGGTAATTCCACCATTTCAAACATTTCTGTTTAATTCAGTGCCAGAGAAGTAATTCAGAGTAATGCGATGTGAAACTCTTCATTGCAGACACCTCCACCTTTAATGGAGCTTAAAATAAATAATATTTTAGGCCACATTTCCTCATAACTACTGTAAAACAATGTCTCAGACATCACAAGTCATCACATCAGACAGTGGATTCATAACTATTTCACATCTTTCACACAACTTTCTGTGGAAGTTTAGAGGCATTAAACTCTTCAGATTACCACCACTGTGAACAGTGTACTTTGCCTCAGAACGCTCTGATATGTTTCTGTTTACATCGGAATGATTTACATATGCAGAAAGTATTAAACAATACTTTTTTAAACCTGTGCAAAACTTAAAGCACATTTTACGTTTTAACCAGTTATTTTTCCAATTGTTCAAACTCAGCAAATAAACAGGAATTAAGTACTTTTGCTTTTGCTGTTTCTACTATAGTTCCTCTTACTTAGAGTTATTAGACTTTGGGAAAATATTCATAAGATACACTTTATACATGTATATTGTGGCCCAGAGGAACAAGATTAAATACGGATTTAGGAACTTTAATCATGTTATAACTTCATTTTTAATGTTACATTTTTCCCAGTCTTTTTAGAATCGTCCACAGTTCCAATCGTCATTCTACACACCTCTTACATTTACATGTTATATGTTACAGCTCTGTAGCTTCCTGCTAATCAAGTTGTGCACATTACTAGCACATTCGGGTCAGTTTATACTTTTTTCTGCAACTAAATTAGTTATATAACAATAAATTCAACATTATTTTTTCTGCTCAGCACTGAGAATGAAGGTGATGCCAGTTACCTTCTCTGGCCATCTCAGCCACCAGCAGAGCCACCTGTGATGTGAGCAAACCTTTGTTCCTCAGAGTCTGGGCCAAGGTGGGCAGGACTCCACTGGAGGCTATCTGCTCTGCAGTGCCTTTTTCTGAGAGGAGAGCAGAACATTTGACCATGAAGTCACTGTGTAGATGTAAACTAACATATCCACATGGTGTACAACATCTGACAACATTTTGACATGAATTAATTATAGTATTATATCAACAAGGTGTCAAACGATGTGTAACAAAGGAAAATTCCCAAAGTGTTCATTTACACAAACATTTACCCAAACTCACACTGCAAAAAACGACATCCAGTCTTTCTCTATAATATTTCTAAATTTGTATGAATTTTCCATTCCACTCTTGCTTCATAGCTGAGGAAAATCTGCCCATCCTTTCAGTGAGAAATATGGTATTTAGTTTAGTTTAGAATTTATAATAAAGTTGAGTATTTGTACGCCTGTAAGGCTGATACTGTTACAGTGATTATCCCTCTATTGCATGGTGTCACCATGTAGCAACTTTATCCCTGTGTTAATAAAAGGCAGTAAAATAAAGTCTATTTTTTCTGGTTAATTGTGGAAGAAGGGTCTTTTACCTTGAAAGGACAAATACTTTGTATTGATATCACATGACCATCCAGATCTTGTTTGCACTTTTTCCATAGATACTTGACAGTGACCTAAGCTGAGGACTCCGGAAGTCCAGACAATTAGCTCAATTCCTTTATTTCCTTTATTCCAATATTTAAACTCTTTAAAATCATAAAAACACATTAGACTCTGGAAGGCTGTGGGTTTCTGAGCCGGTGTCGGTGTGGGGAAGACAGAGGTAGAGCTAAAGACCTTGTAAGTATGCTTAGGTGCTCAGTGTGTCTGCTGCTGCCAAATTAAATCAACAGGCAACTTCCTTCTAACTTTGCCCTGCTTTCATCTTCTAGTGGCTCTTTCATCTGCTGCACTCTACTCTCTGTTGCACATGCTCCTCACTCTAGCAGTGGGCTCTCAGCGGGATCCGCTCGAATCTGCTCCAGCCTGAGCTGAGGGGGATCTCTCATTACAGCGTGAGAGAAACTCCAAACAGCCGTGGAGGCAGGTCAAGCTGTCAGAGCAGGGCCGCGCTGCCATGGCAACATCTGCGATGGGCTCTTCCGAGGGGGCCTGTTTCCTTCCATATTTAGGCGCATTTGCGTCTAAAATCACTGAGAATGTGACAGGCAGGAACATCTGCTACAAATTAGCTTGTGCTGGAGGAGAATGCAAGGTGAGGAGGAGAGAGAAAAGACAGTTTACAGGTGAGATTAACACCTTCTGCACTCACTCGCAGTCTCTCTCGCCCTTTCTCTCTCTCTTTCTTCTCTCCACTGTCTCTATCTATCTCTGCTTCACTTATTCTTTCTGTCATTTCTTTCTGCATGTCATTCTGTCTCTCTCTGCTTCTCTATTTCTCTCACTCTATTTGCTTCTCTCTCTCTCCCTCTCTGTTTTGTCTCTCTGTTTCTCTCATTCTGACACTCTCTCTCATTCTGACACTCTCTCTCATTCTGTTTCATATTCTCTCTCGCTTTGCTTCTCTCATTCCGTCTCTTTATAATTCTATCTACCTCCTTTCATTCTCTCTCTCTCTCTCTCTCTCTCTCTCTCTCCCTCCCTTTCTCTATGACAGACGTATAGGCAGATTACTCGTCTCCTATATCCTGTGTATCCCAGGTCTGCTGGAGAAAAGCCAAGCCAACTCACTGCTGCTCACTTCAGCGGATTTTGTTTACACACACACACACACACACACACACACACACACACACACACACACACACACACACACGCATACACACACAGAGCTTCATCAGTTCATGGCAGGATTAAAGTGCAATGTGTGTGTGGCTGTTTACAACCTGTCTGTAACATACAAACACACACACAGCATGACCATGTCTTTTATACAACCGATCTTCACCATGTTACACTGAGCAGATGGATGAATTCATTAAAGCCGCCTTGGATGGATATGGATTTGGTTTATCGATATGGTTCTGGTTCTGGTTCTGGTTGTTGTGGTTTTGGACATGAACATTAACATGAATATGGATATGGATGTGTACATAGATATGGATGTGGATATGGTTATGGATATGATAATGGATATTGTTATTGTTGTGGTTATGGTTATGGATATGGGTATAGATATGGATATGGATATGGACATGGAGGTGGAATTGAATATAGATATGTTTGTGGTCATGGATATGATGATGTTGCGGATATGGTTATGGATAATGGATATGGATACAGACATGGATATGGACAAGGACATGAACATGAATATGGATATGGATGTGGATATAGATATGGATACAATAATGGATATTGTTATGGTTGTGGTTATGGTTATGGATATGCGTATAGATATGGCACAAGAATACAAACATGGAAATAGTAATGGAATTGAATATGGATGTGTTTATGGTCATGGGTATTGTGATGTTATAGATGTGCTTATGGATATGGATATGGCCATTGTTGTGGTTATGGATATGGACATGGATGTAGGAATATAGATATGAATATGGTTATAGTAGATAGAGTAGATAGTAGTTACAGAGGATAGAGGACAACTGCTATAACACGCTAATTATCCGACAGTTATGCTCCTTAAAATCCAGATCAGTTTCTGAGTAACGTTTTTTAGAACTGGCTGACCCCTGATATGGATATGATATGGATGCAGAGACTTACTCTTCTCCAGTAGGAGGTTCAGTAGGGTGTCCAAATGAGGCTTCAATTCCTCCTCTACTAGCTCTGTGCTCACACTGATAGCCTTCAGAGCATCAGCCAGAGAGTCTGAAAACAACACAGACAATGTGTTCAAAATCAAGAGTTCACTTCACCTTCGCCTTTACTCATAAAAATAAAGGTTCCTGAAAGGTTTTTGCCTGGTCGTACAGGTCTAGAAGAAAACTAATCAGTACAATATAAAGATTTGTTGTTTTAGCTCAAACCTAAATACTAATAAACCTAAACTTAGGTTCTCTGCCTTTCACTGATCACTGAGATATCCCACAATGCATGTTTCTATCTCTGGGTCGTGACCATGAAAGGAGATCAGAAATCAGTCAGACAGAAAGAGAGTAAGTGGTTCACTTTCTGAATGCATTCTATTGCTGTTATAAGAAAAACATGCATGGAACATGGAAACGGTGACTTTGTAGGAGAAGGAAATCACTTGTATTGTATTTAATGTATGTTAATGTAATGGCAATTCATTCCAAGACCACACATATATCTTTACAGTATTATGCCACATTTGCTTGTTGCTTTGTCAAACCCAAGGAGAGAGAAAGAAAGAGAGAGACAGAGAAAGAGTGGTTGAGAGACAGAGCGAGGGAGAGAGAGAGAGTGTGTAATCGCCCTGATAATCCCTGGTAAGAAGAGTGAAAATAGAAATACAGGGCAGGGGGGCCATTAGGATACACCTTCAATATCACAGCAGGCTCTTAATACCTCAAGCCTCCCACATGGACACCTACACACTGGCATTTCCCCCCTTTCACAAATCTCAGCCCTCTTTTTCCTCTCTCAAACCAACTTAGAGAATGAAAGTGACTGACAGAGCCCCCTGAGGATGTCATTAGCCAGGGCAGACTGACTCTCAGCATGCCCCACTTTAAACACTCAAAGACTGGGGCTAAACTCGCCACACAGACCCCCCACCACCACCACCACCACGCCCACCTGGGCAGCTATAACAACTTGAATGTGACCTTTCCATGATGAGGCTGAAGAAGAAAAAACAACAGTCAGGGGTGGCTGCCTCTGAGCTGCGGCTATTCTCAGCTGCTGTGTTTCTAACACAGACCCACACAGTACAGAGCATCAAATCCATGTCCTGAGACACACAGGCTGCTACTGCACACTAGCCCAGTGAAGCAGAAGAGATCTGATTAAGCATGTTCGGTACTCACCCGTATCTGCCATGGCTGCTCGTAGACTGAGTCTTCCTCAGTGTCTCCCTATGTCTGTCTGTCTGTCTCTCCCTCTCTGTCTCTCTCACTCACTCACTCACTCACTCACTCGCTCTCTCTCTCTGCAGCTGTGTGTGGTATATAAGAAGAAAGGCAGCCCTCCCTCAGGCAGGACAGCAGACTCCTGCCTCTAGATGCTCTTGAGTCAGCACAGCCGCTCCGATCCCATCCACTGATGCATTTGTGTGTGCATTCCTCCACTCCCTCTCTCTCTATCTCTCTTGCTCTCTCTCTCTTCTTCTTCTTCTTCTTCCTGACGTTTCGCGCCGTTCCCATTCACCGCTTCTCCTCCACACACACTCTCTATCCTCTTGCACTCCTCTTTCGCTCTCTTTTCCACTCCCTCCCCCACCCGCCCTCTTCTTCTCTCATTTGAGCCTTCCCTCCCTCCCTCCCTCTCTCTCTTTCTCTTTCTCTCTCTCTCTCTCTTTGCTCATAATACGCTCTAAATCCTAAAGCTGCACAAAGCTCATCAGTCGACAATTAGCCTGCAGAACGTCGGAGCTGAAACACAACCTTCACGCACTCAACGGTGATCCTCATCACCCCTTCACACATACGCTCCATGTCAGCACCAGGGACAGCGGCTCTAGTGGGTGGTCCTCAGAGACTGACTGCGGTCCAGCTTGGTATCCTAACACTGTCTCAGCAGTGAAGATGAGTGTACAAATTTCAGGAAACTGTTCGGTCAAGACAAACAGTACAGATAAGACAGAAGGAAACGGTTTGCTGCTACTGTAATGGTGAATGATTCTTGTACGCAGATCTCAAGTTATTTGGAACAGTACATAGTCAGCCTTTTAAACTTCATATTCACTCGTTAGTCTTAACGCTTTAAATTCTGGGGTTATTATTCAGGTATTAGTGTTTCTCACAAATAGAGGCAGCATGTATATGAGTTAGGAGCTTTATACAAATCTAGAAAAACCCTGAAACAAACTTGAGGAAACAGAGTTACACGCATACAAACCAACACCAGTTTTAAAAATCATTGCTGTCCAAAAAACAATGTAACTCAATTTGTCTGATTATTATTTTTCCATATCATTCCACAAGGGCAAATGTCCATTACAAGTTTTCATGATGTACAGACAAACAGAAATACTCCAAAATTGTAAATAGAATAAAATCTATCTACAGTAACTTCTAACCCTGAATGTTTTTAAAACCTCCTGTAAAGTTGCTATTTTGGTGATACTTGTTTTATTTGTATAGTGACGAAACACTTTACCTTACCTTAAACTTACCTTAAAACAACCTTAAACTTACCTTAAAACAACAGCTTCAAAATCATTTTAATAGTACTCTGACTTATAATAGGGAGAACAGCGTCTCTGTCATTTCCACTCCGGACCCGGAACACCGGTTATAGCACTATGTAACTCTGGAGGGCGCTGAGCTCTCGGGAGAGCTCAGCACCACAGCACACAACAAGAACTATCTGTCTACAGCTAGCTATAAGAAGAAGCTACCTTGGTATTCCAGACACAGACATCAGAGGCAGCGAAGAGGCAGAAGACTGGAGGGAGAGGGAAAGAAAAAAAGGGGGCAACCGACAGAGAGAGCAAGAGTAAATCTGGGACTGGCTAAAAGAGATAAAATGATGCAAGACACTCTCAGGGCTAACGGGAAAACAATGAAAATCCGAAAGCAAAACGTTCATTCCTACTAATGTTATTTATGAGGACAGCTCAAAGCGTGATTAGTATTTATGACAGTGGTGCAAAAGTGAATTACGCTCCAGACCCCAAGAGCACAAAATACCAATTCTTGCATAATGATGCTTTGAGTTTAAACTGAACTTGTTCGGTTTGCATACTGGGGATGTTGCCAGTGCCAGCCTGCCAAGAAACAAGTCCACCCTTCTGGCAACCCATTGTCAACAATCATCAGTCAGCCATCGTCATTAAAGCATTAATCACACTTTATCAAATTCTACCATCACTGTAGCTAACAATCAGTCATAAGAGTCTGATGACACTGTATTTAAAAGTTAGTGGATTTTGCTGTGAAAGGCTAATTTGAATGTGCGCTGGGTCGCTTTGGCCCTGCTGCTGTAGGATGGTAAGATGAGTTAACTGTGAAGAATTAGTCTTATGGTCACTAATCATGCCAACTAATCACTTCATACAGTTGGACACATGCAGAGCTTTCCATATAAAATAGCTTTCTAGTCATTGTATACACCCATATTCATTCTGTAGTGAGTCCCAATGAATAACTTCTATGGCCTGTTTATTTAAAATGTTTCTTATTAACGTTAACATTGTGTACTGAACAAAAGTGATGCATTTAATTAAGTTTACTTTTAGCAATAGTTGTATTAATTCAGTTTTTCATCAAAGTAAAAATGAAGGACAGTCACTTACAGAAACTGCTTTCCTTAAAAAGACAATACAGTAGGAGTATATTATGTACTGTAGCTGTATTTTTTGACTGCTGAAATTGCAGCAACAGTACAGTCTGAACTGATACAGAGGAACCCTAATTGTGTTTATATGGTCTGTAGATGGCAGCAGCAGGTTGGATATATAGTTTTAAAAAAATAGATAAAAACGTCTGTTTGCAAAACTATCATAACCACAAACAGCACTCTACACATATTAAGCTATGCATATAGGATATAGTCATCGTTTAAGACAGTTATTTGTTTTACTGTTTTTACATACGACCAGGCAAATTTTCACACATTATCAAACGTCTGCCATTAATAACATAACATGACTTTTCTCTAGCCTTTAGTGATCTAAATACAGTTAGCATATTGTATTGATAAATGTCTGTATCTCTATGTTTAGTTTGAAATATTTTAAAATGAACAAAAATTAATAACATACGTGAGAAACTCAAGACACTGCGTAGAGCTGAATGGCACAGGAGGAGGAGGATAGAGAGAGCCAGGAAGCGAAGCTCCTTCCTAGCCAACCCTTTTGGCTTCACAAAGCAGTTGTTAGGACAGAAGCGAAGCGGGCGCCTTGAGTGCTCCCAGGAAGAAGTGGACAACTTCTTGCACAGCACCCTTAGTGACCCAGACAGGGAGCAAGAGCTTGGACCACAAAGAGCCCTCCAGGACATGCCAGCCCCTACAATTTCGTTTAACACCTCAGAGCCCACTTGGAAAGAAGTCCAGGAGGTGATTAGAGCTGCCAGAGCCAGCTCTACTCCAGGTCCCAGTCGAGTACCCTACAAGGTATATAAGCGCTGCCCAAACCTTCTCAGAATCCTGTGGAAGTTGCTGCGAGTGATTTGGCGGAGGGGGACCATTGCAAATCAATGGAGACAGGCGGAGGGTGTCTGGATACCCAAGGAGGAGAAATCAACCAGGCTGGAGCAGTTCCGATTCATCTCACTTCTCAGTGTGGAGGGACTGAAGGTCTTCTTCAGTATCCTAGCCAGAAGGATGACAGACTTCCTTCTAGAGAACAAGTACATTGATACCTCAGTACAGAAGGGCGGCATTCCGGGAGTCCCTTGCTGCTTGGAACATACCGGAGTGGTCACCCAGCTGATCAGGGAGGCTCGTGAAGGGAATGGAGACCTGTCAGTGCTTTGGCCAATGCATATGGGTCAATCCCCCACAAGCTGGTAGGAATCACTCTTGTTGTAAGGACTGGCAGGAAGTTCAAGGTTCAAGAGGGGCTGGAGCTGGCAGAATCCCGTTTAAGACATAGGGCTCTGTTAGGCACAGTGGCCGTCGGACGAACAGGACTGGGGGCCATCCCACAACCTCGCTGTGACATGGCCCAGGGAAAAGAAAGGCGCCAACTTGTCCTAGAGGAGGTGCGGGCAGGGGTTGAGGAGGTGAGGACCAGCAGGATGGTGAGCATGCGGCAGCAGGGAGCATCGATGAGGTGGGAAGGAGCGCTGGAAAGGAAGCTGACCTGGAATGACATCTGGAAGGCAGAGCCACAGCGTATCAAGTTCATGATCCAAGCTGTGTATGACGTGCTACCCAGCCCAGCCAACTTGCACACCTGGGGAAAGAGTAACCTTCCATCACGTCCTCTCTGCCCAGGAAGGGGCACCCTGGAACACATCCTTAGCAGCTACCCAGCAGCCCTTGGAGCCACAAGCACAGCCAACATCAGCAGCCAGCCTACTCTCATCAGCATCAGACTGGGAACTGAGAGTTGACTTGGGGAGGCAGCTCAAGTTCCTGGAGTATGTGACATCAACCACTCTGAGACCAGACGTGGTACATCTGTCTCATCTAAGCAAGTACTACTAGTGGAATTAACAGTCCCCTGGAAGGACCGCATGGAAGAGGCCAATGAGCGCAAGCGGCTCAAGTACCACGAGCTAGCAGAGGACTGCCGGAGGAAAGGCTGGAAAGCCCGCTGCGAGCCAATAGAGGTGGGATGTCGGGGCTTTGCGGCCCGCTCCCTATGCAAGATCTATACCCTACTAGGCATCGTAGGAGGTGGAAAGAGGAAAGCCATTAAGTCCGCTATAGAGGCTGCAGAGCGAGCGTCGAGGTGGATCTGGATCAACAGGTCCGAAACGTGGGCTAGCGCTACTGGGACACAAGTCGGAGTCTGATCAGCCTTGGCTGGGTCGCCTGAGGGAGGGTGTCTCAAGTTGCGAGACCCGAAACACCCAAGGATCTCAGGAAACATCACTGAGGATGTGTCCCAGTGCATCCACAGATGTATCTATACACATACACACAGAATGTGAAGAAGTAACAGTTTTGACAGTATATCAAAGATATCTATGTGTTGTCAACTGAAGTTAGTGTGCTAAACAGCTACCCCTGGTCCTTCCTCTACATACAAAAAAAAAAAACAATTAAATCTGCTGTTACAACAAATTGCTCATTTAAACATGTATAGTCCGCTGCAGGTTAGACATATGTTTTGTGTTATACACATGCTTTTTAAGCATTAAACAAAACAAAAAAAAAAAACTTTAACGACATCATGCAATGAATATCATTTGCCATTTCTGTTACATAACTCAGTATCTTTTAAATCCAATCGTTTTTGAAAGTTGTGGCTACAAACACATACATTAGAACACTCTTGCGGGTTTCTGCCTGTTTTGTCTCTTTAAATGAATCACACAAAGGTGACCTCTCATGCCTCGTGCACCATCTTGTGGAGAAACTTCATACTGCTAAACATGTATGAGTGAGTGAGTGAAGTTCATGTAAAGTTTTTTATAGATATTTATTTTTCAAAGCAAGGTTAACTGTTTGTGTTCACTGGGCAAATGTGATGTACATAACATGTTTAACCTCAAATTTGTCATTTTTGCCACTGGAAACACTGGTTTGGTAACCTGAGTGGCCAGTGCAGGTGTTTATATCTGTCTGTCGCTGCTGGAGAGAACAAATCTTTTTAACAAAGTTTAAAGAGATGCAAGACAGAATAAGTGGCAAGGAAGAGTGTGGAGAGGGTGGAAGAGAGAGAAAGAGGTTTGAGAAGACTAGACTGCTGGAGTCTAACAGTTAGTCAGCAGGTGGCACTGTGAGGTTATTCTTGGTATCTGCAATTCTCACTCCCAGTTATCACGGGCCGTTAGCTGATGATGGGGTTTTTTGAAGTATTCTCTATTATGACATGACCTACTGGACGGCCAATTTCTATCTCACTAATATGCTAAAAACTGCACTATAGAACGCAATCCTTAGCATTATTTTGTCTTTTATGGAAAATGAATCCTAGAGATTATGATCCACGAGGGGAGATTTCCTCTCCTTCCCACATTCTGTGTGTGTCTGTATATGTCTTGCAATCAACCTCAGCTCTCCTGTCAAACAGAAACAATCACAAGACTCCTCTGCCACCCTTCCTCCGGAATAAATCCAAACACTGAGGCAGCAGAGAGACGAGGGCAAATGTTCGTGTCTGTAAACCCTGGTGACCTGACCAGAGAGGTTAAGCCATTCAAGCCCCCAATACTGAGCATATTTGGACATTTTCAAAACACTGCTAATTCCACGATTACAATGCACTCGGTCAAAATCAAAACTAAGGATAATAAGCAAACATATCATCTTATCCAGTGAAATTTAATAAGATTTATTTTTCATCTTTGAGGTCAGAGGAAATGGATGCACTTACTTCTTTGAAACAAACTGACATTGAATACTTGTGATAACGAATAATTCATTTACTGCGCAGACTAAATTCTTGGAAAATGTGATTAACAACAATCTAATCATTGTCAAAGCATGAAATGATGGCACCCTGAAACAGAGGTACAAGAGCAAGTGGAGGACACAGCCTAAAGCAGAGGTTTCTCGCTTCCTGTTGATGTAGATTCCCTATCTGCTGGTACATAATGGAAATATTACTCATGTTAATGCAGATAGAGAAAGAGGCTTGGCTAAGATGAATGAGCTCATTAGACTTGTGTCAGTCTGTATGAAAAATAGAAGAACTGGAGAGACACTGGTTCTGTTTTCTTGCCTTGCACAGTATAATAAAGGGAAATCCTTGAATATAATATACACATATATATATATGAACATTGATATACGTGAAGGAAGGATTTAGAGTGAATGATGCAAGTAGATATATATGCAATAAGCTTATATAGTCCATATAAACGACAATGAACATTATGCACAGTGATCTCACCACAGATCGGTGCATCTTCAATATATACCCATATAAACATTCAATTGATAAATTTCAAAGATCATTTCATAAGTGTGGTATATATATATATACCATACATTACCACCAAGAATGGCAGACACAATGAAAAAGTAGAAGAGCCTAGTCAAAAGATGTAGGACAAAGCAGTGAGGTAATTCCTCACTTCTGAAATACACTCCTGTCCCCTAGACAGACTTCATTAGCTAATGGATTCACCCTGCCTTAATCAATTCACAATTCCAGACAGAGCTCCTAGGACCTAGACGCTCCCTCTGTCTCTCTCTCTCTCTCTCTCTCTCTCTCTCTCTCTCTGTCTCTCTCTCTATCTGTCTCTCTCTCTCACTCTATCTCTCTCTTTCTCTGTCTCTCTCCCTCTCTCTCTCTCTCTCTCTGTACTCAACTGTTCCCATTCATACGCTTTTATTCCCCCCAGGACAAACACTCAATTTTCTTCCTCTCTAAACTTTGACATTGTCTGATGACGTCAATCCACTGTACCAGGGGGAAATTAAATAGATGGAATAATGTAAGTTGATTTATAATGATCATGCAGCACGGACACACTGTCGTGTTGTCAATTGCCAAGGAGAGAGCATGGTGCAGAAAGAAGAAGAGCTCAAAGATTAGAGCTGAACACCAATCAGCCAGGATATTATCTCATGACATTATTTCTATCTTCTAGTGCCCTCTCTTAAATGCTGAAGAAATGAAATGGAACTGAGCGTTTATTGTATCTAATTATGTAGATTCAAATACCAAGAATAGTCACATATGATGTGTAGGGTGCTTTATATATGTAGACCCACTGGCTAAAAAATAACCAACTCATTTAAAAAAATATTCTGCATAATTTATTGTTCAGTTGATTATTCTATTGGGGGAAATGATATATGGTATGATAACCTACTTACAAATTACAGCAGGATTATCTAATCATAGTTGTTTCTATAACTCGCTAGCGATGATGTTTATGCAAAAGGAGTAGAAGCGTCTTGATATGTAATTGAAAAAAGACAGTATAGACTTTTCTGATTGTGGTTGTGTGCGTACAGTGTGTCTGTAAACTGTATTCCTCTTGGTCCTTTCCTACACTTGACAGCTGGGGTACTGTGACTTAACTCTATGGGGGGTCAAGAGACTTATATAGAGAGAGACAGAGAGAGATGAAGAGAGAATGTCCAGGTCTGCTAGCTCAGCCCCTTACACCCCCACTCCCATCATCTTCATTAAAAATTCAGCAGCTCTTCACCCAGGGAGCCCTGCGCGTCCCCCCGGAGTTCTCCCTGCCATGGAAACCGACGTTTTATCATAATGTAGTCTAAATCCTATGCTGAATATTAAACACTGAAGAGGCCCTTGTAGCAGTGTGAGTGGTGTGACATGAAAGAAGTCAAGGTAATCAAAACAACAAAGGCTTCAATCAAGGACTTTCTACTGAAATTCAGAATGTCATTAAACTACACCAGTCAAGCCAGCTGTATTAATGACAGTGTCATAGTGATAGCACTATAAAACATAAGATACTTCAAACTATAATCAAAGAAAAAGGTGTATGAATAAATCTAAAATCATTTGCTTTTAAGTCTAAACTTCTCAAAGAACCTGAAGGTTTCTGGGGTCCTCATTAATTAATGCCGTCCAGGCAGCGCAAATAGTCAGCTGTACTTTATCACACTGTTTCTTGAGCTTAATAGACATCAATGATCCAACCTCATTAGAACTCAACTATCTTAAACCATTTATTAGCGAATTTAGAGCAAGGTGCAAAATCCAGGGGTAATGGGGGGTCAAGGACCCCCTAATAAACCTCTTGAGCCCCCTGAAAGTGACAAAATCAAATCCTTGAGGGTCCCTAAAAATAAGCTTAAGATGACGTTATGCTGTCATTGTTTAGCTGCTTCACCCACAGTCGGCAAGCTTTAGTCTTTAGTATTCTTAACTAGGTATAGATGCAGCACTAATCTGCCTCAGGGTGGCGCTGTAGCAAATGGGTTCAACCAGTTGATTTTTCACAGTCTATCAATTGTAACTATGCCCCAGATACCACTGAAAAATCTGTACTGTATACCACAGTGAATTTTTAAATCTGAATACTTGCCTAATTTCCCAAGAGTTTGGTGGAAATAGGGAATGTCCATCCATTCCCTGGCTGGTTGAGATAAACCAATAAATAATCAACATGCCACCGGTGTCTGTCTGTCTGCATAAGCGGAGTTCCCACTTGTCCAATGTACTGTCCATGTATGGGACTAGATGGTCTGTAGATAATGTAATAACAATTGACAACAAACATCATCGCAAAGCAGCTTCACAGTCTGAGACCCAAGTAACCAAGCCAAGGACAACTGCAAGAAGAAAAACTTCCTAAGAGAGAGAGGAAGAAACCTTGGGAGGAACCCATCCTCCTCTGCCAAACAATGAAACAGCAATACGGATAAAGAACAAGAAGTGACAGTAAATATACAGTACTGAATAAAGCCCGTTAAAGAGCCTTTAGGTTAAGCAATGATAATTGCCGACTGCTGTTAGAGGTCTATCAGAGTGATGATGAGATAAAGACCTATGAAAACTAATGTTAGCAGGAACCTTATCAGACAAACTCAGACAAGGTTGAAGGTTCATTCATTTTTCATTAAAATTTCAGACATGAAGAGAAAGTAATAAACTGTTCATTGTTCATTTTATCAGCACTTTCTAGATCTACGGTCATCAGATTCTTTGCATACTTTGTTTACCCATTTTATCCTGTTCTTCAATGGTCAGAACCCCCACGAGGCCTCCACAGAGCAGTCAGTGTCACTGCTCCGTAGTGGGCCTGTTGGGGTCCTGACCATTGAAGAACACGGTAACAAAGTATACAGAGGATTATATGGACTACAGTAGGTAATTGTAGAACCACATAATGCACCTATATTATAAGTGGAGCTGATAAAATGCACAATTCATGTAGATACATGAAGCTGTTTCTAATAAAGCCTCAGTGGGTGTATATCTCTCCAGACAGGATGACCTGGCATGTAGGCCTGGTCTGGCTCTCTAGCACTCTAGGGGCCCTGTTTTCCACAGCCTATCAAGACAACATGTTAGTATAAATATGTGAAGAACTCAGTATAGTGTGAGGCAGGTGAACAGTGTCTAAGAGTCATAAAGAAAGCTCCATGGTGGTCAAAGTGTTTCTGAGGGTGGGCAACACCAGATCAAGGCATATTCCGTAACATGCACAGGCACCAATCACATCATAAAGGTAGATGGCATGGAAGTGAGGCTTTCTGCACAGCAAGAAGAACAATGGGACATGCTACACGGCTGGTCAGACTGGTCTGGAGGCAGACGAGCAAAGAAGAACAAGAAGAAGAAGAAGAAGAAAAAGAAAAGAAGGAGAAAAAGGAGAACACTATGGATAATATGTATAACATAAATGTGTATAATGTCCAAAGTGAACAGGATTAGTCCAGAGGTAGTAATCAGTCAGTCAGTGAGGTGTTGTGGAGGCCACAGCTCTTGGGAAAAGCTGTTTCTCAGTCTGCTTGTATTTGTACGGATGGCCTTGTACTGCTTGCCAGACGGTAACAAATCAAACAGGTGGTGTCCCGGGTGTGTTGCATCTCTGCTGATATTGTGGGCCTTCTTCTTTAGTTGACTGGTATACACACACACACACAGCACAAAGTTACTTAAAAGAAAATAAAAACATAAATAAAACAATGTTAACAGAAGAGTGAAAGTAAAATCCATTTTGAAAATGATAAATTTGTATGTAGAGTTTAGAGGTTCATACAAGGACGACAGTAGCAGAGCTTTCCGTGGGTCAGAGGTGCAGTGTGATCTTCAGGTTCAGCTTAGAGAGCAGGAAGTCGGACTGATGGCCACTCTGCAAGCCTGAGGAACAATGGGAGGGCCACTCCACGTCTTGTGTTTATGAAGTGTTATCCACTGAGTAAATAAGCACATCTGAGCCTGCTGATTACAGAAAGTGACTAGTTTAAACTGACTTTCAAGCTAACTAAGCAAACCATTATGAAAAAATGTCCTAAGAGAAAGTTTTCTCTTCCTCCTGTTTGTTTTCTCTGACCTGAAACCTACACTTACACACCCCTGTGGTTTAATATTACTCTTCATGAGAACTTTCCTGGAAGCTCTAAAGCAAGGGAGCCATCATGTTTTGATTGTGCTGGGGGTGAGGGAGGGGGGTGATGGGGGTTCAGAAGGAGCTGAAGTAAGTAGGTAACTCAGACAATAGAGGACACACAAGACAACCTCTGTTTGTTTCACTTGCCTGCAGTTCAATAGCTCAGGGCCTGGTTTGAGAAATGCTTGGTGAAAATGCTTAGTCAAGCTTTCTAAACGAAGCCTGAAATAAATGGTCCTGGGGAATGATTTATAATGCTCTGTCTCAGAGAAGGAAGAAACGAACAAAAACTCCCTGGAAGAGTTTCTGTTTACAGGCCACTGACTTTAGGGCAGTTGAACAAACTGGAGCAAAAGAGGTCAGAGTTCAGGAAGGGCCATTCATTGTCTTTGGAGCTTTGTTCACACCAATAGATCCTGCCTGCATTCCACGTATCAATATGCCACATACTTCCACAGAACCAAACCACTGAATTGGTATCAGTATCTTGACGAGTAGTGGGAAAATCTGGTTTGACTTGCACGGCCTCTATTAAAGACCTTCTGAAATGGTTCTTTGGACTTCACGCAAAGGTTGGGCATCCCTGGCTGAATTACATGTTCTGCAATTGCAATTTTCTAATCGCATATAAGCTAACATAACCTCTACAGGACACAAACATAATATAGCATTTTATACAGTTTTCAGTGCTATATTTGTGTATTTGCTGTATATAGCATGTTGAAAAAAACTTTCTACATACCACATTTTATGTTTTTTTGTTTCTCTATTCTATTTGTAGAATTCAGCACATTAATATGAACTGTGCATTACACTTTGTAGAAACATGTTTCCTGTAGAGCACACAATCCCAGAACATTCTTAGGACCAAAAGTACAAAGTTATTCATTTAAATATGCATTTTATATAATTTTTTAAACAAAAATATTCAAAAAAATAACAGTTTACAAGAAAGATAATAATGGTCCTACGTACAGTATACAAAAGGCCTGTCCTTTCATTGAGTTGGTGGCATGGGTTTAGGCTAACTTTCTTATTGGCAAATCCAGCCTCGTCATAGGTCCCCTGGGTCACATTTTTGGTAGTCTTCCTGAGGAGCAACTTATAAACTGACTTATAAATTGACTTGGAGGGTCCAAACCTTTGCATAAGATGTTAGCTTGTATCACTGAGGTTTACTGGCTATTGAGCTTGGCTAAAATGTAAAATAAAGTACATTGTCCGTTCTCTGAAGCACATAATGCTTTCCAGTGCTTGAACTGGGAATGAGGTGGAGTTGCACTAGACTAAATTTGATATCGTGGTTGCTAATCATCAGTGACTAAATCCAAACATTGTAACATTGCAGGAATGCTTTCCACCTTGGCACTGGCAAAAATGATTGCAGCTTATCATTGTTTCTCAGTAGGTAAAAAAAACGTTTGCTATGTTACACATTAGCCCAGCTGAAAGCATGCAGAGACATAGACAGAATACCAGAGCAGCTCCCTGAACAAGCTGCTGTTTTATGGAATGCAGGTACCCGGTGCAACTCATCATCAGCTGAAACTGTACCCTTGAGGAACTTGTACATGGAAAAAGCAGGAAGAGTCAGTTTGGCATAACTAAAACAGATTAAGTCAAAAATATGAGTGAAAATGAGTGAGTACCTAAAAGTCCTGACTTGCCTTTCACTCTTTCCTGAGGGTCCAGCATGCCCTCTGCTACACTGCTTGACATGCATGGATGCAAGATTTATGTCACCCTTATTTTCATATTTACACACACTCTCCATCCTGTCAAAAGGTGAAGGAGTTCAGCGAATGATTTATGTTTACTCTGGTCCTTGAAAATGTTGCTGTTCAGAGAAACACATGTATCTCCATTTTTGTCCATTTTTACTTTTATGCATCATTTGAACACAGCAGCTTCCGTTTACATTGTGTTACCAGGAGAAATTGCTCAAAACTGCTTAGAACAAAGTTTGGCTCCATTGACTTACATTAAAGTTAGATTAGGGTTTTGCCCTCTCCTGTAAAGTTGCCCTTTTGGAGATTTTTCCTATTTTTCCATGGACAGTGATGAAAACACCTTGCACAAATTTATAATGACTTAAACATAACCATAATTGTGTCAGTAGTTACCTTGGCTACTTTTGGGTGCACCTACTGCAGGTGTGTAATGGATTTAAAGTTGCAGATAGTTGCAGACATATCTACTTTAGTATGTTAACCAGCTAGCCCCTGCCTGTCCTGTCTCTAAATGCCACTTTGTAACTCAAAAGGCGACAATGAGTTACCTTCTGAGCCAAATCAGTCCAACATCGTAGACCGTTACACTATTGCAAGCCAAACATTTTACAGCAGGCTAACACCTTATTTATATTGTAGATCATAAAAACTTGAGACCAGAAACTTATACCAGCCTAATACCATAAATGTTGTTTCCTCAATGAAATGACTCGGGTAGAAGTATCTTAAAGCAGCTCTTAAAATAATCTTGAAAAGGGATATAAAGTATCATGTCAAAAAACAACAACTAGTAGCATTGTCCCGATGCGATATTCCAACCTCTGGTCAATCATGTTGAAGGTTCTGCTAGGCCGTAGGTCATTTAAGGGCGGATCTATATAATGACTGCTGCTGCTGGTACTCAGCAAGAAACCACCTTCGGCAACAAACAGAAGTAGCAATATACACCTATCATAACACTAAAATCACCTCCTTGTATCTACATTCACTGTACATTTCATCAGCTCCACTTACCACATAGGAACATTTTGTAGTTCTACAATTACAGACTGTAGTCCCTGTGATTCTCTGTATACTTTGTTATCCCCTTTTTACCCTGTTCTTTAATAGTCAGGACCCCCACAGGATCACCACAGAGCAGGTATTATATGGGTGGTGGATTAATCTCAACACTGCACTGACGTGGTGGTGATGTGTGCAGAGTTTGTGTTGGTCATCCTTTACTCCTCTATCAGTGGTCACAGGATGCTGCCCACAGGACGCTGTTAGCTGGATAGTTTTGGTTGGTGGACTATTCTCAGTCCAGCAGTGACACTGAGGTATTAATAATCCACCACCCACATAATAACTGTGGTGGTCCTGTGGGGTTCCTAACCATTGAGAAATGAGGGGCTAACAAAGTATGCAGAGTAACAGAGTAACAGAGGACTACAGTCTGTAATTGTAGCTACAAGGTGCACCTATGTGGTAAGTGGAGCTGATAAAGCGGATAAAGAGTGTAGATACATTGAGTTGGCTTTAAAGTTGTGACTGATCCGTGTAAATAGAAGCAGAACAAGAGTTTGCCACCACTGGAGATGCTCTTGTCGAATACAGAGAGGAAGTTTGATGCTGAATCTACAATGTTTATTCTAGGCTGGTAAGCAGTGAATGGGGGAGGAGGAGGAGGTACTTTTCATTTCCTTGTTTAGATAAAAGTGGACCCACAACGTTGTGGTGATGTGTTGCCTTGTTTGGAATGTGAATTTGACAGATTTGGCATAATTTTACAAATTGCTTCTTTAAAAAACATAAAACGTATGTCAGTGTGAATGAGATGCTAATTCATATGAACATTTCTCTCATTAGTCTAATCTCATTACTAATATTCCTGAAGTAATAATTGAGGATTTTGTGGTGTGATCCCAATATAAAGCAACATACAACATAGAGCTTAAGTTCGTTTTCCATTAATTACCTCTGATAGTCTACATAAAGACAGAACCCCATGCAAGTCTGGAAAGGAAACTGTCTTTCCTCCACTGGTTTGTACCTCCTGACTCGGCACTGCTGTTATGAAGTGCCAGAACATGTTTGTTCAGGCTTGTCCTACATTATAATATGTTCCTGCTGTGTCTAACTTCAGAGCTAGTCTTTACGGGCTGACTAATGCAGCGGAAAGTGTGCATCATCCCTGATGTTCACAAACACCTGGCCATGGAAATAAAGGAACAATTTAAAATAGACTGTTACACTATTGCAAGCCAAACATTTTACAGCAGGCTAACACCTTATTTATATTGTAGATCATAAAAAGTTGAGACCAGAAACAGCCTAATACCATAAATGTTGTTTCCTCAATAAAATGACTCAGGTAGAAGTATTTTAAAGCAGCTCTTAAAATAATCTTCAGAACGGATATAAAGTATCATGTCAGAAAACAACAACTAATCACTGAAATCCTAATAGACCTGCAGTGGAACTTCTGGGAACACGTTATTTTTGGTGGCCTTTATAATGTCCTTATTAAATCTCAACTGCTGGTAATTAATCTGCATTATTTATTTATTAGGCAATAATTGTGGTGAATTGAAAAATTTGTGCACTGCTCCGACTGATGAAACTAAATTATATATGTTTGGTATTGCCTAGAAACTATGTTAATGTGGGTCCCATGCTTAAACAATGGTTATACAGGAGATGTTATCGCCTTCTTGTCTGTAAAGGTTGGAAATCTTGGCTGTAAAAGCAGAAAAATTATGCGATGGGAAATGTTTATTACCTATGAAGTAGTGACAGATAGCCAGTTAATTGTCAGCTATTGGCTGTGCAGAGTAAGAATTCCATTGTCCAGTGCAACCACTTATTTCTCTGTACATATAATAAACGTTTGAATCTTGAATTTTGAAATAAAGACTTAGGAAGTGGTTAGAAGGCATAAAAATGTATCACATCAAAAAATAAAACAACAACAGCAACAAAACACTGAAACCCTCCTAGAACTGCTAGTAAAAGTTACGTGAACTAAATCATGTTCACAAATTTACCTGAGCAGACCTGCATGGAAAAACATTTTAAGAAGTCATATAATTTACAGTAGAGAAAATAAACAACAAATGCATAATATGTTATAAGTTATATCTGAGTATATTATTTATACTGCTGTATATCTTAAATATATGTGGAGGTTAATGTCTAAAAATGGAACTTGTGTTGTATATAATTGTATTGGTTTAACTGTATATTTGATTGTATTTATTAAAAAAAACAGTAGTCTTTAGCATTCAGTGGAGAACAAAATATTTAGAGAAAAAATGTATAAATGTCTTAATTTCATCTATTAAACATATTAATAATAACACCTGCAGTTCACTATATAGTTTAAATAAAATTATATTTTGTTTGGTGTACTTGCTGTCTTTAGTTTTTCGCCTTTACATAGAATTTTACAAAATACAACAATAAATAAAATATTTATATTCAGAATATTTGTGTATATGAAAATTCTCAGAAAGGTACAAATCAATTTTCACCCGATTTACGACATGTTTACGACAGTGTCGTTGAGCGTAACCATAGCGACAGTTGGACTGTCATCATACGGCAGCGATGGCGGCTTCCTGAAGGTTTTCGGGAGCACGTTAGGCTGCAGTACAGTGAGTGTTTTAGGAGTGTGGCGTTTATGGTCGAGTTGTCCGCAGTGCTGCAGTAGAGGATGGCGGTTCAGGGCGCGGGGGTCGAGGCTCTGCTGAGGCGCGTGCTGAGCAGAGAGCGCGGGCGCCCGGTTCTTAAACCCAACAAGCCGCTGCGCCTCAAGGACGAGGTGGCTAACCGGAGACCAGAGAAAGGAGGTGAGCAGGAGCACTTCACCCTGCTCGTTACTGCTGTTTGCATTAGTGTGGGGCGTTTATTTCACTTTATCCCTCAAATGCCTCACTGTCAGGCTCATGAGCAAAAAACAACCGCTGCACATCATCCTCACTGCCGAGTGAACACCTAGAGTGTTCAACCAAGACCCTGAGCGGGTTACAACGCTTATTTTGTTTTGTTAAGTCGAGCTGGACGTCAGTGAACACATTTAGAGTGAGTTCTGGGTGTTTTGCCGTATGACCTGTGTGACTTCAATAACGTTGGCACCGAAGCGTGCTTTAGACTGATTCGATTCATTTTACCGAATCGATTCCTTCAAGCGGTTCGATTCAAACAATACACTGACCGTGTTCAGTGTGTTTCCTTTGACGATGTTTAAAAGGCAGGGCTCTCCAAGAGAAGATCATTGCTTTACAGCAAGTGAAAGAAAAAAGTAGCAGACTTGCAGTACTTAATATTAGGGCTGTGTAGTAGCAAAACTTGGCGATCTGAAGCATATCACGATACAGGGATTATGCTTTGATATATTGCAATGCTGTAAGTGAGGTGATATATCATGAATTTTTAAGTATAATTTTAGGAATATATTATAGTTTTAAATATCATTTCAGGAGTACTCCACCATATGCACAGGTTTGCTAATGCTAACATTAACAGTGCGCCCTTATGCTACTTGTTTACGCTGGAGTGGAAGAATCAGACGGTGAAGAACACTGCTTTTTAGTGATCGGGGGTTTAAACACAACACAAAATATACCGCTGTCTGGCACAAATCTTTGATCGTGAACTAGCTATTGGTTAAAAATTGATAGTGTTTTTGAGAATGGATCAAGTATCACAGAACATAACATTGCAGTATTTAATATTTTCAATGTTGCGTTAGGCTACACCCCTATTTAATGTTACTGTGCTAAACAAATCTTTTGTTCAGGACATATCATTCTCAAAATGATGGCTAAACACACAATAAAGAAAAAGATACTTATACTGTGTACTTATTCCTTAATTCCTTAAGGATGAATCTCAAATCAGAACTCATTGGTGAGGTTTCAGAATCTTTGTTAAAACTGTGTAAGAGGGTTTTAAGAAGACGTTTCCACTTAAGAACAGCTGGTAAAAAAAGGCCCAGTGTTCATAATCAAACTGTCAAAGGTTAAATGAGAGTCATACAGCACTGTATGTACTCATAAAAAGATGATTCCTTAGTGGGGTTCTTTGCTAAAGACCACAGTTTTATGCAGTAGAACTAAATTCTAAATTTCCTTCGGGATCAATAAAGTATCTATCTATCAGTTGCATGCTTAAATGGATCTTTGCATGCTGGAGCCAGATTGATGGAGAATTTATGGGTCTATATAGCATCAAAAGGGGTTCTGCTGTTTTTACAATGTCTGTATGATTAGAATAAATACAACTAAGCTTAAATACTATGACATCTAAAAGTTTTTTTGGCTTTAAAAACATTATAAATATATTGATTTAAACACCACAGAGTTGGTTCCTGACATTTTGCTGCAGGATTTGTTAAATTGTCAGCTGCACACTGGATTTAACAGGTGGTGATGATGAATACTAGATGATAGATTTGGAAATAGTTCAACATAAAAGCTAACACACGGTCATAAAATCATAAAAAGGTGTTGTTTATTTGATCTTTGTCTTCATGTTAGGGAATATATCTTTAATGCCCAGATAAATAACGTTACATAACATTTTTCTAAAAACAGAAGTCAAACATTTAACACAGTACTGTACATAAGATCCCTATTCGGAAGGCTGAGGTGCGGCTACTGCATAAATCAGCTATTAATCTTTAATCATGTGCCTATTTTGTCACATTTTGTTGACCGAATTTCTTATTTTTGAATAAAGGCTCAGAAAAACTGTATATTTAGGGATGTTTGGGATGAGGGGGCATAGTGCTGTGGCATAGTGTCGTGATATCTTCTGTGGCAATATTGTATCAACACACACACGCAGAGTACTGATATAATATTATATATAAAGTTAAAGGTTTTTATGACTGTGTTAGTCAGTGTGTCTGCTGAACAGCCCCCTTTTTGCTGCAGTAAAACTGACTAAAGTGAGATGAACAGACTTAAAACCTTAAAAACAGATGAGGACAGAATTTGCAGTTGAAAAATGGAATAAATCACAGTATATCACTATCTGTTGCGGCATATCACAATATATCTACTGTCACAGTAATATTGTATTACATAAGTGTTGTGATGATATTGTGATGATAATTTCTTTGTGTGTATAGATATAAAAATGTTAATTGAACTCATTAAAATATCTGTCATAATAGTTCTCTTTGCTAGTTGGAATTTCCTAAAAGAATTTTATTTTTGTGTTTTATTCTCATCCAGAGGAAATGAACATTTAAACATCAGATACTTCTGTTTATAATGGAGCAAAGACGTTTTTGCTCATTTCAGCAACTGACTTTGTTTTCACAGGAGTTCTGGGTTCACAGGGATAAAGTGATGTGGTTTAAATAAAAGAATAAATGCCAAACAATGTATTACTTTTCAAATCCTTTTTGATGCCTTGCTCACTGTTTTCTTTTCAGAGGCCACCTGTATCACAGAGATGTCTGTATTGATGGCTTGCTGGAAGCAGAATGATTTCAACAACACAGTGTGCTCCAACGAAGTGTCTGCGTTCTATAGGTGTATAGAAAAGGCACAGGTACTCTGAACACTGTCACTCATTTCAGTCAGGAAATCCTACAACCCCACCCGGTCTGACTTTGTTACTGCAGTGGGTGCATGATGTTATGGGCTTCATTACACATGCCGGTGTAGGGAGACATGGGAACGGGTAATTAGGAAGAATGGCTAGAATAATTTGTTTCCTGCTTTGGGAGGAGTTCTAACAAACACTGATTGCCCATTTGAGCTGCTATTTCCTGCTAGTCCTTCAGTCTTGGTGTTTCTTTTCTGTCATTTTTATGTTTTGACTGCTTTCACAGCAAATTATCTCTCAGGGACGAGCCCTCCTTCAGCCATGTCTAATGTTATAAAGCAGGCAACATTTGCTCAGTTTTAGAAAAAGCATTTATTGTTTCAGAACATATTCATTTTTAATAATATAATAATTTTTTAATAATGTTTTTCTGTTTTTGTGTTAAACTGTGTTCTACAGAACAGTGCTATGGACTTTTATACGCTGTACTAAATTTGTTTTTGCTCTTATAGGCAGAGAGAGAGAAAGCAAAGAACCAAACTTTGGGCCAGGGAGGACGTCTGCTGCCAAAACAGGTCACTAAACTTCTGAAACGATACCCCAACTTGAGGCAAGATGTCTAGATCCAGCAGCCTGGATGTATTCGAACATGGACACCTGGGTGTGAAAAACAGGGACCAGCACACGAAGGGATTTTGGACAGAGAATTTGGGCAGTGAATCAGCAGACCGACACGGACAATTTATGCTGAATGCTGTGGTTTTGGGTGTGGCTATAAGACATGATGAGATTTTCACGTTTGAATATCTGTAGTAGACTGCATGACGTCTGCCAGGCAGGTCTGTAGATTTGCCACGTGTAATTCATCTCATCCTTAGCAGAAGATACTGGCAAAGTAAACAAATTGCTTTTACAGGACTGTGAATGAACATCTGCTTATTATAGATCTGTCATAGGTCACCGTGTCAAAGCAGAACAAGACAACCTTGTCGTTGTAGTGCAGTGCACACTGTGTGATCTTTAAGTCATTATTGTTATAAAAGATTGTTTGTGTATTGACATCCCTGACAACTTAAATGTTATTGATTTGTGAAATTGCTGTCCTGGTCTTTTATCTCAGCTGCTGAATTACCTGTCATTGTGCAGTCAGTTTACTCATAATCTTTTGTCCCTTGTAGATCTGTTGGTGGATAGAGTTACAGACCAGAACATTTAATCAGTATTTCACTGCTGATTTAATGGCTTGAATGTTGTTTATATTGCCATTACCCTCATCAGTCATGTTTTTGTTGTTCCAGAGTAGTGGAAACAATATAAAGTTACTGATCTATCATGCTTAGTGTGCTTATTAATTTAGCCTTCATTAGTGTTCAGAAAGTACTGGCTGGGTTGCTCACGTACATCTGGAATAATGCCAGCTGGTTCAGTGACAAAACCATCTACCATTTCCGTAGTCTCGTTATCTACGCCACTGTGAATAACCTCACTAGACACCAGAAGGAAATGATGTCTACTACAACAATACGTTGCAGTGCCTATCGACCGCTAATGAAACAATCAGCGCTTAAAAGCTGGGCTGATCAAAGAGCTTTAAACCACTAAAAATACACCACAGCGTGGAGCAAGGCCACAATATCTACAGTGGCAAAGCGGAACTGGCAGAGGGCAATGCATAAATTCCAGATTTAGTGGGAAATACTTTAAGCTTCCTGCCACTGTGACCTTTCCCCCTGCGGGAAATCTGTAGAAAACTGCAGGACAGTCATTGGGCAGGTCCAGTTCCATGTGCCAACATATATGCAAACCAGATGGACGTCATCATTAGAAAGATAGTATGGTCTGATGCAAAGCAAAGCTACCACTCCTTAGAAGATAAGAGTCTTTATCATTTGTTTTGAGTGCTTTGATGCTTGCTGAAATTGAAGGTTCAGCTAAAGAAAATACATAGCGGTTTTGATAGAACATGAGGAATTGTAGTTTAGGATAGCTACTATATGTGCTACACTATAACACAAAAGCACTGAGTCTGCACTGTGGACAGCAAGTTGTATAAGGGACATTTGGTCATGTTTAGCAGTGGTTAAATGTGTGCTTTGATGTCTTATCACAATGTGAATAAATAATGTATATTATTAGCTCTTTAAAGTGCACCCAACCTGAACAATGCTGGGTGAGGCTCTCTGATTGTGTGCACACAGGTGCACCTCCACCTTTACGTAACCCGGGACACACCTTAATTATTACTGTACTGCTGTATGTACTACAGAGATGTTCAGCAATGTTTAACTCAATGACTACTGGTTTCTTTCATCTAAAACCAGAGAACAAAACCAATATTCAGTATAAAGCCATGGAAATCTGCTTGTAGCCTGTAAGAATTCTGCTGATCCGTCTTATCAACAATTGACCTTTGCTCTGTGTTATGTATTGTGCACATGTTGGAAAAATGAAAGTAGGCCAACTCCATATTCACAGCTCCAATACAACAGACACAACATTCACATCTACAAATGGGACAGACTTTTCTGTAGTTTCAAGAAGGGTCAACTCTGTATTCACAATTCCAAATGGGACCAATTCTGTAATTCTAATTTCAGAACATGACTAACTTTGTATTCACATTTCCAAATGAAACCAACGTTCTATTCAAAATTTCAAATGGGATAACCTGTTTATTTCAAATTCCAAAATTTCAAATGGGACCAATCCTATATTTAGAATTCATGGGAAGTCCACTGTACTAAAATTTCCAAATGTGACGAGCTGTATTCACAGTTCAAAATGAGAACACCTCTGTATTCAAAATCCCAAATGCGATCAACTCTGTATGTACAATTTCAAAAAGGACCAAAACTATATTTAAACTCCCAAATGGGACCCAGTTTTGATTTTAAAATTCCAATAGGGACCATCACTATATTTAACATTCCAAATGGGACAAATTCTATATTTAGAATTCCAAGTACTGTAAAGTATTCCAAAGTCAAAATATGATCACGGTTGCAAATGGGACCAATTCTTTTTTCAAAATTCCAAATGTGATCAACTTTGTATTTACAGGTCCAAATGGGGGCAACTCTGTATTCACAATTCCAAAAGTGATCAAATCTATATTTATAATTCCAAAAGGGACCAACAATGTTTTCAAAATTCTAAATGGGACCAATTCTACATTTAGAATGCCACGTTGAAGCAGCACTGTATTCAGCTTTCCAAAAGGGACCAACTCTGCAATCACAATTTAACATGGGTCGAAGACTGGTTTTCCATCTTAGAGAAGAACCATTTAAACATGTTAAAGGTTCTTCAAGTTTTTATGGTTCTATAAACATTCCCTAAAGGATCTTTTAAGAAACACCCTCTTGTCTCGGAGTGTCTGTATTCAAAATTCCAAATAGCATTATATTCAAAAATCCAAATGGGACCAGCATGTATATCCCCATATACAGTATGTGTAGAGGAGATTTTAGTGTGACTAACCTGGTTAAACAATACTATATGCATAAACACCACTAAATTCCAAACTGGACCAATACTGTGTTCATAACAGTGTAGGCTAGACTCCCCGCACCACTCCCACCACCCGCAAATCAAATCAGTGTGACTCCGCTGAAGTGCTCCAGCCTCATCTCTCTATTTGGTGACTTGATTGTCCTCCGCGCGCGGTTGTTTTGCTTTTTGGGTTCCGCTTCTGCTTGCGCGTCTATTTTCTGACGTGTTTAGGAGGGGACGTCTAAAGCTCTCTCTCTCTCTCTCTCCGTTCCCAGCGGCTAAATGGACGTGTTGGAGCGCGGTGGTGTGGGTGGGGTAGTAGCCGGGCTCTGGAGTTGAGTGGCTGCGGAGCTCAGCGGGCTATAGGGAGAGCAGAGCCATGGGGGAGAGCTCTCAGCTCCGCCACTGACAGGATGGCCACCCGGACCGCCGGAGGGATTCCCGCGGTGGTCTCTCTGTGCTGTTTTTTGCTTCCTGCGTTGGGGGACGTAAGTAGCACGTGTGTTTTGTCGCTGCTGACCAAGTTTAAGAGCTTAAAGAGCAGAAATAAAGGCGGGTATTTAACTGCAGGTGAGTACCAGTGATGGGTCACTGAAAAGCTCGAGCTGAGGAGGTTCCTCCTGGGGTCCAGCCTTTCACTGATGAATTTATCTACAGGAAGAAGTTGACGGGAGATAAAACCGAGTCAGGTGTTGGCCAGGTTCAGACTAAGTTTAGGCTCAGTAGGCTTAATCTGCAGGTTTATGTGAAGTTAGATACCCAGGATAGACACAGTGAACAGGGGGAAATTGCGCGCCTGTAAGAGAGCATCTGTGACATACATGATGTTTCTTGTGTGGCACACACTTAAAAAGGGTGGTTCTTCAAGCGTTCCTTAGGAAAGAAAATGTTTCTGCATAGAACCCTGAACACTCGAAGAACCTTTACATGGATAAAGGGCTTCTAAAATTGATGGAGAATGTGTTTTATATGGTTTTATATAGAAACATTTTTAAACAGGGTTGTATACAGCACCAAAAAGGACCTTTCTGTTGTTACAATATCAAGCTTGTAAAAGTAGAAGAACCATTTTGGTGCTATATAACGTTATTGTGATGATTCATGCCACAATACAATACAGTATGCTTTTCTGAATGTATCATATATGTCATCAGTACTTGTAGAACACTGACCAACTGCATGCTTCTTTATAAAGAGGGCAAAATTAGTCCTGTTTATCTGGATATGGTGCAGCACATCGATACTGAACAATATTGTATTCACAGCTTTTGACTGTATGTTTAAGTGCAGTGCTACTGGTTCTTTTTTCTCTGTTCCAGCCGACCAGATGTCTGAAAAATATAAATATTGTGCTATATTGTGCTTTGTGAACATTTCTTTAACTATCACAAAATCATACAGAATTTTTGCCATAATGCCCACCTCTGCTGTATAGAATCACCAGCAGCATTTTATATCAGTCTGAAGAACACCTTCACAATGTAAAGAACCCTTTAGAAATGCAAAGCGTTCTTTGAATGTGCACCGTTTAGAACCATATAGTACAATTTTCTTTGCTAAGGAACCCTTGAGGAACCATCTTTTTAAAGCATGCAGTACTGGACTCCTGCTGTGATACGTATTTCAATGTTTCAGTCTACAAAGGCTTACAAGAGTTTTTAAATTTACGTGATACTTTACACTGGCAACTTTACCACAGCATAGGATAATGTGTTAATGGTAATGGTGAAATAAATGTGTATTATTATTATTATTATTATTATTATTATTATGTTATTGGAGGTGATTGTGGTATCACACTATTGCATTTGACTCAGGTGATGAATTTATTGTTTGGCGTCCTTTATGTTATTCCTAAAGCATTCCTGCTACCTGATTTTTCCTACAATTAAGCAACATCATCCAGCTAAAAAGGAGACATACCTAACAAAAAATAGCTCTTCCGCTGCAATGCTGACTGAATCACACCTCACTTAAATAGCCTACACCATAACTCACACTGAGCTGCTGCAGTTTTCGCTTTAATCTTAGTGGTAACAGCTGAGCTGTAATCTTTGCTTTTATGGTAAACTCGAGCGCTCTCACACATAGTGGCATAGTATTTGATGACAGACGAGGGCTTTTTGTTGATTGCTGTGGTTAGCCTTTTGAAAAGACTGAAGAGCGGTGTCCTAACTTTGTCTTTATCTTCTAAGGTTACGCGACAAGATGGCCACCTGAATTCTCTACAGAGTCCAGGTATTTATTTGTTTCCATTACGAATTGCTTGTAAAGCCAGAGCTTCAATAAAAGTTTTATGTGTGACGGACTTTAAGACATTTTTGTCGTATAGTGCTAGCACTGGAATCAACCCTCTACTGATATCTCCAAAAGCACAAAAGTATTGGCAACACATTTGAATCTATCCTATACTACTTATCTTCATGCTTATGCTATCGCAGTAAATGAGGTGTGTAGTTCATGCCAAAGAGTGAAGAAAATGTCCCTGCAGTAAATGTTGTTTCTCTAGTCAAATGCATCTCATTCAGTGCCAAAACCAGCATCACTTCATTTACAGTTGGAGTAAAACTACTGCAAAGGATGCATAGCTGCCAACTTGAAGGTGTTTCAGCTGTCTGTTCCCTGCAGCAAAACTAATGAGACATCTGCACTCAGTGAAGCAGGAGACACAACGCTCAACTGTGCTCTTAATATGACCTAAACACATAAGCATATATCAGAAAAGAGAGAGAGAGGGAGACAGAGAGTATGGAGATTAAGCAAATGTGTCAATGGCACCAATTTTTTCGTTTTCCTCTGTGATGAATTCGTATCATATGACCTTTAACACTTCTCTTCAGTGCAAGCCTGAACAGGCTCCTCACTTTGCTTCATTAGGGCTGGATGCTGATCTTCTCTTATTGCGTTCCTACCCGTCCACACCCTCCACTCCCTGCTCAGACAGTGCAGGATTCCTCAGAACTGCTTCATCTGCAGACTCATTTTATTTATCCTCTGGTGACTGTCACTGTTAATAGTTTACACTGTTTGAAAACACCAGTCGGCCTTTACACTGAGTGGACATTTCATGATGAATGGACCCGTATAAATGGTCCAAAATGATATGAGAATGAAATCTCATTACATTAATCTCCTCCTTTAAAGTTTCCAATTTGGACAAGGTTTTCCTACCACAGTGACGATATGCCTATTTTAGTAGTTTACGTCCTTGACACATAAGTCTTCTACAGTGGCAGCGATCCAGTGAGGCCATGCTCTTTATCAGAGTCTATTATTGTAATGCCCTGAAAATTATGATTGGAATCTTGCCCGGATACTGCTTCAGCAGATTGCTTCATGCAGCTATAGGCTGTGCAGGGGCTGAATTACAGTGTGGACCCCAAGCTTAGGTATGACTGAACATGTGCAAGAAAAGCTTGTGGATTAAGTATTAATCTGGGACTGAACCAAGTATGCAAAGTATTTCAGACATCTTGGCACATTCTAAAAAATCCGCAAGCTATGATCCTTATATTGCGACGTATTTAAGTGTATCTCCATGGTCTACTGACAGCTAAGCTATATGTATATATAACCCACAGACATATATTTATATGTATAATCTCACCAGACAAAAAAATTGTCAAATTTAAGGTGGAAGTAACTTCAGGCTCCTGCAGATACCTGCGGGGTATGAGATGGGATTCATAGATTGAGAAGAGTTGCTACAGTGCAGTGAATGTCATGTTCAATGTCTTGCAAAACAGATGTTAATGACTGGCTAAGAAGGAGTGATTGCATTTGGGAGTGCCAAAAGACATAGTGTGAAGGAAGTAGCTGAATTTGCAGGTGTATGCAAGTGTACAGTCATACGTGTCTACCAGCAGTGGCCAAAATCCCAGTCTACAGGAAATTCTCCTCAGAATTGTGCCAAGGAAGGCATCCACCAAATCTGGCAAAACTGTGCAATTCTTTGAGGCAAGAGTGGCTGAACATTGATGTCACGTACATCTAGAAACTCAGTCCATGTCAAATCAAATAACAGGTGATAATTTTTTGGAAATATATGCAACAATACCTCTATTTCTAGTAACACTGCTAAACCGCTAGACCTTAGCATTCTGCTTTTTGGGAATAGTTTTGATGTTTACTACATCACAGTGGTCACAGAGCAAATTACAGTCCCTTAAAGCAGAAATAATAGAGTAATACCATGCATGTATTATAGGATTCTAAACAGAAGAAACCTGTAAAATGTCTCTGTTATGCTTAAATTTTGGTTAATCTGCTGTATGTGGGAGTTTGGCATAAATAAGATCCTAAGTATGACCTGAATATTTAGCTTAAAGAGATCATATCATGAAAGCTGAGTGAACTGGTAGAGCCTGACTGGTTTCTAAACAGTGCTCAAGCTTCAAAACATACAGTTCACTCCCTAGTCTATACAGTCCATATGTAGAAATTAGGCTGCAAAATACAGCCTGTTTTGAATCCACTGTTTTTGTGATGTCACACAAACCATCACATGTACATATATCCACTTATTCGAGATTATAGACATTTAGCCCTGTCCACTCCTAAATTGGAAAGAGTGTTTCTCCTTTGATAGCTTTTTGAATAAGGCACACTACAGCCAATCAAAACACAGACCATTTATATATACCAGTCTTAAAGGCACAGCCACAAAAAAGAGTCTATTTAATTCTGAGGGAAGAAGAGTGGTTGGGAATGGTTGTGTAAAAGTGAACTAGAAAATATTATCAGTGAAACAAAAAATATAAGGATTGTGTGAGATATGGACCCTTTAAATCACATAACCTCTATCTGTCTCAACCTTGACAATAATTTCTAATTGTTTCAAATTGTACCAGGAAAAAGAACAAAATGACATTGACTATAAGCTCATTAATAAAGAAGCCTGTGGGTGGTGTAATGGACCCTGCCCTTTAAAAAAGTTGTGATGTAAAATTGAACTGGCCTTTGAATTTTGAGGATCTTCAAATAATCCATGAACAGAATGGAACGTGTTGATTATTGTTCTGTTATCTACTCTCACATTACCAGTCTGTGTAGAGTGTTTGGTACCTTTCGCCGCTGAGCGTGGACAAGAACCTCCTGCTACTGCCTGAAAAAAAAAAAAAAACTGACATGCAAAATGACCAATCATAAGCCTGCAAAAAAAACTGGAGGGTTTTTCAGCATGAACTGCCCATTCAAGGTCTTGCCACAGCATCTCAGCATGATTCAAGTAAGAACTTTGAACCGAACTGTGTTTGAGCAGCTCCAGACTATCACTAAACACTAAACACTAGCACCACCGTGTTTGACTGTTAGTTTGGTGTTCTTATGGTGGTGTTAGCTTTACTCAGATGGAACAAGGTATTAGCTTTACCTTAAATGTAACGTGATATATCTCTTCCAAAAAATTCAATTTTTGACTCTTCACAGAATATTATCCCAAAAGTCTTGGGGGGTCGTGCATATGTTTTTCTGGCAAATTTAAGCTGAGCATTTGTGTTCTTTGTAGTCAGCAGTGGTTTGTGCCTTGCAACTCTCCAATGGATGCCATTTCCAGTGTCTTTCTTAGTGTGGAAATGTGTACATTGACCTTAACTGTGGAATATGAGACCTGCAGTTCTTTAGATTTACATTTTAGGCATTTAGCTGACGCTAAATCCAGTGCAGTGTTAGGAGTCTTGCCCAAGGAGTCTTATTGGTGTAGCTCAGCATTTGCTACCTGGACTGGGATTTGAACCCCCCTCTCCCACATGAGGTGCTAGCTCTCTGGTAGGGTAGTGGTGTTAACCGCTGAGCCACACCAACCACAGATGTGTGTCTGGGTTCTTTTGTGACCTCCACACTTAGTGAAATTTTGTGAGACCAGCCACTCCTGGGGAGATTCTCCACTGTTCCATGTTTTCTCCATTTGTGAATAATGGCTCTCACTGTGGTTCACTGGAGTCCCAGAGGTTTAGCAATGGCTTTGTAACCCTTTCCAGAGAGGTAGATTTCAGTGACTATGTTTTTGTATTTGAATCTCTTCTAGCTGTTTCACGTTGCCAGACAGGTTGTATTCAAGTGATGTTTAGATTCAACAAGTCTGAAATGATCAAGAAATCATGCCTGGTGTGGTTAGTGAAATTGAACCCAATAGTGAACTGAATTTGGTTAACTGGTTGATGTAGTAGCTAAGGGGGCAGTTACTGTTTTTCATGTAGAATAAGGTAGAATAATGCTTGGAGTAGCACTTGCTCACCACCGATCTTAAATTGTTCCCACCTCAACCCACTAAGCCTGTGTCAAAGCAAGCTTAACAGGCACAGACAAAGCTGGAGCCAGTATTGGATGGATGCAGATTTGCAAGCACATGCTCAAACGTGCGAAAGTTGTTCTCGCGTTACCATGAAAGCTTCTTGGTCTGTAATACTCAGAGAGAAGGGGAACGATTTCTAAAGCTCATTACCCCCCACCCCGCCCGAACACACACATTCTGTAAGTCCCCTGGGGTTTAGCACCTGGCCTCGGCACCCAGACAGAGGGTAATGCACTCTGTCCTCTGATTGATCCTTCCTCACTTCCGTGTTTTCATCTGCCAGGCTGGCCAAGAGACACGTGTATATGTGTCGATTGCTCATGACCTTGGTTGGCACTCATCATCCACTCCCACTTTTGGCAGTCAGGAATAATGAAACTTAATGCAGGCTACGGATGTAACTGCTTCAGGTTACATGAGTTATGGATAGCCACGGCTATCTGTTGCTCAGAATCAACTCCAAAACACAACAAGTAGCACTTCTGCATGATTGAATTCTGACTATGTCATTCTGCACTCAAAATGTAATGCCCGAAATGTACTTCTTTGAGATGTATACATCATTTCCACATGAGTAGAATATCATCTCTGTCCTAAGAATACTCATACTCAACATCTCTGAAACAGTAGCTGTATAGGAGAAAGAAAAATAACAATGTAAAAACATTTTACAGTAAAAAGATTTACAGAACATATAGAAAACAATGTTAAGGCCTTTGCACAAAAAAGGTTTTTTAGCCTTATTCCTTTCATGGAAACGCATGTTCAGACGACTCTTAGGTGGATTTGATCTCCTTCAGGGGCTTTCGCACAAACTTTTGGAGTCCATGCCAGCTTAAGTGCTCTGTCATTAAAGAGGGGCATATCACATACAGGAAATCTGAAATTCAAAGATTCTACTTTTTACACCAGTTGTTATGCTCAAAATTAAGGAAACACTTTGTGTTAATTTAGAAAAGAATGCAGGATAAAAGCATCTTCACCAGTAGTCCCAGAAAGACAGTGACATCAGAAAGACAAAGGAGATTTTAGCTGCTCAGAGATAAGTAAAAGAGCTCTGTAATCTCACGTGTCTCCTCTTGAGTAGAGAGATCTCAATAAAGTCACACATGGTGCTCAGATTTGCTAAGATAATAACGGCAGCAACTAAGCTGTCATCTCTCCTTCATCTTTATTTTAGTGGCAGTGGTGGTGATATGAACCAGCCGTCTGAAGTGTGTTGGGTAATTTATCACAGTGTGACTAAGATAAAAATGTAGAAATGTCCGAAAGACACCCATTCATAATTCATGGAACATGATATACCCCAAAAACATATTGAATTTCAAAAGTAAAATAGATTCTAAAATTTAGTATTACAGGAACATGAAAAAAGGAAACATAATTAAGAGTGTGGAGAAAGTGTTGGAGGTGAGAGCACCACTACAGGTGTTTTTCTTGGTCAAAGCAGTTATACCTTCATGCGAATATAATGTAAATTATACAGTCTACATTTAAATTAATTACAAATCAGAACTATTATAATTACACTGGGCTCTGTGCATTATAATAGCAAACTAAACACAGTGCCACTACTAAGATTGAATAAAGATAGTCTCCATTATGTGCATAGTAATGACGTAAGCAAGGGTTGCTCTCAGTCAGGTCCAAGGCCTTGAGGGTCCATGAATGGTCACCTTTCACCCAGTTATACAATATTGAAAAAACCCAGTTCTGGTACCATAGGCTGCCACCCTATCTGGTGGGTTTGATTGGAGACGGGCATAAACAAGCACTTATCTCATGTCACAGTGTCCTTCTCAAGAACATGCCACAAGCCTTGCATAGACACAAAAACCAAAGAACTAATATTCCTAGGTATAAGAAACACATTCTTAAACAAAATATTGTATATGAACAAGATTCAGATTTTCTTTTGGGTGACATCAACACAACTAGATCATTCAGTTTGCTGACTTTTGGCAGTTTACTTACATGGGCAGTCATTGTGCTCAGGTAATGTATTTTGTTCATATGGAACTGAATGAGGTGAATTTAATACATTACTTTGAATGAAGTAAATTGCATTACTTTTATCAGCCTATTGAAATTCAGTCTTGGCCCTGTACACATGCACATTAAGCAGCAAGTTGGAAAGCATAGCTACTGGCAGTCATCCACACTTTGTATCAGTACAGCTACATTACAACCTCTTTGAATGCTCTGCTTCTGTCTTCCAGAGACAGATTGGCCATTTTACTGGAGATCTTTTGCTCTCCTTAACCTTGCTGCAGGGCCTGCTCATTTCTTGCCACTTCCCGGTGTATAGAGGAGTAGTAAACTTCAGACATGCATGCACATGGAGAACACAGCCAGCTTGTGTCCCCAATAAAAAGCTGAGATTACTTTTAGGAATGCTGCTGATAGGACCCAAATGCTCTATTAGGTGGCGTTGGCCCAAAGCGTGGCTTAAGGACAAGGACTGTCGTCATTACTGTTACTGGCTGCCTGCTCCACATTAGCTTAATGAGACAATGTTCCTTCACATTAACCTAAGCATTGCTACCATGTCATGGTCCTATGACAACAACTATAACAATTTCGCATGTCAGTTTAACTGTTTGGATACAAATAATAGGCAAATTTGATGCATATAATGAGCTTGTTTCTTGGTATATTGTGTACAAAGCTGGGATTATCTTTTTCTTGTTCTATGCTATGACAGAGGTAAACCCAGGAGCCTGTGCAATCCATTTTTGGGTGACACTTTTGTTATGTGGCTCAACAGAGCACATGCTCTAAACTCTGTTTGCCGCAGCGCTGCAGTCATTAGAATGACTGAGCAGAACAAGAGCCTGACCCTCTACACTCAAGCAGAGTGAGAGCAAAGACACAAACCAGGAGAAAAAAGCAGAACGCTAATAAGACCTCCTCCTGCTTCACCTATGGTGCAGTGACAGGACTGGCTTTCATCATTCGCTTTTCGGCTAGTAAAAGCATTTCTAATTAGACAGTAAACCTTTGTGACAGTGTTCGTAAAAGCTGTTATGCCTCTTTCTCAGACTTGTGATTTGAATGATCTACCTAAATTGTGTGACTGAGATCATTTTGTACCTGTTCTTTTTTGCTCTCTTAGACCCTCAGTCCTGCTCTGAGGGCTTCACAGAGCATGGTTATTACAACGGCTCTGTGTCTCAGACGGACTCAGGCTTTCCCTGTCTGAAATGGACTGAATTCCCAGACTATATGGTGCAGTACCCGGACAGAGGGCTGGGTCATCACAGCTACTGTAGAAACCCTGACCATACAGCGAACCCATGGTGCTTCTTCAGGCAACGTTCTGGAGCTATCGGCTGGGCCTACTGCGACTGCCACCAAGGTGAGGGCCTTTAATTTCTAGGACTTTATTTCCCAGAAAATATATGTAGGTTCAATGAAACATCAAACAAACTTAGTCTAACCTAGGTTACCAAACCAGTATAACCACAGCTATCAATGCCACTCTATTCTCAACTACCAAAAGAGTTCAACCTCAGTCATCAAACCCAGTGTAACCTTAGCTATCAAACCCTCAGCCATCAAACCCAGTGTAACCTCAGTCATCATACCCAGTCTAATGTCAGTCATCCTACCCAGACTATCCTTGGTCATCAAATCTAGGCTACCTCCGCCATCAAACTCAGACTAACTATCAAACTTAACTATCAACTATAAACACTCAGCCATTAAAGCCAGTGTAACCCCAGCCATTAATCCTAGTCTAACCTCAGTTAGCAAAGTCAGTATAACCTCAGCTATTAAACCCAGTCTAACCTTGATTATCAAACCCTGACCTCAGTGTCTGGTACCAGTCGTTCTGGTCTAATATTGACCTGATTTATTTTACAGTATGTAATCTGTTATTTTAAGATGGCTTTAGGATGCTTTCTTCATCTTAACTAAGCAGACTAATACGTCTTTATAATAAAACAGTGTTAATCTAACACCAGAGTTGCTGTCGTTTGTGTGTGTGTGTAAATGAAGGAGCATTTTTCTATGAGTCTGCTGGTCAAGGACTCTCCTGCTGTCTGTCCTCTCCTTTTACTGTATACAATCTGCCATGCTATCATGCAGCGACTCTGCCTTTGATTCAGTCCATCTGTCTGGCTTTTGTCAGTGTGTGTACGCCTGTGTGTTATGTGCCTCTGGCCTCCTTTGGGATGGAGTGTCCATTAGCGGTTTACTTGTCTTTGTGCTGATCTGTCATCACCTTCCTGTATGTGCTGCTCAGGGCTGTGCTGGTGATGAAAACTGTTTGCCTCCTATGTGTTTGCTGTGATTATCCCTGTCTACCTTTCCCTTTCAGAAAAGTACCATTTGCAACTGACAAGTAGAAATATGCATCTGTATGCACACTTGTCCTTCTATATCTATACATAAGCAGCATCTTTGTTTACTTGCTATGCTTAAGGTGCTATATGTTGCGTAGCACAAGTAAAAGCATTCTGCTATGCAATTATGCTGGTCTAAAGACAGAGTTGCTTTTTGATCTGTGTCTGAGGTGTTTTTGTCTGACTGTCATCAGGGAAATGTTAGGAAATGCTCTATAAATCACCAAAATATCGAACTTTAATTACTCTGTACAGGTGCAGCCAGGCTTATGGGAGGCCCGTCAAACAAAAGTGGACGGCTGGAGGTTTACCTGAACGGTCAGTGGGGGGCGGTGTGTGACACACACCTGACTGATCGAGACGCAAGTGTCATCTGTCAGCAGCTTGGGCTGGGGTAAGACCCTTTACATTCAGTCCCTGGCCAAAAACCCTTACATTCAGTCCTGGGCCAGGACCCCTTACATTCAGGTGAACCAATTGACCATGTTAATGGAGTCATGTTAAGGTTACTGAGTCGTGGCAGATTAGAAAGGAGGTGGAGCCACAACAGTGATTCCATGACAGTTCATGGCATGTCCATTGTTGTGCAGAGAAATCGGCACTGCCCTCCAGCACTCCTACTTCGGGCCTGGATCTGGACTCTTCCATTACGAGCGTCTCGGCTGCCGTGGTGCTGAAAACTCGCTACTAGAGTGCAAAAACAGGAAGTTTGTCTCCGGTGATTGTAATCATGGAAACGAAGCCGGAGTGGTGTGTGCGGTACCTGAAGGTGAGAAAGCAGTGCATAACTACACAACAGAAAAATAATTAAATGGAACTGGAAGACCTTGTGAACAGTGATCATGGGGATGCATACTGTATTTAAATGTCATTGATTGTCACTGATTTTATTCAGTGGATTTGTAGGTGGGTTTCAGGTTCCTGTTGGTAGGTTAAGGATTAAAGCCTCTCAGGTTGAAACTCGACCTCACAGTAAGCCCAATTATCATACACACACACGCACACACATACTAACTTTTTTACTCCGGCTGCTCTGATCAGAGAACTTTAGAGAGGCATAGCACTAGTGACAGAAACACTGTGTGAGCATGCATGTCTTTGTGTGTGTTTGTAGAGGTAGAGAGAGAGGGGCAGTTAGAACACAGGCAGGTATATTTAGAGTGGGCTAGGAATGTTTCACAGAAACATTAGGAGGCAGAGAGAAACCAGAGAAGTCTGAGGCCCTCCCAGAGAGTCATCATCACCCCAACATGCAAACATACAGGACTGTTTGGATGACTCGATATAGCATATGGTATGCAGTGGGTCTTGTATCCTGCCATGTGTATCTACATAGATGTCTGCTACACAGAAGGCATCAACATTCTAAGAAATTCTCAGCAGAAATGTCCAACTTTTGGATGCTGGGCCAATGGCAAAAATGGCTCAAACCTATACAAATAAAGTAGGTCAATAGGTTTCAATTTGGGTTTTGATTGTATAGGAGCTTATATTTACCATGACCTCTCTCAGAGTGAGAGGACAAGTACATTGTTATGCTATACACTAACCTGCCACTTAATTAGGTATTAATTATACCTACACTCATTGTCCATTTCATCAGCTCTGCTTACCATGTAGGTGCACTTCATACTTCCACCTAAATTCACTCCAGCAGCACTGCTGTGTCTGATCCACTCGTGCAGCCCACACACATCAACACACCACCACCATGTCAGTCATAGTGTAGTGCTGAGAATGACCCACCACCCAAATAATACTTGCTCTATGGTGGTCTTGTGAGGGTCCTTTATTAGGTCCTAGGTGTACCTAATAAAGTGGCCAGTGGTTGTATAGCATAACAATAACAATATAGCATAACTTGTCCTATCACTGAGAGAGAGGTCAAGGTAACTTTCTGGTCAACCATATCAACACTGTCACGGGCAACAATACCCGTATTTGCATTCAGTAAATTGTGTACTCCTTTATCTTTATTGACAAGAGTGTGCACCTACTCTCTCTCTCTTAGGCAATGGCACCCCCTTGAGGCTGGTGGGAGGTCTGGAAGAATTTGAGGGGCGAGTGGAAGTGTATCACAATGGCAAATGGGGCACTATCTGTGATGACCATTGGGATGATATTGATGCCGAGGTTGTCTGTAGACAGCTGGGTCTTGGGTAAGAGGCAGTATTTTTGCATGTGGGAATTTATTTCTAACTTGATATTTTTATAACACGTATAACTGACCAGCTATTCAACAGTTAGCTGTTTAGTAGTTAATATTGGTGCATGAACTTACATACACCATGAACCATCATATACAGTACTGTGTAAAAGTCATTGACCAGCCTTCATTTTATTAATTCCCAATGAATACAGCTATTAAGTACAAGATGTTCATTTTTCAGCATCCGGAAAAAAACAGAAAACATATGTTTAACAGTAGAATTACACAAACACAATCAAAGATAAAATATATTAGATTTCTGTTTATAATGTGTCCACCCTTTGCCTTTATTACAACTTCCATTTTTCTGAGGAACTTTCTTTTTTATACCTCCAAAGAACAGTCTTAGACGTTGGTTGCATTTTCCGCTTCTCAGCATCCAGGTAAACCCAAACACTTTCAGTGATATTGAGGTCTGCACCAATACCAGGTGTTGATTTTCATTTTTTTTCTCAATAATGACATTCTGGGAATTCTGCACTGCTCCCCTCTGCTTTCCCAGTTAGCCCAAACAATATCACATTTATAAATCATTTAAATATAACATTGATATTTTATATTCATTTTTGAGTACCCATTGAGCAACCCAACCTTGACAGATCTGCCGACAGGTCCAGACTTCCATTTCTCCTTCCTACACCCTAAGAGTAACGCTAAATGTTTTCCATGCAGTCACTGAATAATAAGTGAACATTAAGGATGTGGACAACAGTGAAGTATAAGGAGTGAATAATTCTGACATAAAATTATTTTGAAGGACAGTCATAGACTATATCATAAGAGAGATCAGAACAAGAGCACACACCATTATGCTGAGCGAGCTTTATTAATATAGATGAAGAGGATGGGTACATGAATGATTGATGGATTTGGGCGTGTGTTATGTTAAATGAAGGTGAAGAGAGAATGAGAGAGAGTAAGACATTCATTCTCCTGTCCTTCTGGTCTCGCTCACCTTCAGAGCACTAAGATAAGAGCAAACACATAATGCAAAACAATATAAACTCAATTTTGTTATCTGCAGTCTTCTCCTTCACATTTTTTATGACTTAATTTGTGTCTATATTTTTCAGTAGCTTAACAAAGTACAGAATAAGATTTTAGGTTTTCCAGCTTTAATGCTGTACTGTGAGTTCAGTGTATAACTGTGTGTATATGTGTGTGTGTGTATGTGTGTATAATGGTATATTCAGGGGTGTGCCAAAGGCATGGATGTGGTCTCATTTTGGCCAGGGCTCTGGGCCCATCGTGTTGGACGGGGTACAGTGCACAGGAAATGAGCTTTCTTTGGAGGAGTGTCCTCACAAGCCCTGGGGCCAGCACAGCTGTGACCACATGGAGGACGCTGGTGTGTCCTGCAACCCATATACAGGTGAACAGCATAAACGCATCAAAGATACGTGTTGAGTATACTATCGCTGTCATATCAAAACTTCAGAACACCGTTGTTTTCTTGTTATTTCATTCAGAACTGCCAGCCATTCTTTACATTCTGTTAAAACTGTCATGGTAAATAAGTCAAAAGATTTGTTCCAAAAGATTTGTTGTTTCATTAGCTTGCATTAGAGGGTTATTTTTAAGGTGTTGTTTCAGATATATAAGGTTTTGTCATTATGGCAATGATATTCTAGGCCAAGTTTCCAGTCTTAGCCATCAGGACCGGCTGTCCTGCACAATTTGCCAGTAACCCTGTTCACCTTTCCGAGTAACACCTCAAGTCCAAGTTCTTAATGAGCTGACAAAGATTTAACAGAGAAATAAAAACAAAGCAAACTGTTCAGAGCAGTTGCTACTGATGAGTAGGACTAGACCATTACTACATACACTCATTGTCAAAAGGATAGTTGCACCCAAAAGGAAGTGCTATTCAGAAGGAAGATGATAAAATTAGACTGATATGGGCAATATTTATTGAGATATCCAGCTGCCATGTTTGCTAACGCAACATGCATACTTCTCAGCACGAGAGTTTTAGAGGTCCCTAATGCTGTCCGGATTCGTTGGTCCACCAAGACAAAAGCGGGACTTGTCACTGAAGATGACCTGCTGCCATTCTGAGTCACTCCATGACAGTCTGGCACGACACCATTGCGGTCTTTGGTGACGTTGACGTGATGTTAAGGACAGTCGTCGTAACCTGTATGTATGTAGTCCTGCGTCGTACAGCCGTCTGTAAATGGTGCTGGTACTAACAGAATGACAGGATGGAGGGCATCACTGCTCGCTGCATGTCTGCAATCGTGGCTGCTGGGTCAGTCAGGTAAGCCTGTCCTTGCTTACATCATATGTGCGACCGAGCGTGAAACTTGGTTAAAAAAGCGGGACTTTTCTGTCGGTTGCTTCCGTTTAGGTGCAACTATTTGTGCATGTATTTTTTGGAGGATGAGTGTTTATATATACATGGAATATGTGATTGATATGTGATCATTCGTTGCAAGCAGTAACTCAAACAAACAAAAGCCAAAGGACTCATGTCCTGAACCTAAACTCATGTTACATTAAGAGATATGATTGAAGCCTCAAGAAAAGCACCTTTGTCTACTTACATGTAGATGGAGTACTGCGTCTGGTGGGAGCGGACGGGCCGTGGGAGGGACGCCTGGAAATATATCACTCTGGCGAATGGGGCACAGTGTGTGACGACAACTGGACTGAGCGCCATGCCCAAGTGGTGTGTCGACAACTAGGATTCAGGTGGGCATGAAATCTCCCGGCCTGATTCAGCCAGAAGAGATGCTAAAGCTGTGGTCATCAGCCGTGTCTGATTTAGCTAATATATGTCTCAATAGAAATGCTCCAAAATAGCTTGGAATGAAAACTCTTTGTGCTAACCTACATTAAAAATAAAGAACATAATTACCATATTAGAGACGGCAGTGGACAGTGACGATTTGGTTTTCTCATAAAACTAAACAGCACGTCTCTCAAGCAAGCAAAGCAGATTTTTATTTGGAAACATTCCCAATTAGAATGGACTCTCTTAAACCCTGATGTTCTCTATGTGGGCCCACACCTCAATTCCTCACTCTCTGCATAACATATGTTTCATGTTGGTTTCATAGTAGTTCCTAAATAATTCAGTGCTGAATACGTTTTAAGGTTCATAACTAAATAATAAGCCTACATAATTATACTTTTCTGAGCAAGTTTTAATAGTGACAGGCTGCTTTTGCTAAAGGCCACTGAATAAAAGATTCATACTTCATCTGTCATGTATATTGATGAAATGATAATACTGGTCTCGGGCTCTGGATTAAGATAAGAAGAGTAATAATACAGTCATTTGTCCAGCAGAGGGCGAGCTGAGGTGGCTCCAGATGGTGCGTATGGAGAGGGCACAGGGCTGATCCTGCTGGACGAAGTGAAGTGTAGGGGGGGCGAAAGCTCCCTGCTGGAGTGTGAGCACGCAGAGTGGGGGCGTCACGACTGCTCCCACAGTGAGGATGTGGGCGTACGCTGTGAGAGAGCGGTCGACACCAATGACATTCCTGCAGTTCCTCCAGTCTCAGGTAACGTGTGACATTTCATGTCTACTTTACTAATGAATAATGGCAAAATCTCATGCCATGCGCTGCATATTTCCTCTGCCATGTTTGCAGGTCCTCTGGTGCGACTAGTATCTGGAGAGAGTCGTAAAGAAGGCAGAGTGGAAGTCTTCATTAACGGCCAGTGGGGCAGTGTGTGTGATGATGACTGGAATGACATCAATGCTGGAGTAGTCTGCAGGCAGCTGGGCTTTGTGTGAGTAGCTGAAATGTATAATTGGTTTGAATAATTTACATAAAACAAACTTTATGCAAATGTGCTGAGCCAAAACCAATCAGATTGATATGAGGTGCAGTACCTGCTTTAGCTATGCCCTCAGTTAAGCTACAGGAGCACAACCAGAGGGAGATTATTACAAAGGTTTAAGGGGATGTTTTTTTAAAACAATACTAGGCCGTATCTGGGCACAGAAATAGCCCACAGCTCCTGTTTGTGTTTGAACAGCGTACCCCCAAAGCAGCCAGCTACTGACAAGCAAAGTACTTTACTTTGCCCGTAACTTAAACATCATATCTGTCTGGAGCCGGACTGATTGAGCAATTGCATTAGCATTCTTTAAACCTGTTCCCCTATTTCTCTCTGTCAGTGGAGTGTCTAAGGCACGCTCCATGGCCTATTTTGGGGAGGGCCAGGGACCAATCCACCTGGATAATGTGAGGTGTGTGGGTACAGAGTTATCTCTGGGTGAGTGTCCAGCTGATGGGCCGGGCACACACGACTGCAGACACAGCGAGGATGCAGGGGTCATCTGCGATTACATCTCACAGCCAGCAGATGACAGCACCATGGCAATGCCGTCATGTGGCCTTAGGCCTAACACACAGCGCCGCAGGAGGAGGATCATCGGCGGCGATAAGTCACTAAGGTAACTGACCCATGCTGCCCAAGAACATATAGAAGTCTAGTTTGTAAACGAGTAGGACAGTAGTGTTGGCCATTGCAATGACTTTGTGTACATTTCACTGTAAACCTTTGTCTGTAGATACTAGGAGTGCACCAATACCGATATATAATAGATGTTGTGTACATATCTGCTGATGCCAATACGTGAACATTATATAAAATGTGGGAATAGTGACTGAATCTAAATGGATAAAAATATGCAATCACATATTGCAAAGCCTTTAGACATATCTGGGAACATAGTTGCAGTTTCTACACTATGAATGATCAATAGGTGAAGCACCACCCAGAGACAGACCAGTACTGTATCACTAGAAAGAATACCAAAGACAAAAACTCGCAGATTGAAGGTGAAACCTTTCTCTAAATTTGTTAGAGTGTCTAACAGATGGCATAATATGAAAAGTTCATTTTAAAAGACCCTCCAGATTTGGTATGTCACACTTTAATTGTGCATACCAATTGTGCATGTAATTGTTACAAAATTCATTATGATCATTATGATCAGTTAAAGGTTTTTATATGTATCAAATATAGGTTATTATAGATATCTTTGATTTCTTTGATATCTTTGATTTTTTTTTCTTTCAATTAAAATATGCTGCAGAGTACATTCATTCATTTAGGGGCATACGTTTTTATGGCTGTAAGTCCAAGAAATACAATATCACCTACACTAGTATATCCATGGCCTATCCATTTGGGGAAGTGATGTGGGGTTTCGGACCCTAGCTTATTATTTTCAGCTGTCAAATATGTCAGCTTAATAGCTTGACAAGATGCAAGGTGTGTGAATTGGATTTCTGAAATTTGAAAACTCAATATAGATTGATGACTCTATGTATATGACACGTAGAAAATAAATAAATAATTAGTCTTTAGTCAGTCTTATGTCATGCTCTTGATCGCTGTGATCATTAAACACGTGAAGTCATTCAGTGAAGTCATTAAACACGTTAGCGAGTGTACACCTTCTTGTAACATTAAAACATTAGTCAGGAAAACATTCATGGCCACACTCTTTTATTGTCCTAAGTCCCAAAAACAATATCACCTACACTAGTATGTCCAAAGCCCTTTTGTTTGGGGATGTAAAGAGGGGTTTCAAATCCCTACTTATTATTTTCAGCTATCAAATCTGTCAGCTCAACTGCTTGACAAGATAAGATTTACTGCCTTCCTCAGTAGTGCATTATGTGTAAATTGGATTCCTGAAATTGCAGCAAATTTGAATATATATTAATGACTGTACAGCCCAAAGGCATCGTTCAAATAGAGCTCATAGTGTGGGACTTGTGCAAGAAGTGCATTTAAGAGTTTACTGATGACCAAAGTGCTTTAAAGGCATGTGTGCTTGTTGTGTAGAGGGGACTGGCCATGGCAGGTGTCTCTGTGGCTGAGGTCTCAGTCTAAAAGGAACCATCCTCTGTGTGGAGCTACTCTCATCAACTCCTGCTGGGTTGTCACTGCTGCACATTGCTTTAAGAGGTGAGATTGTGACATCTAGTGGTTCTGCAGGGAAATATCCCAACATCCCTTCCTGAGCTGAACTTGGTGTATTAGAGCAGGAAAAAACAAAGCCAAGAACTGGAATTCCTACAAATTAAGGGAAATCTTATAAATCAATAAACTTTGTTTTCCTGTGATTGGAAATGACACCAACACCGCTATGTTTGTCATTTTCTCTCTGTCGCTCTCCGTCTCAGGTTTGGCAGTGATCCCTCGCGTTATGTCTTGCGGCTGGGGGACTACCACACAGAGGAGAGGGATGACTTTGAGCGCACTCTCTCGCCTGAGCGCATCGTCATCCACAGGAAGTATCACAGCCAGGGCTGGGAGTACGACATCGCCTTGCTGAGGCTGAAGGGCACAAATGGGAACTGTGTGTCCTTCAACCCTCACACCAATGCTGCCTGCCTTCCTGCTCAGAGTAACAGGAGGGCCAAGAGACCTGCTGCTTGTGTCATCACTGGCTGGGGAGTTACAGGTACAAGAGTGCTGGCCTTTTCCTTTTACATGCCTGACCTTGTGTTCTTAATAGACAACCGTATTGATCTGAGATTACAAACTCAATTTGTAGAAAGGGGGGACGGGAAGTGAAATGCTAATAGAAACAGAAAGTTGATGCAGTGATTAGTAAATTATGTTTGACCCGTATTAAACTGAAAACAATACAAAAATACAACGTTCATGTTTCACCTCATGAATTTCATGTTTTTTTGTAACTATAAGCTCAATTCAAATTTGATGTCTGCAACACGTTCCAAAGAAGTTGGGACCAGAGCATGTTTACCAGTATGTTACATCACCTTTCCAACAGCACCTAATGATTGTTTGGAATTATATATTTTTCCAGATCTTAAAAACCAAACACTGAGAACAAATATTAAAAGTACCCTACATGGTTTCTAAATAAGACCACACAAAGGAGAACCCGAACATGGGGTACCTGCAAGACTAGACAAAGCGGGACTGAAACACAGGGCTAGATATAACCAGACATAAAGGGAAACACCTGGTTGCAGCAGGAGGAGTGGACAGCACACAGATAAGAATTCTAATGGGAGGGAGGGAAAAAGGGCGAAGACATGGCAACCAAACAAAAACAACAGCATAAGGCTAAAGCACATAGCTAGGACAGAGGGACTGAAACACAGATGGGGAAACCTGGCAGGAAGACAGGACTGGATAGCTGTCAGGCCAGTCTAGCACCTGAAGTCTCTGATAACGTGGCCACACTGTGACTTGGCTTTGTCATGGTGAAATAAACATCGATGTCCCTGTAAAAGATGTCATCCAGAAGACAGAAGATGTTGCTCAGAATGCTGTTTAGCATTTATAGTGGCCTTACAGATGTGTAAGTTACCCAGTAATACTCCCCTAGTACTCTCTTACTGCTCATGCCATGGCAGACCCTGGATTTTAAACATTATGCTGGAAACAGTCAGCATGTTCCTTTTCTTCTCTGGCTCAGAGACCTCTCAATCTGTTGGTAATACTATGCGCCGTAGAGGGTGGAATACCTAACATACTTGCAATTGCTCACTAAGATATTTTTAACCTTTAGGATTTTTTTACTAATAGTTTTTGGCAAAGTGGCAGGCCTCAACACATCTTTGCTCCTGGATGCATGATTGCATCGCAATGTCATAATATTTCAACATTTCATAATGCTTTCATAATTAATTGTCCTGTGTCAGTTGTTTTTTTTTTTTTTTTTGGGAACGCCGTCAGTTACAGAACGAGTGTTTACAGAAAACAGGAACTCGATAAAACGTGACGTATTTTGTCTTTGTACTTTTTCTCCTCAAATACTCTACTCATTCTACTCAAATAAAGGAGAATTATAAATCACTGAATTGGGTCTTTAAAAAGCATATATAAATATCTTGTATGTTAATCATCAGCCATTTTATCAAGTGCACTGCACAGTGTGTCACTTCCCTTCTACCCTATCCATCAAGGTAATACAATACTACTGAGTGATTCAGCCACAGACGCATTGCTGGGGTTCTCTAAACCTTTGTACACTTACTGACCACTCTATTAGAAAAACATGTAGGAATATTGTTAAGGAATATAGCTCTTTTTTAATGCATAACTCATGTCACTCATCATGTGGCTCTTCGTCTGTGCACGGTTTCTGACTACAGAGCTGCTGTTGGTTGGTTATTTTTGTTTGGCGGACCCAGCAGTGACATTGAGGTGTTTGAAACCCCACTGACACTGCGACACCAGCTCATACCAGCGCAACACACACTATAATGCCACTACCATATTGGCTTTACTGCTCTGCTGAGGATTGTCCTATGGTCTAAATAATATCTTGTCTGTTGCGGTCCTATGGTGGTGCCTTTCCATTGATAAATGATGTTGACTAAGAAATTCTGCAAAGCAACGGGTGGGCTACAGTCAGTAAGCACAGATAGTACAATAAGTGCAGACAGCAAGTTGATTAAATTAACAATTGTAGGTACATGATATGTGTGGTCTACAAACTGACAGCCCAGCGTATCTTTACTATCTGCATTTCTTTCAGACTCGGAGTACTCTCGGACCCTGCTGCAGGCTTGGCTTCCATTGCTGCCTTCCTGGAAGTGTAAGAAACGCTACGGCAGCCGCTTCACTGGGCGCATGCTGTGTGCTGGCAGCCTGTCAAACCGTCGCCGTGTGGACAGTTGCCAGGGAGACAGTGGGGGCCCCTTGGTGTGCCAGGGAGAGGGTGGGCGCTGGACGCTAACCGGGGTCATTTCCTGGGGTCACGGCTGTGGTGACCCCAGCTATCCTGGGGTATACACTCGTGTCAGCAGGTTCCTAAAGTGGATCGAGAAGGTCACCCTGGCACCTTCTTATGTCTGAAGCCTCCGTGGTGCTATTGGCTTCTTCTTTGTTAATATATATTGTACTTAAATTATGTGAAGCCTGTAAGGAGGTTGTGGATAAACTGTAGAGATGGCACGATACCACCTTTTTTTCCAATACCAAAATTAAAACTTCAACCAATAACCATATCGACCTTGAAGTATTGTTCCTTTAAAAGCTGTGAAGTTTTAAAATGAGCTGAGTGATTTGCTTAGAATGAGCTATCCAAGCTAAACTACCCAAACACTCTGCTACCCTGCAGGACGAAATACACAGCACACATCACACCACACGGTGTGAGTGTGTGCTGTTTCAGTCTAGATTTATGATAGGATTGGATTCATTCTTTTTTCCCTCCATAATTCATTTCTGATGAATTGGCCCAAGAATGATACCTGCTATCGGATCAGTGCCATCTCTACTAAATTAGGATTCACTGTCAGGGGAGCTGACCTCTTTTTGCACATTCAACAGCTTCTACTCATCTACGCCACAAAAGAAAGCGATGAGGAATGGGGCAGTGACATATCTCAAACATGTGACGGACGTTCTTGAGGTATAAGCACACTGAATGTGCAGAATCCTTAAGGTTGAACGAGACTTGATTGACAAGATTGTATATACGGGCTGTATATAAAGCCATGTTGCACTAAAACTGCATGCCATAGTAGTGAAACATTTGCAACATTGATTTTTGACTCTTTTGTTTTATATGAGACTCAGTATTTGTGGTCAAATGGACTTCATGTGTTTGGGTTAGTGGTGGTATCTACATTAAGCATTAAAATTCACTTACATTCCAGGGGAGCAGGAATACTTCATTAGTCCTCAGTAAGATTATTAGTAATAATAATCCCCAATTATCGATGAGACAGAATAATGTTAAATATAAATCTGTATATCTGTCTAAAGAGAAAAAAACATGTATCTCTAAAACTATACTAATTATACAGGAGAAGCCAAACTTATTTGGAAAATATATAAAATCACACCGTGTAAATGACAGCTGTCATGTTCATACTATGAAAGGTGAAAATCAACAAAAAAAATGGATACGTGTTTTTTTTTTTAAGGGGGGGTGGTGGCACACATTAGAGATGTACATTGTGTTAAGAAACACACGTGAATCCACAACAATATAAAACGTAATGTAATTATAGGCAGATCATTTAAACCATATATTTATTTTCATATATTTTCTATGTATAATTATAAATAGGACAACGTATCAAATGTTAAATTGAGAAATTGTATTGTTTTTGAAAAATATGTGTCAATTTTGAATTTCATGCCAGCCACATGTTTCAAAAAGTTGGGATGGGGCAACAAAAGAATTGTGTAATGCTAAAAAAAAACACCTGGTGGAATATTTTCCAATATAAAATACCAAAGAACTTAGGGATTTCTTCATTTACAATACATAATATTATTATTAAAAATTTCAGAGAATCCAGAGAAATATTGGATCCAAAAAACAATATTGGATGGCTATGATCTTTAGGCACTCAGAGGGCACTGCATTAAAAACAGACAGGATTCTTTAGCGGAAATCATATTAGCATGTATGTTGTCTTTGTACTATTTCCAATTAAATCTAGGTTTTAATGATTTGCACATCATTGCATTCAGTTTTTATTTATATTACATTAAGACCCCCCCCGAGATTACCTTTTATTTACAAGCACTAAACTTTTTCGAAATGGGTTTGTAAAGAAAAGAATACAAGGTTGTTTATTAATGCTACTCCTGAAAAATAATCTAATTGTTTCCAACGTAACGTGAGGTTCAGCTGGTTTTAGGGTTCCGTATTACTGTGTAGCGTGATGGAACACCCGATGACCAAACCCAGGGGTGACCATGTGTATCTTGCCCCTGACATAGAACCACTCTTAAACTCTTTGAATGGGGTCCATTTAACACTTAATGTCCACCTGTAAATATTATATAGGGGTCGTGGACTGAAGGGGAGAACAGTCATTCACCAATGCACCAAAACTGTGCTGGAAAAAGCTTTGTACTGTATTACACTTCAGTCTTTGTTGCAATGCAAAACTGTTTTTGTTGCCAAATGATGCCTTTGAATTGTATTATTTATTTAAATGACATGTTGCTAGTAACTGCATTGTTAGTCACACATGCGACATAAATCATGTTCTGTGGAACTGCTTCCTGGTTGGTCCGGTATGTTGCACATTAAAATTACAGTTGCAAGAAAAAGTAAGTGTGCCCTTTGGACTTACCTGGATTTCTGCATTGATTATTAATCAAATGTGATATAATCGATATCTAAGTCACAGTTATAGACAACCAGAATCTAACTAAACTAATAACACACAGACAGCTGTACTTTTCATGTCTTTTAAAGCTAAATTGCAGGCTAGAAAAAGTAAGGGAACCTTTACATTTAATAACCTGTAGCAGCATCACTGTATCTGTGTATGTTTCCTGTACCTCCAAATAGAAAAAATTTGCAGAATGCTGAAGAGGAATTTGGAACCATTGTTCCGTGCAATTATGTTTCAGTTGGATGCCTTTTTTGCACAGTTCTCTTCAGGTCATGCTAAATCTCAATATGGTTAAGGTCAGGACCCTGACTTGGCCATTCCAAAACAAAAATATTCTTCCTTTCCACCATTCTTTAGTGTGTTTAATTTGGGTGCTTTGGGTATTTGTCTTGTTGCATCCACCAAAGCATCTTCAGCCTGAGGTCATGGACTGTGGCCCTTACATTCTCCTGTGAAATCTTTTGTTAGACCTTTGAACTCATTGTTCCCTCAATGATCACAAGGCTTCCAGACCCTGAGACAGCAAAGCAGCCCTAAACCATGATGCTGCCTCCAGCATGCTTCACAGCTGGAATGAGGTTTTGGTGTCGGTGTGCATTGTCCTTTTTCCTCCAAACACAGCGTTGTGCATCTGTGCTAAAAAGGTTCCACTTTTGTCTCATCTGCCTATAGAACATTTCCCCAGAAGCATTGTGGAACATCCAAATTTAAGACGTGGCACAATGTCCACATAGTCCTTCTATGAATGGTTTCTTGCATAGTTTTAGCAGCTTGTAGAGTGTTTTGTGGGTCTTTTGTGGTTGACCTTTGGTTCTTTCTTACCTCTTTCAAGATTGCTCGTTGCTTCTGAGATCTTCTGAAAGTTGATTGCGTCGATCCATGGTTCACACTAACTTTTCTTGTCTATGATTGTGGCTTAGACCACATTTTAATAGTAATCAGTGCTGAAACCCAGGTCATTTTAGAGGGTTAGCTTCCTTTTTTCTTGCAACTGTGGTCTTTTAATTCAGTGCCGATATGTGGTCATGGTGTTACCCTCATCTGCCAAAATACTTCTAGCAGAGCCCAACAGGTATCAGCTCTGTCGAAGGCAACAGTAAAGCAAATAACAGCCAGTTACAGTGATAACTGATCACAGGCTGAGCCACGCCAAACTGTGTGCGCTGTCTTTACTTCCCAATGTTTATCCATTTTATATCAGAGTGCCAGTGAGAAATCACAGGAATGAAAGTAACAGCGTGATCAGATCAAAATCTATGAAATAAAAGGGAAGAGGAAACCGAAAGAAGAGAAAAGAAGCCACAAGCGTTGTATTCTTAAGCAACAAGTCTGTCAGGTGCTGGATGATACACGCTGTACCTTTCTCTTTGTCCATCAAAGCGAACGGGCTTTAAACGTCACCGAATGGGTGGCGGAACAACAGATCAGCTGATGGTGGCAAAGAAAGTAGATAAGCCTCCCATTTGCGCACGTGCATCCTAGCTAGGGCGCCTACCTAGTGCGTAGATTTCTGAGCGCGGAGAATGAAGCGCACTAGCTGAGCGCCCTTGTTAGGACAGGCGTACGCAAATTGGAACGCGGGCGCAGCTCTCTGAAGCTTTCGAGCACAGAGCCATCTTCCAAACCGGAGAGAGCGAGAAAAGGAGGGGGGCAGGAGAAAGAATTTGGGGGACCCCGGCTCAGATTGTCGGCTTTTTAAAGACATTTTGGGATTAAGAGCGATCACAAGTAACCGTAGCGGGAACAGGACGTACCTCTGGAAACCAGGACTGGGAAACCGGTGGGAGATCGCGGGAGCAAATACATTGACATGCTGCTGTAGAAGAAAGAAATAGGAGAGGGCATCTGTAGTAGTACAAACAAAAATACATAGCTAGCTAGCCATATTTGCCGGTGAACAAATGTCAAGCCTGTGTTACATGATCGATGAACTCGATCAGCTGAGCTAGGAAGCTTTTCTAACTTGATTATCCAGCGACAATCACAACCTCATTAAATAAACTAAAACGAGAGAGAGGGGAGAGCGTTTGTTTTGAGGAGGTACTTGTATGTTCTGACTAGAGAACAAGTGTTTCCTCCTAACAAAGCTCTTGTCAGCATTAAAACCGTGTTAAATGCTGTTTGGCTTTATTAAACAACATAACATGTCGTGATGACAAGTCATATCAGCTCTCAAATGTGTTCTTAGATGCTTTTATGGCTAATACGGATTAGCAAACTAGCCAGCGGCAGCCTCAAAACTATTTGCTAGTAGCTAGCTAGCCGCTAAGAGTTAGCTGCTAGCTAGCTAGTTGTCTCTCGTTCGTCCGTGTGTGAGTGTGTGTGTGTTTTTTTTTTTCTTCATTTGAACTGGCAAATCTCGAAACCTAACACGAGCCATTTTACTATCAGTAAGTGGATTAGTTGTTTTAAGCCGGTCGTGTTGATAGTAAGCAGAGGTCGTTATTACAGGAAGGGCCTATTTTTCTTCCCCCTCCTCACCGTTCGCTTGATGTTTAGCTCTTTATTTAGCCGTAGCTAGACTCGCTAGCCGAGCTATTGTGGGACACTGGCGAGAGAAAGCGGCTCAGCTGAGTGGATAAACAGCGGAAAGCGGTCGGAGTGCAGGAAAAATAGTTAACTTTTTCTAGCTTCGAGTTTGCAGACAGCTCCTCTTTTCTGAGTAAGTACTTTCTTTGAACATTGAACTCCAACACTACTTTGACAGTATGACTAGTTTACATAGCAGAGAAGGGAAAAAACAACTGGACAGTCCTCAGTGGAGTAGCTCATAGGGAAAGGCTAAGCTAGCTAGTTAGCCGTGTTACTCTTTATCTGCCATGCAGACTTGTTAACAAAAAGGTCCAACACAAAGAAACTTGAGTATGTCTGTAGCAGCCCTGGGATCAACTAGCTTAGATTAACTCCTAATCATGATTATGATAGCAGGAAAGTCACTGCTCTTATCTGCGAAGAGAAAAAGTGTTATTTTACTTTACTCTCTTTGAGTCTGCTCAGGACAGCTTTCACTAGTTGTGCAAATTACAGCTAAATGTTTATCTTGTCTTTCAAGCTGTGTGTATGGATCAGGATTAGGAGTACTTTTAAAGTCCTAAGCAGTGGGAACACATTCCAAAAAAAGAAAAAGAAAACATGGATTAACTTTACAGTAAGGCTGCCTGCGGATCAGATGTGACTGGTGTGATGTGGAGTGAATGGATGGATGTGCTTTGACGCCCAGTCCACGTTGTCACCATAAATAGCCCACATTTGTCTGAGAAGGGAACACAAAGAAGACTTGCTCTGCTTGAGATCTCGACTTGGGAGAGTTTCCTTGCTGTGTTTTGGTTCTCTTCACCTCCCCCCTCCCCTCCCCCTCCCCCAGCTGCAACTTGCCCAGTGGAAGTGTGCTTCGCTCATGCAGTCTGTCTGCACTCCCTCTGTCAGCTGCAAACTGTCCTCCCCAAGCAGCAACTGATTCCCCCACTGTTGAAGTCCTCAGCTTTTTCTAATTGCAACCAGCGAATGTAATGGAACTAATGTTCGCCGAGTGGGAAGACGGAGAGAGGTTCTCCTTTGAAGACTCTGACCGTTTTGAAGAGGATTCCCTTTGCTCATTCATATCGGAGGCGGAGAGCCTCTGCCAAAATTGGAGAGGATGGAGAAAGCAGTCCGCTGGTCCCAACTCACCCACTGTTAAGATTAAAGGTAACTACCAAACCTCTCCCCTGTGTTACAAAACAGTTTATGTGCTTGTTGTCATTGTAATGTGAGCCCTGTCACTCCCTTGTGACCTTGCCCTTACCTCTGACCCTAGAACAAAGCATATGTTAGGAATTGCTGGACAATACTGTCCCACCACTGTCAGGTCTTTTAAAAGTTGTTAAGCACCAGAGTGTGTGAGAGCCATGTAGAGAATCAAAACATGTATAGAAGAGTGTCTGTAAGTTGCTTTACTAATACAAAGCCTGCATGAAAAGAGGACTAGAAGTTGGAGCATATCAAAATTCCTCAAGTCCTGGCCAAGCAAGAGTTCCTCGGCAGAGGGGGGGGTGCTGCAGTGCAGTCAGCATGATCTGGGATATAGTTTCTTTGTAAAAGTCACATTGAGCAACTAAACTGAACCTTTTCCTTAAATTCAACAAGTGATGGATTTCTCCCAACCTGTATTTGGTGCTTTTGCGGAGGGAGGCATTGCTGTGCACACTCCAAGGAATCTTTTCCTCACTGAATTCAACAAGTTGTGGATTCTTCCAAATGGAATGTTGAGCTCATTTGTGGAGGCAGATGCTTAGTTTTATGCACTGTGTTTTGAGTTGAAAATAGCTATTGAGAATGAATCAGTCATTGATTAGCAAGACTCTCTGAATTAGTCATGTTATTACTCAGAGTTCCGGCTGTTAGAGAGACTCTGACTCCTCAAGGCCACGGTTGTTGAAAAAGCGAATCGCCAGAGGGATTAAACAGAGCTGCGTTTTAGTAGTAAAAGCAAAATTCTACATTGTTGGAGTTTTGAGAGTAAAGGTGTGAGAGAAACGTTTATTGGGTGAGTCAGTAAGGGGCTTTTTCTTGACACAGGCCTTGTGGTGTTTGGATTGAAGGAGTGGTGGGGGTTGGGTGTAGTGGAGCAGAGGGAAGCCTGTAAAAAGAGCTTTGTCTTGGGCAGGTCACTGCCTCAGTGCAGGGTATTGTGGTTAAGCAATAAACCCCCATTTAATGATTCTGCATAATGCTGCTGATCTTGTACAGCTCACTCGCCAGACACCAAAATCCCCTCGTTTTTAGTGGGATATGCTCTAGAAGTAGGCCTGAAGGTATTTCACGTGACCAAAGCTCCTTTTCTTTTCTTGGCCAAATAATTGAGGGAACGTTCTCACACGGTATGGTTTATTTGGGATCTCGGGATGCTGACTGTCTTTGTCCTTCATCTGTTGAGTTACAGGCAGTGTGTTTGTGAGTAGTAGGACATCAGACCTGTATAATAGGAGACAAAGGCCCAGCTGTCTACCAGCCTTCTCAATAGGTCACCCTGGCTTAGTCAGCCTATGACTGGCTATGATTATGCCACATGAACCATCATTCACTCACACCTATACACAGTATTTATATCATTGTCTCACATTGCCTTGTTTTCTCTTTTTTTCTGCCATTAAAAGCCCCCCACAATAGTTGGGCCTGCCATGACACAGGCACACAGATGTAAGGGAAAAGATCAGATATTTATAAAAAAGCTCTTTTTGGTCATATTACCAGTTTAAAGGGGGGGTAAAAAGTAACTCGGCCTCTTCTAAATATGTTACACTGATGGTAGAATCAACACTTTTCTTCACTCGTATAATGTGTGATAAGAACTATTGTTGTGTTAAGATGGACGGAGTTGTCAGATGATCTGTTGGCCTAGGACTTATTTCCATAATTCACTAATTCACAGTTTTGTCACTAGCACTGAATATTTAACATTATGTGCATGTGTTGTACAGTTACAAGCATTTTGTACTGTGCTCCCTCAGTATTAAAACCCCTGCAGTTATCTTCTAAATTAAAAAAGACTTTTGTCAAAGGCATTGCAACAAGATCACTGACACTAGGTGGGAAAGGTAAGTGTCATAGAGCCAATTAATTGGTAAGCATTGGTATGCATAAGTGACTAGGGCTGCACGTTATAGGGCAGTGTTTGATAAAGCTATCAACTGCCATGATGACGATATGAGAAGTGATAAATTGTTATTATGATTGTTTCTGGTTGGATGTACCATTTTTTGAAAAAAAAAAAATTCTGTGTAAGCAGAAATCAAACTAACCTCTCCTTTAAACAAATGGCGAAATACGACATTACAAAAGCATCTTTCACTATTGTACAAAATTAAAAGAAATGAGAAACAAACAGCTGCTTCCATTAGAAATGCAAGCACATTCTTTATGCACTGAAAGGCTGAAAAACAGCCAGCATTACCACGACAGCTTTTTCAAAAAGGCTACAAAAAATCAACAAAAAACATTTTTACAGAGGCACACAATAACAAATATTTCATTGAATTAAATATTGTTGTGTCTGACATGTCGGGTTGTATTTAGTCTAAAATGAATATTGTTAATTCTTTTGGTTGAGTGTAGTGGACACTGTGTTCTTAGTTGGCCTGGGACTCTTCTTTTGAAGGCCTCTGGGGGTGTAGCAAGCTTCAGTAGCCCACCCGGCTAATCGTAAACAGTACAGCGTGAGCTAGTCTGTGTGCTGCTGTGCTCTGTTTTGAGTTTGCATTACAGTTCAGTTTTAATTGCAGTCTCTGTAACGTCTGTGTGTTTGGAAATTGGCCGTTTGGCTATGTTCAATCCCAGTGATAGGGAAGCACTCATTTGGCGTTTAACAATTTGTGCTGTCTCTGTGGTGTTGGGTGTTTGAGGTAATTTGAGCCGTTTTGTCATTACCGCTCTGAAGATTTATCATGGAAGCTCCTATCGCGCTAATGATGAAAATATGATTTATCATGCATCTCTTTAGTCGACTTTTTTTTACCAGTCAAAATACGCTACCAGTCGAAAGTTTAGATACACCATTCTAAATGGATGTTTTTCGGGATCTTAAAGACTCTACAGGCTTACGCTTAACAGTTCCAACTGATGAGATGTCTGAAAAAAATAAATATCCGGATATACCACAAATGCTCTTGATGTATCACAATATCATATTTTTGCCATATTGCCCACCTCTCAACAAAACATTGTAATCTGCTTTTTTGGCACAATTTAAAAGCTCTAGTTACACTTTCAGTTCTGTGAGTATTCATGATGGACAGACCAATACAATTGGTCCAAAAAAATCTTATCAACCTCCATTGCAAGTAAAGCAAGTTGTTTTATTCTCCAGTACAGTTGCTGTTTTAAACTGACTCTAATTCCATGACTGCTGTTTTGTAGTTTGATGTGTTCCCTTTTATTCTCAAGCTAGAAATAAGGATGACCTTGTATGAGTAGCTGTGTGTAATCTTTTGACTGGTACTGTATACACTGTGTATTCTGTATTCTTACACCTATACCTGATATATAGGTTTACACTGTTGAGTGCTTGGCTGCAGGCAACACCTGTTTGAACTTTTGCCCGCTGACTGCTGGAGGCCATGAGCAGGTGAAAGAGGCTTTGATGACTGTAGAGATATCAATAGGTGATGATCAGAGTCGGATGAAAAGTGGTGGTGTGTGTAAAAACAAACCAACTCATTCTAAACTACAGAGAGAAGCCTGTGGCATGGACCCTCTTTGTCCCGGTCTCTACATATGGTCAGCAGAGTTGGCTAGTGTGACAGGAGGCTGTCTTCTTGGCCTGGAGGCTATGGGACAGTCCTTCCTTCCCCTTTGGGCTAGAGGATTTAGGGGCAGCGGCTAGGGTTGCAGGAAAACGATACATCTAAGGCCTGCATTTTAATCAGTCACTGTATCCAGGATCCACACTACTCTGCCAGGTTGCAGCTGCTTCATTTTGTGCACAAAAAGGAATTTCTGTCCATTGGGCAGCTGGATTTTGCTTAAATTTGGGGACTATTTTGAAGCCCCCAAAGCTAGCGTTTAAAGTGAGACCTAACATGTGGTTTAAATCTGGACTCGGACGAACACAACACCATCAGTATAAACCATTGTATTTTTGGCTTGGCCTATTTTTTGGCACGTAAGTGTGAATGTGTATGTAAACATGTAAAGAAAGTTGTTTTATTCTCCAGTATAGTTGCCGTTTTAAGCTCACTCTGTAATTCCATGAGTTCTATTTTGTAGTTTGATGTGCTCCATTTTATTCTTAAGTTAGAAATAAGGATAACCTTGTATAAGTAGCCGTGTGTATACCTGATACATACGTGTCCAGTTTAACAAATCCACTCCAATATCAGTCATTAAATAGTGCACTACTGACTGATGTGATTGCTAGCTTACTGTGAATGGTAACATTTCATAAACAACAGAAACTCACAAAATATCAAAAGTATATAACAAAGTATCAATAACGTAGCACAGGGGACAGCAGTTTAGTTGACTTCTGTAAATTGGCCCCTGTTTTTATTTATATATTTTTTTAATCAGCTCTCTCCATAGGAAGATTTTCTTCATGAGATTCATGAGATTATCATGTTATCCTCATGCTAAAGATTGGGAGTAGATGTCTCATGTTGTTGTTGAACCATGATGTTGTGTTTTCTTATTTAACCAAGTTAAGCCTTAATTTCTGTAATTAAAGCCACAGTGGTGACTCTTAGTTGTGCAGTGCCTACATGGTAGGAGTTGAGCGATGTGGGTTTTAATGTCTGATGCCAATAGAGAACAGGGTGGCTGATTACTGATATACAATGCTAATTTATTGTTATTGTTAATTTAACAATAATAAACATAATAATGAATGAGACACAAAATTGTGGAACTTAAATGAACATTTAAACTGTTATTGTCTGTGTTGTCTACTGCTTGCGTAGTAGGTCTGCACTCTGTCTGCAATGGACTTTTAACTTCAGCCACTAAAGATTTCAGATTAGATCTGCTGTCATTTGGAATGGGAGAGACGTGTTAACATTTAGAAAAGAGAATGGTGACTAAGGAACTTTAGGCCAACGCTTACAGCAAGTGGTATGAGAGTTACAGTACAGAGCTCAAAACTTATTCACCACCTCCCCAAAATGGTCCCAAACCATGTTTTTGTGTGTTTGTTTTGGTTTGCTGATAGATTTGTCTACAAGCCACATAGCCAAATAATCTTGGAATCTGAATCATTTCATTGCTGAATTAGCTATATATGCTGTGTTGTCATAGTCTGTAGCAGCACTGTACATGTTTTCTGCAACTGTCTGCTCCCTGACGAGCACTTGCTGGCTGTTTTTGATGGGTGTGTGGAAACTGACAGTGCCTGGAAACAGCATTAAATTTAAAGAACAGACTGCGTTCAGAGTAACGTCAGTCAGCAGCAGTGAAATGCTGACACAAAAGTACTTCCCCTCCCTATGACAAAGTTTATTCCTTTGTCTCTTCTCATTGCACAAACCCGCTTTTCCTTTACTCATCGTCAGCTGTGAAGCCGTCGAACATGAGGTAAGGTGTTGTATTTTTTCTTTAAGTTTGAACACTCAGGAAAGCTGTACAAACTCTACTCTGCCATTGTCGTTATTGTTGCTGTGTTATCGGGAGTACAACAAGTACATCCAGCAGAAAAAAAAAACAGAAATGTGAAAGTCCTATAGTTTACTATAATAAACAGATTAAATCATTATTTCATCAGGATGTGCAATGATGTCAGTGCCCTGTTTTCATCAGAAGATATTTACTTAACTTAAAATTAAGCAACAGCATGTTGAACTTTGAAAAAGCGTTACCTTTCTCCGTGATGATAATCCACGTGGATCCAGTCTCAATTTCTCCATTTTATTTATGTTATTCTATTGACATGGACAGATCTGAGCATAAAAAAATATCAGATATTGAGTTCCCACGTTGGGGCATCCCTAGTCCATTCATCATCAGAAGAATAGTTGCACCCAGAAGGAAGTGTCAGATTTCAAAGCTATTAAAGTAAGATAAAGGTTATCAGGAGCAATAAACGATGATAAATTTAGACTGATATGGGCAGTATTTATTGATCTACACATACAGAAGTAGTGTCTCATTATGGTGTCGGGCTGCCATGTTCGCCAAGGTAATATGCATATGTTTCGGTTTGGACTTGTAGAGGTTCCTAATGGTGTCCTGTGATAATCCATCCCATGCAGCTTGAATATTCTCACCCAGTTTATGCAGATTTTGCGGTAGGGGTGGAGGTGGAGTGACACCAGGCCTTCTGGACAACAAACCGTTTGTCTTGGTGCTGACCATGGTGCCTCCACACAAGGATTCGTTGGTCGTCTCCAAGACAAAAGCGAGACTCATCGGGAATGTCCTCAGTTGTGGCTGTTGGCTCAGTCAGGCACAGCAATAATAATCATTCGTATGTCTCACAATGTCATACCTACGCACCAAATGTCCTCCCTGTCGGTTGATTCCTTCTGGGTACAACTATTTGTGCAACTAGTCTTTTGATGATGAGTGTATGTTGTATTGGGCTTTAATTGAGGCGTCCGTATTTACTCATTTTATTAGCTGCGTGATATATTGTTAGGGCTGTAGGCGGTATTTTTTAGGCCTTTGTCACTGGAAACGTTGCCCTCCTTTTGCTAGTTAGTCTTGTATGTCTTGGTCATGGTGACCATGCTTGTGTCACAGCATCTTCTTTCTGTTTGACATGGTTTTCAGTGTGCTAGCGTGCTTTAATGTGATCAGCTTATTGACACTCAGCACTTCTTGCTCTCCCATGTTCATGCTATCTGCAGTCAAGTGCTTCTGGCAAGGCAGGAAGTTGTTGGCTGTCCAAAAAGAGTTTTGGTCTTTTTGGTGGGTTTGTTGTTTTCGTTGCGTGTACAGTTCATATTCCCCAAGCACACAGGGACAGCAAGTTGTGCATGACTCTTTTGATGCTGACTGTTCTCCAAGACTGAGGAGTTGGACAAATTTAATGCAGATGAGCAGTGCTCGTGTCCAAATGACCTAATAGAAATCTCAGGCTATGACGTGGCTATGTTTTATGTGTGAAATTGAGAGAGGTATAGATGACTCTATTGTCTCATTAGCCTCATCTCATAAATCCATCTTAAAAAGTCACACGGGGCCGTGAATTGCAGTGCCTCATGCTGATGTTAGTGAGTGTTATTCAGAAAGATATAAGATGTAAAGTATTTAACTGCAGTAACGGGGTAACGCTTCACACTCGTACACATTATTTCAGTCAGTTTTACTGCTTTTTAAACATTCTTGTGTCCCTCACTCCTTTTGAGCTGCTCTCAATGCATTTATTACCGGTGAACTGGCACGTTGTGGGCTGTTGTAAGGCAGGAGAGACAATCGTCTGAATTATTAGGGGGGCATGTAAGTAGTATTAATTCTAGCACTGTCAGCGTTAACACATTGAATTAGTAACACATTTTTTAGTACTGTTGATGCATTTTCATAGTTTGGCACTTTGAACCGTCTATAGCAGAACCATCCATACTGAAGCCCAGCAGGGTGGGGGGAGTGTGATGGAGGAAAGAGGGTGGATAAATTTTGTTTTGAATAAATTCCTGATTGTAGCCATCTCCTTAAAATGCTGCAAATTTTTTAATGTTTTTTTAGCAAGTTCTTCTGCACGCCTCAGTGAACACACTGTTGCATAAATCAACAAGCGGCAAACTAACTGAAGCCGATATGACGTATGCAGTCACTGGCTGCAATAGGCACACACTGTTGCTCTCACTGGGCATGGGTGTTAAATCAGGAAGTGTGCTCAACCTATGGATTTTTTTTTTATCGCAATTCATGTGATTTCTGCATTCACATGATGAAAATAATGTTTTAGAAATGCTGTTTTTTATGGCTAAATCTCTTTTTATTGGCATTTTTGAATAAGAAATATAGATTAGATTAAATACAGTTACATATGCATACTAAACAAGTATTATAACTGTTTGACAGCCATAATGAATATGTTTATTATTTATTAAGTACACTTACAGTTGGGCTGTAATTCAAATTCAACATGTGCTGAAGCAGATTTTGTCCTTAAACCAAGTACACTGCATTGTTGTTTCATTGATGTTTCAATGAAAAAGGAAGTTGTTTATATTTGTATTTTCGTTTTTATGTTTCACTCTCTCCTTCCCTTTTTAAATGTGCCTCCTCAGCCGGTTGTTTGAAGTGGAGTTTGTTTTTGGGCTTCTACAGCTGTTGTGAGCCTAACTGTAGCTCTAGAAGTTTTGAACTAATGTCAGTTATGTTTTTACATTCACAGTTCCATTCAGTGAGGTTTGAACTTCTTAAGTAAGGGGACGTTTGAGTACAGGACCCCCTCAGGAAGCCATATCCCTTCCGGATGTTCCGTGCTGGGACTTATTGGCAGCGATCCTGCCACAACTCTCTTTATAAACCTCTGAGTGTATGTTCAGTCTGGCTTTAGGACAGAATAGGTTGCTTGAGTTCTTGAACGTCACTTCTAAGCACTGAATGTAACGTGCTCCAACATTATCCTTCTGTCCGCGCTTCATCTGAAATGGTTTGTCTGAACTGCAGCCATCATTTATGACTGCATTGTTTAGACAGCTTGCGTGATGCCAAATATGGTGATGCATAGCATAGTTATGATGGCTTGGAAGTACGTTGCTCAAATGAGCATGGTAATTTCTGTTTTTTGACACCATGTCAGTGTGGTTTCTGCCCCCGAATGAGGTTATTTGATTGTTTATTTCATCCTGTCAGTTTCGTGAGTTGTTAGGGTGAGTAAATATTCTTCAGAGAGTGGCGAGTAGGGCTTGTGGTTTGACAGAAGTTTACTTGGCCTAAGCAAAGCATTAATAGTGGTGACCATTAAATTTTCCACTATGCTCTCTAACAAGAAGGGATTCCTTAAGTAATTCTTGGTCCCTCATTATTGTTATATGAGAAACCTGTTCAGCTGTAGCTTCAACAGAAATGGCAGGTGAGAAACACTTCTCAAATTTCTACTCTCGCCTCAGATGGACAGGTCATCCCGCTGGTGGAGCTGTCAGCCAAGCAAGTGGCATTCCATATCCCTTTTGAGGTGGTGGAGAAAGTCTACCCTCCGGTCCCTGAGCAGCTACAGCTTCGCATTGCTTACTGGAGCTTTCCTGAAAATGAGGAGGACATCAGGTGAGTTTGAACACTATGTGTCATCAGGTCGGGTTCAGAGTTGCTCTTTACGGTGAATTCTAATGCAGGATTGATATTGAGTTTGAGGCAGGCATCTGGGCTTTATTTCACCACCTGGAACCTAAAATGGGTTCAAAATGTCTGCATTTCAGCTGTTGAGATGTGAACAAAGTAATATCGAGTTTTTGAATGTATAGCCTGTATGTATCGATCAATGATGAATGGATTTTAAAAAGATGCATTTTAGGCCAATATGTCAGATTTATCGTAAAACTGCCGATTCACAACCACTTAATGTAATCGCTTTTGGTGTGGTGTCTTTTAGAGGCATGAAACATTTTGGATGTCTGGTTCCTATCACCAGCACTGTCAACATTTCTGACTCTGTATGTTTCTCTAGCACATTTAAATCATTCTGAATGACTTTTGTCTTAACAATTTCTCCATAATAAATTTTTTATCACAGTAGAAGGCTGTGCATTGTGGTGTTGCGTTTTCTGCTTTCCCAGCTCCTCACATTCTCAACGTTTTTTTCATACTCTCCGCAGGTTATACTCCTGCTTGGCCAATGGGAGCCCTGATGAGTTCCAGCGTGGTGAGCAGCTCTATCGGGTGAGGGCTGTGAAAGATCCCCTGCAGATAGGTGAGAAACCTCATACTTGCCATGCTGCGCAACCCACGTAGACCTTTCATCGTTACCAACTTGAACATAGAAGGAACTGGCCCTATTTCAGATGAGCTGTTTTGCTGAAAGGCTTTTCTCTCCACGTGCTTGAAAGCATTCCACACCAGTATGCTCATTTAAGTGTCAGTATCATGTGGTAAATGACATTTACAGTTAACCTCCCTAGCTCAGGAAAAAAGGCAGAAAAGCATTTAGCCCTGTTACATTGATCACTCTGGTCATTGGTCCTATCCCCGCACTTCTTTTCACCTTCCTCAAGCACTGGCCTTTGGCGCTACATTATGTGTCAGCCATGCCAAACCCATCATTTACTTGGCCTGTTCCACCCAGTGCTCAGCACACTGCTGGAGAGCTTCTCTGGTTTCCTTATGTCACTGCTGAAAATCAGTGCTCTTCTAAACACTGGGGTTGTTTGAGTCCCAGATGTCTCTGGCAGGGCAAAATGTGAGTGTGGTGGGTTTGAACATTGCCTCCTTGAATGAGTGTTATTGTTTAAGGTGGTGGGCTGCACAGCAGCAGCAACAGCAGCACAGACTCATCTTAATGCAGCTGGCATTGGTAAAGAGCAGTGCTGGCCCAAAGCTGACCCACCTTTCTCTTTTTCTCTCTCCCTCACTTTCTCAATTGTATACTTACACACCAAACCTAGAAAGTCCCACAGCAGCTTATATAGTGTGATATTTCATAGAAATACAGTAAAGGATTCTTTGAAACTAGCCCACTGAACATTGCTAGCTATAGTGTCGTGGCATAGATTCACAAATAAATCTCTGGATTTTCATTTTAGAAGTAACCGTCCTTTTTGTTATGTACATTTCTACCATAAAATGCTTCCAGTTCCCCTGAGGTTAATCAGTATGCCCTGTATTAAATGAATTAGACTGGTGACTGGATGACTGGTGAACTGTAGTGAAATACTGCTCTTGTGTAACTGAAAGTCAAACCCGTCTCCATTGACCCGTCTTAGGTGGGGTTTTAATTGATTGAAAAATTTACTAGCATCTCTGGATTTCAATGTGATTGCTTCCTGCCACAGTTAATCATTCAAAATAATAAATGACTATACTGTCATGCACTCTAAATTGTGAAAAATACAGTATCTTTTGGTTTATTTGACAACAAAAGCAAAACAGTAGCTCTCTTGTCATAGACAACAACTGTTTTCTTTGTAGTCTTTGACTTATTTATTAAACATTGAATAAAGGTCATTGAGGGAACACTTATAGTCAGGGTTGGGAGGTTACAAAATGCAAGTATTTGAAATACCTATTCAGAATACATTACGTATCTGTATGCTGTCCGAGTTACTTTTTGTAATAGCAGCATTCAGAATGCAATTACTTTGTACATTTGTCTGAGAATACTTTTAGAATATTTACACACTAGATAAAACACATATGCCATCTTTAAGACACCATCGGTCCTGGGGTCAGCAAATTTAAAATAATACAGCTTCTTCACAGACACTAAAGTTCTTGCTAAAGCCTACATACACTGATGAATCAGTCTGATGAGCCGATTATTAAAATCAGTGTTACTGAGCTCTGCTAAATCCTAGACTGATAAATCAATATGGCGATCAGGATTGTATAATTTTTTAAAAAGTTTTCTGACCAACCCAGCTTATACTTAGTAAGTCTGTGTATGTATTTGTGAAGTGCTTAAAAGGTCTGCTTTAGCTTAGCATACATACATACAGACCCTCTACTCTTTAGCATCATTTGTCATGTTGCATGAGCCAATCTCTTTTGAGTTTTGGAATAAAGACAGATAGAAGTTCCTTCTGGCAAACTGACATGGCTCACTTCAAACTATCAAAGAGAAATACAGAAGCTTAGTAAGCCCATCCTGACGAAAACAACAAGTTGTTAATCCAAAGCGACTAAAGCCATGAATTTAACATTTTCAGACCTGCTGTTTTTATTTTCATCCAAAAATTATTCCGATCTTAAATCATTTCATTTGTTTATTTAGGTGCATTCATGAGGTTTTATGTTTATAGAGAAATAAAGAAGTAAGCTGATCATGGTGAATAAGAGAGACAGTTATTTCCTGACTGTCAGAGCTTTGTTTTTATTTAAAACTGTTTTATTTGTTTATTCATGTAACATCGTTTTTACTGTTTCAAGTTAAATAAAAAAGAAAATAGACAAAATGTACTAATTTATTTTAAACATAGATACGTGTGCTGCGGGTCTCATTATTCCCAATCCTTACGGCAGCTCCACATTATAAATTTAAACAGTTCAGATCTTTCGTTGTGCATCAAAGCTTTTCGTTGATTTTTAAATACTCATAAATATGTTCCTGTATCACTGTTGTGTTTGACTATGTTAATGTTGTAAATCACCACGAAATGCCTTTCAATGGATTTTTTGCTTGCTAGATGATATGGAAAAAAATGAGCTAATAGTCCAATCTTTGTATCGCACAGCCAAATCTGATTAGACAATAACCATATCATTATTTCATTATTGCTCATTATCGGTATGCTTCAACATAAGGAGTAACAAGAACCTTCATAGAAATGTATTGGAGTCAAAGGTACATTACAATTTGTCTTTCAAATGTGGTTTCAAAGTAATATGTTTTCAAATAATTGATACTCAGGGAATGTACACAATACTGGGTACTGGGTTCGATGCCCAATATGGGTCTGTGATTCGGGAATTCTCATGATATTTGAACAAAATTTGAATGAAGAAAATTGAAGACTATTGTTTACTATTGAAATTAGAACTGGGAGGGAGGAGGTGTGATGGAGTGAATTGTTGATTGGTGCTGAGTGCAAATGGTGGTGTAGATACAATGCAGTTGCATTAGATTGCATAATTTATAGAATGTCCAAGCTTCGCTCTGCATTGTCACACCTCCATGATGCACATTGTCACTGTATTGCATTGTGAGATCGCAATTTCACAATGCATTGCTAACGCCTCATCAAGCCTGGTACTAGAGTAAGTGTTATTGTCCACCCTGATTAACTTAAGCTACTTAATTAACTTTTTTCCCTGATGGCATTGGTCGAACATTGTTTATTTGGTAGCAGTTAATCATTTGCAAGTCTACCATTAGTTGATTGTGGGTGGCTTGTGCCAGTGCAGTTCCACAGTATTGCACTCTCTCTGTTTACTTGGCAGTTGATATGAGATTGTGGTGTTGATGTGCAAAACATAGTTATCTTTTAGCAAATCTGAAATATGAAACAGGTATGAATGCAGTGCAATTCCCTGTGGGGTTGTGTCCATGACACTCTCTAAAGATACCTGGAGAGTCGTAACTGTCACCATCAGGTTCTTTATCACTTGTTTAGAGATTTTACAGCATGTCATTGCACTGATCTTTTTATGGCGAACGGTGAATGGTTTTCTATTTGTAAACTATCTGATTGTGCTGTAGACAGATAGAGGCCCAAGTCTTTAGAAATCCCTCAAAACCTTGTTCCAGACTTATGACATTCAACAGTGTTTCCTGTGTGGCTTTTTCTCTAAAGTCTATTTATTATGCTGTCTTGCACATCTCATTTTATTAGACTCTATCCATATAATTTATCCTAGAGTCTTGGATACTTTTCCATCAGTGACTATGGTTGGTCTGTCCATGTGTAGGGTATAAAGTGTTGTGTATTTGTTGGATAACGCTGTACATAAAGGTCTTTGATAAATAATGCCGTTTTTTATTATTATGGCTTAGATGAAGATCAGATCACATGTTGAGAGGTATTTATGGAGCAATTAAAAAAATATATAAAAGAGCTCAAATGTTTTAGTCGCCAATGTACAGAGAGGGGGAAAAAACACTGAACTGTGGAAAAGTGGTGTTTTAATATACTGGTCAATGCACTGACTGGCTCAGAATCTCTTGGGTGCTATTAAAATCTGTTATTAGCTCATTAACCACATGGTGCTGCAATCTCCCCTGGGAGTAGCTGAAGGAGAAATAAACTGGGGTCTCTGTCTCTCAATAACACAAAGCATATCTTACTATAGTTCTAATTATGCCAAAGGGGAGCAATCAGAGCAGGATAGCCAGACTTTTCAGTTCAGTTCACATCTGCTGTCTGACATTCATAACAAACGCCAGTGCTCCATTATGTGTAACAGACCCTGAAAATGCACAGAGGTAATGCTCAAACACGAGGGTTGCTTGTTGTCATCTGTTAGCCATACCCTGTCGTCCTCACTGTCTCGGGGGAGGAGTTGGTGCAAAATGAGGTTAAATTAGTTTTTACCAGAATTGGCTGTGATGTTTTGGAGCCCTCTTGCCCTGTTGGTGGCCACTGAAAAGAGGAAGTGGGTCAGGAAGAGAAGGGTCTTTTGGCAAACAGGTAGTGTCAAAGACAGGGAGAGTAAGGGGGGGTGGAGTCGGCTTGGTCCTGCAAAGGAGGGCTGTTGAATCAGGAGCAGCAGCTTTGAGCTGAAACCACCCACTGCCCCCCTCTCTCTGAGCTGGCCAGAGGAGGTCTGGCTGTGCTCCAGTGGTAAAAGCTTTTGGCCAACCCCCACTCTCTTACTTCCTTACATACTTGTGCTCATACACACACTCTCTCTCTCTGTCTCTCTGTCTCACACTCTCACACTCACTGCCACTCTGCATATAAAAATAACATTTTTCATTTCCTGCATGGTCTCCGAACAGTGTGATGACTGCTATTAGTTTCAGAATTACCAGAGAATCAACAGGTTTATACATTAGCACGTCTCAAAAGTTTCAGAAAGACTGTAGTTGTAGTATTATTGCCATTAGTGTTATTATTGAGACGTACTGAAGTACTATGCCCTGTTTGTAGCAGAATATGTCAGTTCAGTTTAAAGGGCCCATTATCATACCATTCACTTCCCTGTACAGACGGTTTGCTGTGTTCTGTGAATTTGCTGTATTTTATGTTGCCAAAAATAAAATAAAATAATAAAAAAACGGGCAGTTAAGACATGCTCATTCATGCTAAAGTTATAAAAAGTGTTTCAGCTGAGGCTACATTTGAAGTGGGGCATAATACAGGGCAGCCAAGCAGAACACACATATTAGTTTTTTGAGGAGCAATAACACAAGTTGCTTAAGAGATGAAACAGGGTTGGAAAATGGTTATGTAAAAATGAATTTTGTCATAAAAGGATCTCAAGGTAAAAGCGGTCAAGTGTTATGATTGTACCAGGACATCATAACTAATTACTAAAAGTTGTATAACATGCATGGTACTGGGGCCTTTCACAATACACAATTATTCTAACAATATTAAGCTGGAGCACACAAAAAAGGAACCTGTGGGGCCACATTACACACATTACAGAATTCTGTTATGGTGTCTTTTTAATGAAGCACAAAGTTGGTCGGTGTTCTTGTAGTACTTACAATATCAATGATAACCTAAAAAGTTAAATATAAAAATGTTGTATTCTCATATTGCCCACCCCTACATCCTGTGCATGCTGGAAACAATATTGACAAACACTAAAATACAGGACTATGACAAATGTGTTTTCTATGTGTGAAGTGTTAGCAGACTCACTTTTCTCCTGTTTTCATTCTTATATTACACAGGTTTCCACCTCAGTGCCACTGTTGTCTCGCCCCAGGCTGGCCAATCAAAGGGTGCCTACAATGTGGCGGTCATGTTTGACCGCTGCCGGATTACTTCCTGCAGCTGCACGTGTGGAGCCGGGGCCAAATGGTGTGCTCATGTAGTGGCTCTATGCCTCTTCAGGATTCACAATGTGAGTGCTGTTCCTTAATAGATTTGCAAATAGACTTCAGATACTGATCTAAGTTCAGTTGTATTGTCACCATAGTTTTTTTTTTTTTTTTTTGGAACCTATCAGTAAGGATTTAGCAATGATCGTTTCTGGTGAAAGATCAGGCAGAATTTGTGTTTGAAAAGTCTGTCTATTTTGTTTCAGTTTATAGTCGCTTGAAGTTAGCATGTAAAACTAGGTTTAGTTCAGATTCTCCAAGAGTGAGGATTTGACTCTTATGTTCGGTATAATTTATAAGTTTATTAAAGAATATCACATCTCAGCCCTAGTGATAAGTCACAAAACTTATCACTAGTGGATTCTCATAAACACACACATTCATTTGTATGTACTCTAACCTGCTGGAGCTTGAAAATTTGACATTGGGATGTACTAGGCAATGTGGCAAAAAATGTTATTCAGAATCTATTCACAATAATAAATAAAAATTATAAAAATAGTAAAGTAAGTGTGTGTGTGTGTGTGTGTGTGTGTGTAAAAAAAAAAAAAAAAAAAAAAAAACCCCAACTTTTATTGTTCAATATTTACAAGGTGCACAACATTTAAATCCTGTTAAACAGGACTGATAATGCTGTCTTCGTTGTGTACCATTTAGTCAGTAGTACAATATCCACAATATGCCCAGAAAAGTGATATTCATGCTGGGAACGGACAATATGACAATATTATATTATATTAATATTAATTAACATTAAATTCAAATACAGTAATTTTTTGTTGCTGGCCCTCGATTCTGTACATCATGTTGACCCAAATTTTGTGAGATTATTAGTATTTTTGCTCATTAGCTGGATAATGATATGAATGACTAAGATATCCATGGGTTGTCACAATGAATCTTGTCAGCCTCCAATGTTGAGGCAGATTATTTTAATGCCGTAATGTTGCTGTAACCAGTGTAAAGAAATACACCTTTAAAAGCAATTATACCCTCTCAAAATTTATAGCTTTAATTTCCCCCCTTATTTTGTAGCCTTTTTTTTTTTCACCCAGGCAGCACCTTCTGGATGGATTGTGCCTGTTCATTGCTCCTTCATTTGCTATTCAATTGCCTTTACAGCCAGCACCAAATCGGAACGTGCATCATGTGTTGTGAAAACTTCACAATACCATGATAACGTTGGGGGGAGAAACCACAACATAGTGCACTTCTACTCAATGACTTGTATGTGTCTCTATCTTGTGCAGTTGGTTGTGGGTGTGAGAGTGCTGAGAGACTTTTGATTAAGTCTGAAGGCTCCCAGTGGAGCGCACAGGGTGGAGGCAGGGATCTGCTCTGTCCTGATATCCCCCTGTAGGAGGGCCCTGCTTGGACAGATAGACCCGGCAGCCCAGGTCGTGGGTGGCTTTTTAGCATTTGCATGTTTGTGGGTGGGCTCCCTCTCCTCTGCATGCTTCAGCATGGGGAAATTGTAATGAGCTCATTTTGGAATAAACTTGCTCACACTTGCACACTTTGTTTGTTAGCAGTGAACACATAGCATTGTTTAGATACTTGTCAATGTAGAAACACAGAAAGAATTACTCACTTTTAATTTCTCAGATGGGGCTAGCTAACAAATTCCACTAGCTGTGAACATAATGTGTCCATGTGGCAGTTTTTTAGACCCGTTCTTAAAAACCTGCATATTTCCGTATTCACTCACAATGTTCAGTTTTTTATAACTGTATATAATGCATTAAGCTTTGTTTTTAAGAAGAATGCAGAAGAATCAGTAGCTGTTTTGATTCCTGTTATGGTGCTCCACAGCTTTTTTATGGATTCTGAAGTATACAACTATAGTGTGACTTTTGGAGACATGCAGGCTTCTGACTCTCAAGATTCAGATCAACCCTTTGCACTGACCTTTAGTTAACAGTATTGGACTGAATCTGCTGGGTAAACTGTGAACCCAGCAACAGCCCGCACACGTGTAGGAGTGAGTCTTTCGCTTCTATGACCTACTCAGACCTACTCTGTACTCAGAACGCTGCATATTGTGACCTTAAGAGCTTGGTCTATATTTACAGCCCAGCAGTAATTATAGAATTGTGTACGTTATTTGATACCATATACACTTCAGTGAAGGATGACAATATATTTTTTACCACGTATCATGTAGAGTGGGCTCTTGGTGGTTTTCACCTTGTGGTTTGTCTTTAGTATGGGTTGTCATGCTTTCTGCTTACATGTGTGTTGCCCACAGTTTCGTCTGTGTGGGTTAAGCGTGCACATATGCAGTGCGAGGAGGCGACTTAACAATGTGTGTTTTCTTAACCTTTAAGTGCTTGTTTTGTACCTAAAAAAGGAAATGCTTCTGACAGATTTACAACTTCCAAGAAGGATCAGCAAAACTGGTTGTATAGCTTGATTGTTGTTAAGAGCTGTCCCTTGTTAGCAAAACCCACCAGGGCAAGCCTTGCAGATCTCTCCTAAATGTTTAAGGTGTATTGTTTTTCTGGACCCACTCTTTACCACCAAAGTCCTGTATAACCTAAACTCTCTCTCACTCACACACACACACACACACACACACACACACACACACACACACACACACACACACACACACACACACGCCTTTTCTCTTAGATAATTTGGATGCATTCTACATTAGTGGCTTATGGCAGACCTCTGCAGAACATTCTGTATTACCTCTAATGACTTTACTGTGAGCCAATAAGAATTAGCTCCTCTCGGCTCCAAGTGTGTTTGTCTGGGTCTCATTACACATGGCGTATTTGCAAATAACCAAGTTTTCAGTTTGTGGTGAAGTGTGAGCATGGGGGAGGGTAGTCAAGTGACTTTTTGCCCTTTAAAGCTGCACCATATATCAGTGTGCCACAGACCATATGCAGTATCCTGCAGTGTGCTTTAATTAAAAAGGCCAGAAACATGGCAGTGTTAAATTAAGTTGGATGCTCAATGAAACATTCTTGACATTCTGATAAATCATCTACACAGTTATGAAAGCTTTTGTAGATAACCACAGGCAGTAATGTAAGCATTAAACTTGAATGTTATTCATATAGCAAGTCATGTAGCAAACAGTTAAAGTTGTGAAGAATAATAACATCTTGAAATCTGTGCGACCATGCCGATCTTGCCGTTAAAGCTTCACAGTACTTCTAACTGGACCCCTACTATGTGTATCTGCCAGTAAAATTATGAATACAATAAATGCACTGAATACACACCTGTCTTTTATTACCACATATTACTGTTCTGGAACTGTTCGAGTATGGAATATGCAAATGTTTATTCGATAGAAAATTTGGTTATTGTGTAATGTTGGCCATTCATTTTGGTTCTTCATTGTAGTTCTTCATTGTAGTGGGTTAATTCAGGTCACTTTGTACAGTAGCATGCACTGAATGTAAAGGCATCAGCTATATGTGAAACGCATTGTAGAATGTAAATGCAGACATCTCATTCACATAGTATTGTACTGCATTGAATAACTTCCTGGGGGTATTATACTTCATAGCCTTGGAATGGGTCGATTTCTCTAAATGGACCACTGTTAGAACCTGTTTTTTGTCTGTTTACTCAGAAGTGTTGCTTTTGGAGTACAGAGCTTTGCCTCGCAATCCTTGCTTAATGCTGTACTATTCAGATATGTGCAGTTCTGTTGCACTTGTACTGAACATTGTCGTTTCAAAGTTAGTCACATATGATTCCACCAGGACTCTAATACTCAATATCAAGTGCCATGAGATTAAATTTACTAATTTTAATACTTCATGGAGACTTAATGCAAAATCTAATTTAAGGGACTTTCAAGTGTTGAAATCTTAGAGAGGCCAAGCACTATGGTGATTGTCTCTGTCAACCATATTCCTGATCAAATCTGTGTTAAAGACGAGTGTTCCATCTCCGCCTACCTACACCCTGTGTCTAATGTGGAGAATTATTAGCCAGGCTAAAGTTCTAAAATAAGATATTAATAAAAATTTGTTGTACCGTGTCTTTAGTTATTATTAAGGATTTTTTTTTTTTAATCAAATGCCGGTATTGTCTTTGTGTGTCCTATTAGGCATCTGCTGTGTGTCTCCGAGCCCCCGTATCAGAGTCCCTGTCCAGGCTACAGAGGGACCAACTTCAGAAGTTTGCACAGTACCTCATCAGCGAGCTTCCACAGCAAGTATGAGAGAGATGTGTTTTTTTTTATGGTTTGTAATGGTTTGATAATGTAGCTGATTTTAACTGCTTAATATATATGAACTAGTTCAGTCATATGTAACCAAGAGGTGCAAAAATATGTGACCTTTTATGAAATACTCATTTCTGCAGTTTCAGATAAGCATGATATTTAGGAGCTTCCTCTCCATTTGAGTAGCATTTTCAACCTTGCGGTTTAGAGCACCCAAACAAAGTCACTGACGTATGTTAACATCTGTAGATCTAAAGCTATGGTATTACCAGCTTGCAGATATTGTGCAGGTATCAGCTTTGGACTTCATAATGACAATTCATCAATTCATTGTATAGATATTTATAATACAGTTCAAGCATCTTATTGTTGTTGACAATAAGAACCTTGTAACTTCCTTTTTTAAAATATTTTGAAAATGCCTAAAGCTGGTTTTCCCTTTTTCAGTTCATTAACAGTCGTTAAGATTGTTTATCTTAGTTCTAAGGTTGTCATTTCAGTGTGTTTTTTTTTTTTTTTTTTTAAATGATGGTATCATTGTGACTTTGCAACTAAAAAATTCTAATAATGTGTTGATATTGACCATCCTCTTACACATTTTAGTGTAAGAGGAATACTGTACAGCATAGTTCTCCAGATTTGAGGCACTGAATTTGTATTTGCTGTGTAAAAATCTAAATATCTTTGCTTTTCTAATGTTTACCTCCTAAACCCTGTCCTAAACTTTACAAGCTGAACATGTGCTTCCGAAACATGAATATAAATCTAAAACTTTGTTGTGTGCCACCAGATCTTGCCCACAGCCCAGCGTCTCTTGGATGAGCTTCTTTCCTCACAGTCAACCGCTATTAACACCGTATGTGGAGCTCCAGGTATGGACAGCCCCTTTCATTGTTACGGTTGCGTGCTCTGCTGTAGACATTAATGCCTCTGAGGAAAACCGTTGGTGGTTCTTTAATCAGCCGTTTAAAAAAAGACCATGGCGGATTTGCATATTGTGTATTGTTGGGCATTGTTATTAATCTGGCCTACAAGTAACAGCAGTTTCTCACTGGGGCTTTAAGCTGCTTTTAAAACCAAATACCCACGCAGAATTAATTGTTTCTTAGGGGTTGCTGGAGTATGAAATGACATTGAATATGCATGTGGGTGCACCCAGAGACGCACCACTGAAAATCACGCCAAAGATTGCATGTAATTGGAATACAGATCTAATTAATAGAGCAGAATCTAATAGCTGCAGTGTAATATAGGCCAGACTGCCTGGTCTGCTGGTCATGTACAAATTGTTCACTAGGCTTTCTTGGACTTTTTGTTTGCTTGTTTTCTGTTGTTAGCTGGAACAACAGATGAGTAAATTCAGCTTAGGTCTACTATACACTGCATAGAACTGGCAACATTTATAATTCATAATAAAAAATGCCATGAGCGGAATACGAGTATGTAACAGTTGATGCTGGCTAGCACTAGCAACATAAACATCGCTATGTTACTGTCCTACCTAGCACTGTTTTACGTTTAGAAATTGTTATTAGTTGAGTAGTTCTAATTAGGATAGTGAGTTCTGCTGTTTGTGGTGATGGTAGTGCAGTAGCAACTTGCTGGTTACAGGACGGGTACAGCAGCAGTTAAAAATGTTACACATGCAAATGATGTATTGTGACTGCCTATCCACTTGTTAGTCAGGCACTTTCAGTAGTGTAGACTGGAACATTGCTTCCAATATGAGTGTGCTTTTTCTCACAATGCCTTTTTCTACAGCTGTAATATAGCTTTTTGTTTAACACTACATAATTACAGATGGGTGCTATGATGGCATTTGGAAACCTAAGTACTAATATGACAAATGTGGTAGTGTATGAAAGCCATGTACTATGTCTGCAAACTAATTTAATGATTGTTTTACAGACCCTACTGCTGGACCCTCAGCCTCTGACCAGAGCACCTGGTACCTGGATGAGTCCACCCTCAGTGACAACATTAAAAAGACACTGCACAAGTTTTGTGGCCCCTCACCTGTAGTTTTCAGGTTTGTACAAACCTTTTTTTTGGCCACATTGTGAGCTTGAGCTACGTGTCCAATGTGGGCACAATTCCAAAAGTTATAATGTTTACAATAGCATGTAGATGTTAGACCCTCCACATTTTGCTGCTTATAACTATAAATTTGATCATCTTAATCCTAGCCTGTCGCTCATATATTTCCATTAGATACTGGAGGGTTAACCAAATACATAAACATGTCAGTAGATGTGGTAACTCGTAAGGACTTTGCAGGCTTCTTATTATGCATTGATCACCAGTTTTTTTGTGTGTGTGTGTGTGTGTTATTTATTAATACATGATTGTCAAATTGTACTGTCATCCTGCTAAACTTCAGGTGAGCTTGTTCTCTTTTTGTTCTCAGTGATGTGAACTCCATGTATCTGTCCTCCACTGAGCCCCCCGCCGCAGCTGAATGGGCTTGCTTACTGAGGCCCCTGAGGGGTAGAGAGCCAGAGGGCATCTGGAACCTTCTGTCTATCGTCAGGGAAATGTTCAAGAGGAGAGACAGTAATGCTGCCCCACTCCTGGAGATCCTTACTGAGCAGTGCCTCACATATGAACAAGTATGAAAAAAAAAAAAGCTCGTCTGTTTCGCTACGTCCTGTATGGCATTGATGTGCTTTATCATGTGGTAGGAGGGCACTGTTATCAGCTTTATATTCTGTAGTAACGTGGCTGCCTGTTGCAGAGTTATGTTGTACTTTGCGCTTTGCACATGTATATAATGGAGTATAATATCATTAGCTTGAGAGCGGTCATTAGACAAGGCCATTTAATAGAGGATTGTACTTGAACACCACAGTGATTATCAGTGATAACATGGCAACACTAGGAAACCCCATTATCCTTAGCATGGAATTATCTATTCAAGCCCTGATGAGATTACATTTCTCTCTCTTTATGTCTCTCTTCGTGTTTGTGCTGTTTTTTTTTTTTTTAACTCTCTTTTTTTAATCCTCTCTATCTCTCTCTCACTAATTCTCGATTTTTCTCTCTCCCTCTCTAGATCATTGGTTGGTGGTACAGTGTACGGACGTCTGCGTCTCACAGCAGTGCCAGTGGACACACAGGCCGCAGTAACGGGCAGACAGAAGTGGCTGCTCATGCGTGTGCAAGCATGTGTGATGAAATGGTTGTGTTGTGGAGGTTGGCAGTGCTTGACCCCACCATGAGCCCCCAGAGGTGAGGCCTCTCAGGCTTATCAGTAAACCTTCACCTCCCCTCTCCTCCATCTTTCTAAGCTTGTTTGTTTATTTATTTCAATTTCCTATTTGTTAAAAAAGGTTAAAGGGCCATGTGTGTGCTTAGATGAAGTGAGTGCTTATATCCACAAGAGTTGATAGACAGTTAAAATTCTCATTCAGTGTCAAAAGATGATCTTAGCACCCCAGAGACCATAGCCACATAAATTACTGTGCATTGCAACCACAGATTTAACTATTTTGTGATTTCCCAAACAGTGCTGTTAATGCATTCCATTTAGCACTGTGCTTGCTAAATAATAGTGTCTGTGCTCACACAGTGGACTCAAGGAAAACATTCATTTGTATATACCGCATTGAATTTGCTCAGTTGTTCTCAAGACCCCTAGACCATCCACATTATTGCTCCATCCCAATTGATAATTGGTCATTAGATTATCAATTGATCATTCTCATTGATACAATTTACAAAACATGGTGAAATAAAGTGGAAAGTGTGGGTGTCCCTGAGGACTGGTTTGAGGACTACTCTGCTGAATCAAAATGTTAAACCACTCTGGAAAATCAGACATTATGTTTCTATTCAAATGAGATTATTTTTTGTGTGTCCCCTGTGAGAGCACATACAATTGGTTTTATTTTTTTTTTTTGGGTTCCTGTTGTAGAAGCATATGTGCAATTTCCTGTATTTATTTATTTTTTCTTCTCCTCTATCCCCCTTCCCTTCCCATATAGGCGTTTGGAGCTTGCTGCCCAGCTCAAGCAGTGGCACCTCAAAGTGATTGAGATTGTGAAACGGGGACAGCATCGCAAGTCCTTGGACAAGCTCTTCCAGGGTTTCAAACCAGCTGTTGAGTCCTGCTACTTTAACTGGGAGGTGGCATACCCTCTGCCTGGCATTACCTACTGTAGCACCGACAAGAAGAGTGCCTCCTTCTGTTGGGCCAGGGCAGTGCAGCAGCAAAGGGGGGCTAAGTTAGGGGCGAGTGGGGAACCCTTAGAACCTGGAGGAGGAGGAGGAGGTGGGCGTGGTGGGGGATCTGAAGCAGGAACTGCTGACCACAAATCACGAAGCAGCTCTCATCCGCCTCAGCAAGAAGTGGCTGTGCGGCCCAAGGAAACCATTGTGAGCAAGAGAAAAGGCATGTCAGGAGTGAACAGTGGAGGAATGTTGGTGCGGTTAGGTGGTGGAATGTCCCTCTCTTTAGATGAAGGTACAAAGGGCACATACAAAGCTAGTGGTTCCTCTTCTTCCACTAGTGGCAAAGCCAAACTGACCCAGAGCAGTAAGAACTCGTGTGGAGGCTCTGGTGCTGCTGGAGGGAAGCATCCCAGTGCTAAGCGCCGTACCAGTAGTGAGGACAGCTCGTTGGAACCTGACATGGTGGAGCTGAGTCTGGACGACGGCTCAAGCCTGGCCTTGGGAGCAGAAGCCAGCAACACTTTTGACTTTCTGCCACCACCGCCAGAAATGCTGCCCTCGCCCAGCCCTCTACTCCGAGAACCACGCAAGTATGGTGGTAGTAGTAGCAGCAGTATTGCTAAGGACCGCACATTTGAGGGCAAACGTGTCACCCACTCAGCGATACCACTAGCAGCAGATGCACCTCACTGCTTCCCAAAAGAGAGCCCCATGGTAGTAGCAGTAGAGAAGGAAGTGGATGTAGAAGCAGAACTAGAGGAAAATGGAGCAGATGAGGATCCAGTAGAGGATGCTAGGCCCTCCACATCAGCAGCTATGGCAGTCCCGGTCACAGCCAAGCCTCCTCGAGGCCGGAGAGAGGGCGATGGAAGCAGTGCTGCAGGGACTCCTGGCCCACAGGGTCCAGAAGCAGCAGCAGCAGCAGCTGGTGGGGATCCAGTTGGCGAGGATGACTATCAGGTAAAACACAAATTGCCTGACAAATTAAATATTTCAATTTGCTTTTTGATTTTAATGTTTTGATTCATTTGCATTTTCTACTCTAGAATTCAGAGATTAAAAAGATGATAATCCGTCTGTGCACTCTGTAGTTCTACAGTTACAGACTGTAGATCATCAGTTTCCCTGTATACTTTCTTTTTTCCCTGTTCTTCAATGGTCAGGACTCCCACATGACCTCCTTAGAGCATGTACTATTATTGGGTGTTGGAGCATTCTCAGCACTGTAGTGACACTGACGTGGTGGTGTTAGTGTATTGTGCTGGTACAAGTGGATCAGACACAGCAATGCTACTGTGCCTCACGGTCACTGTTGGACTGAGAATAGTCCACCAATCAAGAACATGAGCTAATAGTGTCCTGTAGGCAGCATCCTGTGCCAACTAATGAAAGCTGATGACTAACACCAGTCTGATTTTACATCTAGAAAGTGGACCAACAATGTTGGAGTGTCTAATAGAGTGGTCAGTGAGTGGTCACAGTGTACCCTAACCACAGAAGTGTACCCTACTTTTCTTGGCTCACTGGATAATTTTTTGAATTTAAAACGGCTTTTTGCATTTGAACTACATTATAAAGTTATGTGAAGAAGAAAAACTGTAAAGTTAAACCTTTGGTCTCATTTCTCTTGAAGGTCAAAGCTTCAAAACCCATAATTTAAAAAGTTGTTCTTGTTTTGCCAGGCCTACTATCTCAGTGCTGCCTCTGAAGAGGGAGCAGAGAGAGGAGTGCCAGACAGCAACCATGAGGAGGAACCGGATATTTTTGCTGGGATCAAACCTCTAGAGCAGGAGGGGCGAATGGAGGTGAGGAGATATTGTTAGAGCTAAGGTTGTACCTACCTTTATTTCCAATAAATTATGGTACTTTATTTCATGCTGCACGTAATTACAAGTGTCTGTTATGTAAACACCCCCCACTGTGTTCAGGTGCTGTTTGCATGCGCAGAGGCCCTTTATGCTCATGGGTACAGTAATGAAGCTTGTCGCCTGGCTGTGGAGCTAGCAAGGGACCTGCTGGCTAACCCCCCTGACCTCAAGGTTGAGCAGCCACAGACGAAGGTAACGCACATGGCCTCTCAACGCTCTTGTTATTATTTTTTTTTTAAATCAAGGTTTAAATTAAAATGTTGCAGTGACGGGGACATTCCTGAAACCAGAGCACAGTGACTTTAAGTAGCATCAAATAAAATTGTTTCAAACCCTTGATGATGATTTATTTTCATTATTAGGGCAAGAAGAGTAAAGTGTCGACCAGCAAGCAGACACAAGTGGCTACCAACACCCTGTCTAAAGCAGCCTTCCTATTGACAGTCCTGAGCGAGAGGCTGGAGTTCCATAATCTGGCTTTCAGTACTGGCATGTTCTCCCTGGAGCTTCAGAGACCTCCAGCTTCCACCAAGGCCCTGGAGGTACACATCATCCTTGGAACTCCAAGAGAATCTTTTGCTTTATTCATGTTTGCCATTTTATCCTCAGGAAAAGCACAATTTTTACCTTTAAGTACTTCATGCTGGTTGTCAGACACTCGGATAGCCAGACACACAGAAGGTCCCCTTATCAAACTAATGTTGTAAGGCAGTCATACAAGCAAAATGCTTTGCTCATTCTATATACCGGTTGGTTATGTTCTCTGTTTTTAGGTGAAGCTGGCATATCAGGAGTCAGAAGTGGTTGCTTTGCTGAAGAAGATTCCTCTTGGACTGGTGGAGATGACCGCCATAAGAGACAGAGCTGAGCAGCTTCGTGATGGGAACTTCTGTGATTATCGGCCAGTTCTGCCGCTCATGCTGGCCAGTTTTATATTTGATGTTTTGTGCACCCCTGGTGAGTAATAGAGATGTAATCCGATGTAATATGTCACTACATGTTTAGGGCAATAGTATCTGTGGCTGAAGCTGATATGAAGCCACATCACTTTTATCTGTTTTAAAAGTAACTTCTCGTGTGTAGGCATTACCATTTGTCTTTCACAGGATAAAGTAGTCCTTGATGGTATTCGAAAAACTCTGCTACAGTGTTTTCCAAATATGTCGTATTGTGTCACAGGTATCAGCTCAATAAATAAATAAATAAATAAATGAATGAATAAACATTTATTAATTGAGCCAATAACCCAGTACTACTTCTTGCTTAAAATTGCTGTAGATTGCATTTGTTCAGCATTTTAAATTGACTACATATAACGGGGTGAAAAATGCCCAGATGTGGTTTTACACGTCCATTTGCAACCCTGCGATTTGCAATGGCTGACATTTTAACTATAGGAAATCTGTCAGTCTAATGTATAAAAATAAAACCCACTAAATCTGGAAATAAACACCTTCTTCATCTTTTTTCCTGTCTGTTTTCAATAGTGGTCTCTCCGACTGGTTCTCGCCCACCCAGTCGAAACCGTAACAATGAGATGCCAGGTGATGAGGAGCTGGGCTTTGAAGCCGCAGTTGCTGCACTAGGTAAGAAGTCCCGTGTATATGAACAAATGTACAACTGAAAATTAAATGAACATGTAGCTAAAATAAGTCTTTATATTTTTCTTTCAGGTATGAAGACTACAGTTAGTGAGGCGGAACATCCTTTGCTATGCGAGGGCACTAGGAGGGAAAAGGGAGACCTTGCTTTGGCTCTTATGATTACCTACAAGGATGACCAGAGCAAGCTTAAAAAGGCATGTCATGTAACCTGTGTTAATCATTAGCTTCCATATTGCAATCTCCATACTTTTTAGTGTGCTAAAAATGTTACCAGTTTGAACTAAAGTACAAGTTGCAAGCCTTTAAACATTCTCACGGCAGTTAGGCAAACAGACCTGAGGGACTTTTGTAAGCTGGCCTCGTCCTTGTTCTGCTCATTTGTTGTAGCTTGTGATTTGTAGGAGCATTTCTGGATCAGGTGCAAAGTGAGGCTATGTGACCCATATTGCTTTACAGTGGGTTTCTCTAATTTCTAATATGTTTGTGCAAGTAGTGTTAACCGCTTTGATCTCCTCTGTTTGCAGATTTTAGACAAGCTTCTTGACCGTGAGAGTCAGACTCATAAGCCTCAGACGTTGAGTTCATTTTACTCCAGTAAGCCAGCCACTGGGAGCCAGAAGAGCCCATCTAAACACAACACCCATGGGACTGGTGGAGCCACAGGGGGTGTGTCAAAACACGCAGCACCCACGGCAGCAGGTGGGTCAGCCTCTGTGCAAGGCGTGGCCAGCGGAGGGGCGACTGGACAGCAGGGAGGGCTGACAGGCAGTGGGGTCCAGAGCACGACGGCAGGAGAAGCGGTTGGCGAGAATCGAGAGCAAGGTGAGCCAAAACTCACACACCTAAGGATCGGAATGCAGCCTCTATAACTAGGATTAAAGTTAGGAAATTATTTTAACTTAGGGTGTTATTGGTGTGTGTTGATTATTTTTATTTTATTTTATTTTATTTTATTTTTTGGCCGTTCCCAAACTGTTGCCGGAAGCATATAATTGTCAAATTTTTTTTTGTATGTTGTTTCATTGAGATTATCACTGAAACTAAAGGGCTGAGCCCAAACCCTGAAAAACAGCCCCAGAGCGGTACTTTTCTGTTTGCACGGTGCATTTTGGTAGGAAGCTTTCCCCTGGCATCTGCCAGAACACGTTTCCACTGGTCCAGTAATTATGCCGCCTGATGTGATTGCATTGGGTAATAATAAATGTCACAGTTACCCACACCAGTGTATTAGACTTCATTCATCACACATTCAGCTACAATTTTGTCCAGTATATCATGCAAATATTAAATTGTAAACAAAGTATGTGTAAATCAAATAAACTGTATAAAAAAATAAATAAATAAATAAATAAAATGTATCATTATGGCCTTAAAAATGAATACAATCTGTATATTGGTGTTTGATTGTACTGGCCAGAAGCAGTTCAGATTTGAGGCTTTCCTTTTTTACCATAGTCACTGTGTGATGCCACGGCCTCTAATCCCTGTACGTGTTTGTGTTTATGGCAGATGGAGCTCAGTCATCCTCGTGTGATCAGCAGAGTGAGGTGGCCCCCTTTAAGCCTGAAGGTACGGTGCCCAGTCGTCTTGCGCTCGGTGGGCGAGGAGCCTATGGAACACGTTGCTGGGGCTCACCTGTACGGCAGAAAAAGAAGCACACAGGTAAAAGACTGTACTGATATGCATTACCAATATTCCACACCTGTGGCTAAAGCTAACCCCTATACACTGGACAGATGGAATCTCATTTTACATTGACTGCAGAGTTGAAGTGCTTATGGTCTGCATTATCTTACAAATGTGTTACTTATTTGAGTGTTCCTTTCTGGTGTGCTTTCTAAGGCATGGCAAGCATCGATAGTAGTGCTCCTGAGACGACCTCTGACAGCTCCCCCACGCTCAGCCGACGCCCACTGCGAGGTGGTTGGACAGCTGCTTCTTGGGGGAGAGGTCAAGACAGCGACAGCATCAGCAGTTCATCTTCTGATTCGTTGGGCTCCTCGTCATCCAGTGGGTCACGGCGAGCTGGAGGAGGAGCCAGAGCTAAGAGCACCGACACCAGCAGGTGTGGCAGAAGTAGAATTAATGAAGTTGATTTTGCCAGAACTGCCTAACATAAGTTTTACGTTTATTGGACGGTTGATTGAAATTTAGTCCAAGCGATAGCATGCTAAAAAGGTGAGAAAGAACCCCCAAGCCTAGTTTCTGTCCTCCATCAAGATGATGTTGAACTTTCAAAAGTGATGTTTGAATTGCTTGTTACAGGTGAAATATAGAAACTATAACGCTAGCTTTAGCCATACGGGTCATCTTTAGGTCTTATAACTGCCTAACGCAAGTTTTACACAGTCACAGTATGTAATAAGTATCAAAAGTAAAAACTACTGTGACTTAAGTACCTTTTAACAGCTCTAATAGAAATGTAAATAGATATGATATTAAGATGATAATATTTTTAATCATCCAAAATCATCCTTATCATTCATTGCATCATTCATTGAGTATTTGTAGTGACTGCTAAATGTGTAGATGCCCAGCCATAATGGACTACCTGGTCGGTTGTAAAGATTAGATTAGGTATTACTGCTGAAAGCCAAGTGATAAGAGCCATCACAAACAAGCAGACACTGACTTGACAAATTTGCATTTGAAAGTAAATAGATGTCCTTGTGGAGCCTGAGGTGCCAGATAGCGAGATATTCACTTTCATATAATATACATGTGGCTCAAGGTAGCTCCAGGATGCATTCCGGATGCATTTTTTTAATTTTTTAAAACTATGATCAGGGTCCATAATTTACAAAGCTTCTCAAATTATGAGAGCTCATCTAGCATCAAATTCCTCTCTAAATTACAGTGACCTTATGGACAGCAACAGATCCTATATCAGCACTCCTGAGAAGCTTTGTAAATAACAGGCCCTGGAAAGTATTTTAGATCTACTCTAAATTTAGCCATAGAAGTTAATGTTCCTGATGATTGAAGCTTGCAGGGCTTTGGAGGTCTGCTGTAGACTTCTATTCATTTTGTAGCTGCTAGTGTTTTTAACTAGCCTATTCTTTAATATTTCTCCTGTCTCATCGCTGCATTATGTTACAGGTATAAAGGGCGTCGTCCGGAATGCCACGCTCCACATGTGCCCAATCAGCCGTCAGAGGCGGCAGCTCACTTCTACTTCGAGCTGGCTAAGACTGTGCTGGTAAAGGCTGGAGGAAACAGCTCCACCTCCATCTTTACTCAGCCTTCTGCCAGCGGGGGCCACCAGGGACCCCACCGCAACCTGCACCTGTGTGCCTTCGAGATTGGCCTGTATGCGTTGGGTTTGCATAATTTTGTGTCTCCCAACTGGTTGTCCAGGACATACTCTTCTCATGTGTCTTGGATCACAGGTAAGTGAAAACACATTGACATTGATTGGGTAACGTTCTTTATGTTTTTAGAGGTCTGCTTCATGTTAGTTTGGATGCTTTGCCATTATTGTTTTAATTTATGCTCTCTCTTCTGTGATCTCTGGCTTTGTTTTGTTCATTTATTCATTTATCTTTCCCAGGCCAAGCTATGGAGATTGGCAGTGCTGCCCTCAACATCCTTGTGGAGTGCTGGGATGGTCACCTCACCCCTCCAGAGGTAGCATCGCTGGCAGATAGAGCCTCAAGGGCGCGAGACCCCAACATGGTGCGGGCTGCAGCAGAGCTTGCGCTGAGCTGCCTACCTCACGCTCACGCCCTCAACCCGAATGAGATCCAGAGGGCGCTAGTGCAGTGCAAAGAACAGGTATAGTAAACACGGTCATCTATAGACTACTGTGGACAGGCTCACTCTGTCATAAAACGTTGGTGATGCTTTTTCAGGGCTGTAATGCATACTGTTTATTGGTCAGTGTTTGGACTGTTAAAATTGTGATGTTATTGGTTGTAGTAGTTAATTCTGCAGACTGTGATAGGCCTGCAGTGATTACCATAGCATCATTTCCAGTGATGAAAGCATGAAGGTAGCATACTGATGGTGGTGGTGGGAATGCCATTGGAATAACTGGCTGTTTTATTTGCCATGAGAGCAAAGCTATGTGAAGTGCATTTTAAGTCAGAAGTGGTAACCATAATGCTTCTGCAAAGCACTGGCTGTATGCAGCAAACTTTCCTCATTGAGTGTTGTGCAAATGAATGGAGGGAAGTGTGGCAGACATGCTCAAACTTCAAGTTTGGCATGAGCTGCAAGACAAAATGCACCAAATGCCCCTGCGGCAATTGTCCCTCGCATTCTATGTTCTTTCCTGTTGGACTTTTGGTTTAAGCAAGCTCTCATTAGCCTCATTTGTGTTGTTGATTGTTTGTTTAGGGACACAGATCATAGCCTAATGCCAAGATATAAGCCAATTCTGTCTTTTGATGTCAGTGAAGTATTAAAGGTGATTTCCCTTTAATCAAGAATTCAGCAGCCCTAGCATTGAGGTGTTTACATGATCTAGTTATATTTTGATGAGAGACAAGTCACGCAGTCTAGTCTTTAACTGTTTCCCATCAAGGATTCACTAGTGTTTTTTTATGTGTATTTTCAAGCATATCAGTTATAGCATCTACCAATATATCCACAAAACATCGTTTTATTAAAATCATGTGGCCCTGATACTAAGTTTTCACAGTAACCTATATTGTGCAACATAACAGCAATAAAAGCAGTCACGTTTTCAGAATGGAAGAGCTACAGCCAAAAGGAAGCCTGCAGATCAAACATACCTTAAAATGGTCTTTTCTCTCCCCAGGATAACGTGATGCTGGAGAAGGCCTGTATGGCAGTAGAAGAAGCAGCGAAGGGTGGAGGCGTATATCCTGAGGTGCTGTTTGAAGTGGCCCATCAGTGGTACTGGCTGTATGAGCAGACCATAGGTGGAGGCTCTGCTGCACAGAGAGAGGGGCCGAGTCGATGTGGGGCAAACGGCGGGGCAGGCCGGAGGCCTCCGGAGAGTGGCTGTGGTGTGCTGGACAGTGCTGGGGTCATGGACCCATCGGGTGTAGCAGCAGTGACGGCGTCTGTGACTGCTGCCGCTGTGGTGCCTGTGATCTCTGTGGGGTCTACCATTTACCAGTCCCACGCGCTTCCTGGCTCAGCCATGGCTCATACGCAGGGGCTACACCCCTACACAACCGTTCAGGCCCATTTACCCACTGTCTGTACCCCACAGTATCTGGGTCACCAGCTCCCGCATGTTCCTCGCCCAGCAGTTTTCCCTGTGTCTGGTTCTGCCTATCCACAAGTAAGAACACTTGGTTATTTTTTTTGCTAGACTGTGAATCTATTGTCTTTGAAGCCGTTTTGATTTTAATCGTGTTAACGACACTTCTTAATTTACTATTTTGGCTTTTTAGATTTTCAGATAAAGAATAAGATTGAATTCCAAAACCTAAATACTGGGGTTGCATATTGTTGTTGAAGAAATATTCTAGCATTTTGTAGCCTCAGTTCAATCTGCTGCATCTATATTGTACAGTTTACCATTTGATCATGAACTGAAATTAGTGTCTGTGGTAATCGACTGTATATTACAGAGTTAAGGTAGAAAACCAGTTAGAATGTTTGTATAATGTAAGGTCATGAAGTAAATATGACCATATCTTGGGGTCACATAACTGGATTTTTCTCTTCTTAACCCTTTAACATTCTTACAAAAAAAAAGAAACTTTTAAGGAACCAAAATTTTTTTTGGTTTAACAGATTAATTTGTTTGGGGCAATAATAATAAAGCACATAGTCCATTTTAATTACATTAGCTAAGCATAAACACCTTTAGCATAAAAAATATACAGTTTGGTAACACATTTTGAAAAATTATTTTACCATTTTTAGGCTTCTTTTTGTTGTAAATGTAAGTTACGTAAAACCTTTTGAAACTATAATATGCTGATAAAATAAGCTGACCTTTTCACAAATTCCACAAAAAAAACAATCCACATGTTTGAAGAGATTTACTTGTTGCTTGCTTCCTTCATGGATGAGAACAGTAAAGGCATATCTATTGAAAGACTTGGTGACCTCTAGTGGATTTCTTTTAATCTAACATACCTCTGCCGATTGGTAGAGATGGCATTATCAGGTTAAGCTCAACACCTTCTTTATTAAAATAGTGACTCAAAATGTGCTCTACAAAAAAAGTTGAGCAGGAAATTAGTGTTAATGTAGTGAGGTCTGTCTGTGTGAGGATAATAGTTTCTGTGTACTCTCTCAGGGAATGCACCCTGCCTTTATTGGTGCCCAGTACCCGTTCTCAGTGGCCTCTGGCCCTCACCCCCCCATGGCAGCAACTGCTGTAACCTTCCCAGGAGTTCCTGTACCGTCCATGACACAGATTGCCGTCCACCCCTACCATACCGCAGAGGCAACCTTACCCCTCAGCACTACTGTGGCAGGTGAGAAATAAGAGGGAGTGAAGCTGATGCAGAGCGAGATTGAATTTCACAAAATAAGTACAAGTATTTGACAGTTTAAAGTTTATTTGTTTGGTTGGTTAAATAAATAACGACCGCTCTAAGTGCATGCAAATGGAGACTCGAGGTCCGCACGGCAGGACAGAGTGGAGTTTATTTCCCTTTTATGGAGAGGCAGATAGTAGTAGCTAGCCTATTTACATTCACCTCAAGTGGGTCCAGTAACACTTCAGTCTGAAACAAATTGAAAAAATGTCCCCTATAAAACTCATTAGTGCACTTTATAGCACGCTTTCTACAGAGATTTAGAGCCTTGCAGTGTCTCAGAACTGGGCCATTAAAGTAGCAAATGAGGGACCTTGAATAGTTGCTGCTTCTTCTGCTACTTGGTAGTCAGTGGGATTAGTGGAGATTTCCAGATAGCATGTGTTGTTTTTCAACATCAACCAAAAAGATTGTGATTTAATAATCAAACAGTATGGGCAATTACATTTTATGCAGGTGTTTCCATTGATAAATACAGTCTCCTGCAGTGTTATGGCAAGGACCTTTCCTTTGTTTCTTAATCACTAATTTCCCATAGTACATTCAATTATGTAGGAATTTTCCAAGGCCATTCGTCTGTTTCTCTACAGTAGGTGGGGTTCACGCCGGCTCCACCATCCAGGCAATTCAGGGGGCCTCTCTCCCAGGCCTTTCGTCTCAGCCAGCCCCGTTGGTCAGCACGCCATTCCCAGTGGAAGATGAGCAGCACAGTCAGCCAATCAGCCAACAGGGACTGCACTACCTGCATTCAGCCTACAGAGTTGGTAAGGAAGGCAGATTGTTAATCACTGATGACCCTTAAGGCATGACTCTCCTGTGGTTATGTCACTGTTTGGCCCCATTAGAGTCCATCTGGTTCTGAATTATGTGCTAAGTATTAGGAGCCGTGAATTGAAGGTCGACCGAGTCCATGTTGTGGTAGTGACACAGTCATTTAACCCTGAGAGCCATTACATTTATGCATGACAGCTGCTTTATTACAATCCTATGGCAAGGTTCACTTTATTAGGAGGCTTAATAGTCTTAAGTACAGGACTCAGTGGCAGCTGGAGAATTGCTGCTACAAATGGTGTAATACTTTGTCCTCACGCAGGCATGCTGGCTCTGGAGATGTTGGGCAGGAGGGCACACAACGACCATCCCAATAACTTCTCTCGTAGCCCCCCATATACAGAGGATGTCAAGTGGCTGCTTGGCCTTGCTGCAAGACTTGGTAAGTCCTTTCATCTGTGGCATCAAACCTTTCCAATGTACCTCCGGCTAGGAGGTGGGAAGGGTACGAATCATACAGAGGGAGTCAGAAAACGCTGCTTACATGGCATCGAACTAACTTGTTTTGTTCATTGCAAATGATTGATGTAAACATGGAGTGTGTTTTGTTTCAACTAGCAGTAGAATATCTTGCTTTGAGTATTCTGTTCAGGGCACTAATTTATTGTATAGAGGGTTATGTTGGGTGTTAAATGGAGGGGTGTGAGCCGATGTGCCTGCATAAGGGGTACTAAAAAGATACAAAAGGGGGCTCTTCGCTTGTGGCCTTTTGAAATGCTACATCGTGTTCATTCCCGCTTTTGCTCTCCCTGTCTCCAGGCGTGAATTATGTGTATCAGTTCTGCGTGGGGGCTGCTAAAGGTGTGCTGAGTCCGTTCGTCCTTCAGGAGATAATTATGGAGGCTCTTCAGAGACTGAATCCTGCACACATACATGCTCACCTCCGCACTCCTGCCTTCCACCAGCTTGTGCAGCGCTGCCAGCAGGCCTACCTACAGGTATCGGCACACTACTGACCTACTGTAGTACTTTCTTTCAGTTTAGAAAGCGATTTAAATTTTGGTTAAACCTGAGGTGGGACCTAATATCAACCGCCTATTGCTGTATGAGAGGTCTAGATCTAGTAAAGCATGTTTGATGGATTAGTAGGGTAGACGTACACTCGCAGCGGGGAAAAAAAGGTACTAAACTGTCTCTGGGATGGTACGCCTCTCATCACTGGGGTGGTACCCTCAAGGATACGGCTTCAGTACCTTTAGTTAGTGAACATAATTGTACCATATTCCTCTGTAGTTATGTGTGTGTTTTTATTTTTTATTTATTTATTTTTTTAAATATAATAATTGTGTTGACTCCATACACTCTTTCCTGACTCCAGGCTTTTGATTTTATGTAAGCAAGTATGCACCTTTTCCCTGGGAAGGTGAATGTAGCATGTATTCAAACTCATTTAAGGTACGCAGTTGGATATTGAGGGCACATTGGAATTGTTTTTACCTTTATGAACAAAAATGTACCTGTATAGTGTCCTTTTTTCTGACAGCGTATGGGTAAGTTGGGTAACACCAGGATGTGAAAATTATTTATGTTATTGGGAATTTATTTGGCTTGTTTGTAGCGTATTTCTTAAAATAAGCAAATTTATCTGCCAGTATAGTGAGACAATTTGGCATACTAAAATCACTTAAAACAAGAAAACAAAGTTAAATGTGTAGAAATAAAGTTAAATAACCAAAACAAGGTTATAAGGTACTTTTACTTGCCACAATATAATTTTTTGCAGTGCAGGATGGATCTGGTCTTCATATTGCAGCACTCTTACACATGTAGCACTCCTTTGCGCTGGATTCAGTGCTCCATTGTAGGTGCGTGAGGTCAGAGGAAAGAGATATTAGGACCTTTCAGTATGATGTGGAATCTTACTGACAGCTTCCACAAATATCCAGACTCACGTTTTTAAATGATGTGTCGTCTGTGGTTTGTTACTTTAATCATAATTTAATGCTGTTTCAGTAACTAAGACCAAAGGTGAAGGTGCACATTTATGAAGGATATCTGCACATCTAACTCACGCTAAGTATTGATTCTGAGGGTAGCTGTCGTGACCGTCGCCCCCAGTGCACATAAATAGTGCATGAAAGCCTAGTGTTAAAAGAAGAGAGCAGAGACTGAGTATGCTCGCAGGACAGGCTGTGCTGATGAGAGAGTTTCTAACGCACACTGACAGCCCACAGCCTGAAAGCTGGGAGAGAAATACCCCCATGCAATCTCTCTCTTTCTTTCTTTCTTTCTCTGTTTTCTCACATACTCTCTGTCTCTCTTACTCTCACCCTCGCTTAGTCTCTGTCATGCTCTCACAAAGGAACTTTTAGTAAGCAATACAGATGTTTCTGGATCAAATACTGCCAGCAGTATCACAGTTAGGCGTATTTTCAGCTGTCGTACCTTTCATGCAGCTTTATCTATTCATAATCTATTCAAGCCGCATATTGAACCAGGGCGTGTCATTTTATATTTATTGTTATTTAGCCCCAGCGCATTTAAACAATTAGTAACTCAGGTACAGCTTATAAACAAACTAAATCAATAACAGGTAAGTATACATTTGTCTCCTGCAAAACAGTCTTTCGCAATTTTGTTTTTATCGTATAACAGAATAAAATGAGTTCAGTTCAGAGTAAAATGCAAATGTAATGTAATATTTTGTGTAACTGTATTACATATACAATCAGTCAAATCACAAATGGTTGATTTTCAGGTTGAAACGTACAAATTGATGCACAATCACTGTTTATATGCAGAATTGAACATCTTGGGACAAAAACCCCCCCCAAAAACTCAAACCTTTGCAAAAATAATGGCACATCGCATTATGTTAAAGGGGACCTATTATGCTTTTCCATCTTCCATTTCTTTTGATGTGTTACGTGGCTTGTTGTGCATGTAAATGGTCTGCCGAGTTTCAAAGGCCAAAGTTCATGCCAGAAGGAGAACTCTTTCCCACAGAAACCACTTTTCTCAGCTGCCTGAAATGTCTTTTAGGATTTGCAGCCCTTTTCTCTATTCTAAGGTAGTGCCATCTCATAACACAATCCTCATTTCTTGCCTATCTGCAAACTTGACACATCCTCACGATGAATCAGAGCATACTGGGCTCACTGGGACGTGGGCCTTAAAGACAGGAGGACACAGGGTTTCAGACACAGGGTGAATACAGATCCCCAGTATAAGAAAACTGTTTTTAGAAAATTGAAGCATTTAAATCTATTCTAGTAGACTTTGTTCTCTGTAGAGGATTTAGTTAATCAGCTAAACATGTTCACTTTACCAGAGGTGGGCAGATACTATTGTAACTGTATTCGTTGTAATTCAAAGCGAAAGTAATAATTGTTCATTTCTAGAGGTGCACTGGTGTTGATTCGCTCTCTCTGTACTTGGCCAATGACATCAGGTTCCCAAGACTGTCAAATCAACCATACCTGACATTGTGACTCATCTGGAAGCAATGTTGTGTGTATGTTGTCTGTCCCTATCAGTATCCCTGCATTACGGTTTATGCCCTATTTATTTGCTCACAAAATAAACACGGTGAAGTTTGAGTCATCAAGCAACGTCAGTTTTTGTTCTAATGACTGCCCCACCGGTGTTAGTAATCACTGAGTCATGCTCTTGTGTCTTATTGCATGTTTCCTGGTTCTTCCCTCAGTACATCCACCACCGGCTAATCCACCTGACTCCGGCAGATTACGATGACTTTGTGAACATCATCCGGAGTGCCCGTGGGGCCTTCTGCCTGACCCCGGTGGGCATGATGCAGTTCAACGACATCCTCCAGAACCTGAAGAGGGGGAAACAGACCAAGGAGCTGTGGCAACGGATCTCGCTGGAGATGGCCACGTTTTCGCCATGAGCGCTCCTTATACCTGCTGGGACTCAATTGCAGCTTTGAGCCCGGTCCAGTCTGACCCACAGCCCACCTACCAGGTCATATCCTGCACAAGCCCATCACTGGCAGCACAATCAGTCCTCCTCTTGGCCCTAGACTACTCCAGGATGGTAGCCAGTGTGCAGTCTCGCGGAGTGGCCAAGGCATGGGAGTCATTCAAGTCCGAATAAGTTGTCGAGCTCATTGTCTGATTTATTTTATTTTTTTTGTGTGTGATGTCGAGTAACTTATGACTAGTGTTCATCCTCAGAATCTGTCCTTTTCCCCTTTTCACTGACCTATGTTGATGCTCTGTGATCTCCTCCCTTGAGTTTGTTTAGAAGGTTGAAATATAAAGTTTTCTGTCTTTCTTTTTTTCTATTTGTTTTCTTGATGTTCGTTTGTTCAAATTTGAATGAAACCACTAAATGTCAGACTCATACTGCAACATTCCTCTGCCTTGGAGGAGTGAGCCTCCACTGGTTATGAAAGAATTCAACTTTGGATATTCACACCGTGTATAAACGAGGGAAAAAAAAGTTTGTTAAAAAAAAAATTAAACAGACATTTAATATGAAACAATAATCTGAGTACGGGTGAGGATTCTTCTATGTTTTGTTTATTCTTCATTTGTTTTTTTTTTTGATATTTTGTATAGTATGGTATGTCTGCAGAGAGCGGTTTGAAGAATTGAGAGAATGTTAAGTGGCTGCTATGTGAGTTCCCATTTCCAGTTAGCTGTTGGTGGTAGGGGCTTGAAGGTTTTGGAACACAGAGATCTGGCTGGACCAGATCTTGTTTAAATAACTCTTTATGGTAAATGATCAGTAACAAGTCCACTGCCAGCTAGGCCCCCTCAATGTTTCTTCTTTCACTTTTTTCAGTCCTTAAATCCGAAGGAAATTTATTTTGTTTTCTGTTTATGTGAACTTATTACCAGCAAGTATTTGTGCATACACAGACACAAGCAGTATTCTCTCTTCAAATCGGAATTGACCTCTGTGTGTCTGTCTTGCGTGCTCTCCCTCGTTTTCTCACCCGTTTTAGCCTAGTCTAGACAGGTGGTCCATCAAAGGCATCGCCAAGTCCCTGTGTTCCACTTTCTTTCAGGTCCAGTGCTAGCTTTGGAGCTCACTAGTAGGGAGTGACTGTGTAGAAAATGTACTGTGATATTTTTGTATTCTTCAAAGTGTAGCTTGGTTGGGGAAAAAAAGATATATATAAATATATATAAATATAAATATATATATATGAATATATAAACTGTGCTGATTGCAAGAGGCTGTAATCTAGACTAAAGGAAAAAAAAATAAAACTAAAAATGGAACAGACAAAAAGCAATATTGAAAATGTAGAGTTTACTTAATAAAGATAACTCAAAACACTAACTTTGTGGTTTTTATGTTGTACGGTACGCATTCATATTGAGCCAGTCCTCTCCCATACTACCCATTTCCCTTTATCATTGAAGATGGCACAGCATAACGAGACAGGAACTCAAGAGGAACCTTGAGGTTTGGTGTTCTGGTTAGTATGAACAAGTTGAGTACAGCTTCTCAAGTTCGTCAACACAACTCAAAATACCGAAGATGCCAAAAGGAATCATTTAAAGGGCTCAAAGATCATTTTTAGCCATGGTTCTTGCACTGAGTCGAGTTTAAGGGTGGGGATCATGTATGGGGATGGCTTAATGCCGCCTTTTCATGTTGGATGCTTATGCTGATACCAATCCGATACATTCTTTTCCCTCTTACACAGCTAAGCAGTTAATAATACATGAGCTTGGATGCACTTTTCACTTATACATAACATGCTCAAACTGTAAAATAGTTATTCTGCTTGCCTAAAAGAAATGCAACCTACAACATGACTCAGGTACCTGATGCATTTTCTTTTCTTTCCTTTTTTTTCCCACACAAAGAACTTCTAGCAGTGTTTCTGATTGGTCAGTTCTATTCAGACATTCAAAGTAGAATTTAAAGTGTGACTTGTGCAAGTGTTTAAGCAGTTAACATGCTAGTTTGAGCTAACTGAGAATATCACTTTTTTCTTCCATTATCCTACATAATGATTTCGGCCAGTATAGGACCGATACGGAGTATTGTATCAGCACTAAGCCTATTTGTGTATAATAACAGATATGGGTTGTGACTTTCAAAGTGAGTTTTTTTTCCCCTCAAAAATTGTAAAAATATGTATATCAATAAAGATGTCCAAATACTAATGCAGAGTGCACAGGTTCTCATGGTGCATGGTCTGCATCATATACAGTACACTGATGGCTGGAACACAAAATATTATTATTATTATCATCATCAAAGAGAAATGAGGAAGTACCTGAAGTTGTACGAACAGCTTGAAGTGAACAGCAGGGGGCGCAATGAGGTGGATTTTGAAACTAGACCACAGTCGAGTCCGGAGAGCCGATCTAGCCATGAATGTTTGATCATTTGGTTCAAACACAATTACATAATATAATAATAGCCTTTTTATCAGTGTATTTATTTTAATGGGAGGATTACTGGTCTTCTCCAGACGTCTCCAACAGCTTGGTCAGCACGAATATAGGTTTCGTTATGTGGACAGATTTACATTCTGCCATACATCTGTAAATAACTGTTGACGTAACTTTCACGTTTCAGCCAATTATTAGTAATTCTCAGGTCGAATACGTGAACAGAACAACGTCCGAACCAAAGGAAAACACCAAAAGAGAAGCAAAAATAATCCCTTTTATAAGCTTTCAGGTTTGCAAAACTTCTAACACATTGTTAACGAAGGTTTATCCTCTCTGAGAACTTCGGCTCGCCCCCTAATTGAGCCCCTTACCTGGGACAAAAAAGGCTAAAAGGAGGCGCTTTCTTCTGGGATCTTCCACGGGCGGTATTCGTGCCACTCTGAGGGGGGAGTCCGAAAGGGTTTCGTTTCCCGCGCATTGAGGACATCCATATACTTACGTCAGCGTTAATCAAAACACAGAGTTAAATCGCTACAGCAAGTCTTTACTTATGCGTTTGTAACAATTACACCCACATGACCTTGTTCGTAGATTTAAGACATTAGATGCGTCTCCCTCTTTCTTTGGTTGATTTGGTTTCGTCCTGAGTTTCGGCCACAGGAGTAGCGACCCAACATCATCAGAGCTCAATGAAGATGGCGGCTTTGTGGACGATGCTGTCAACAAGACTTTTAAATTTGCGGGTTTTTTAAACCACTTAGCAGACACTCCGGTACTGTTTTCGGATAGCCGTGCCGAAGGTAAAGTCTGTAGGTGAGTGAAGTTTGCTGGGGGTTTTCTCCGTTCTGTGTGCTGCTCTCTGTTTGTTTGTTAGCCCCAGTGAGGCTGCTCTGTGTAGCAGTGCAGCTCTCGCTCCAGTAGCCGGCTCGGCTAACTTGTTGTTCCCAAAGCCGGAGCCGTTGGCACGACTTCGGTTTTATCTCACAGTTTTGAACTTTATATGATATAACTCGTGCGGGTTGAGCCTTATGAAAAGGTGCGGTATTGTTTGTGGAAGGAAATCTCAGTTTAGTAGTGGACTAGCATCGGATGCTCAGGCTGAGATTTGTAACTTAACCGCACTGACTGACTGACTAACGGTGAACTGAAAGCCAGACTTTAATCGTGACTCCTTCAGATAGTTCAGGTTTAGCCTCACTTTTCGACTGTCTGTAGTTACTGAGCACCAGTTTTAAGCTTTGTTGGAATCAGTTAAAGATGGTTTGACGACTTTTTAAAACACTTAGAGACTCTATTCGGTGCAGTTAGCATCCTGTTTGTGTGTGGAGTTGTGCAGGCGTGTACATGGTGTAGCTGCCTGCCTCTAAAGCACAGCGAACGAGCCGCTCAGATTTACTGCCCTGTTGGTCCGAGTTCTACAGCGGTCACATCCGCAGCTGTAACTTATCCGCTTTGCATGTTCTGCACGAATTGAGCTGGAAACTTGTTTAAGTGTTTAGTAAGCCAGTGCTGTGTGGCCTTTTGTCAAGCATAAGTTTTCACTCGAGCAGGTTTACACAGCTTCATTTGGGGTTTATTTAATGAGGTAAATAAATAACGTCGTGATCTGGTTACAGGAAACTCCTGCCGACTCATCTGAAGCAGCACCGTAGGACAGACCCTTGTGTCCTGTTTTGCATTAATCTCTGTTTGGGATCTGAAGTCCATCTTCTGTTGTACTCGTGCGCCCAGTTTATCCCCGTTATTGTGAGTTATTCGGTGTATTCATCTCCCATTGCCACTGTGTCTTTCATTAATGAAGTTTAGTAAAGTTAGTTTGGTTTATTTGTGCCTGCTTCTAGTCTATTAAGCGTTTTAAGTTTATTAGAGTACCTACAGAACATCCTGGAGAGGAAGACTCAGGTAATGATTTTAACCTCCTCTGAAACATCTTATTTCATCTTATATTTATTTATTTATGTTTTGCTTTCATTCCTTGAAAAGCAAGTAAGAAGTCGTGTCATTTGGTTTGAAGAAACTGTTAAAATACACTAAATAAATCTGACATTAGGGAAATGTAAAAGTGCATTTTCTGAAGAAAATGCAGAGTGATTGTGTAGCTTATGCTTGTTGCTAGCTTGGTGCTAATGTGTTGCTAAAATTGAATGGGAGTCTAAGGGAGGAGTGTGGGATAAATGAACGACACACAGGCGTGGGGGTCAGTATGGCTGTGGATTAGAGTTTGGGGATCTGCCCTGAGGGTTTGGGTAGATGAGAGAAAGGAGGGGGCAGGGGGGGAGGAGGAGACAAATAGATGAGTGAAAAATAGTGTACTGAAATAGTGTAAAACGGTGTCTGTCGGTCAAGCAGAAGTACAGTAGGTGTGTACTTTTTCACCCCATTCATTCCTTAATCGGAAAAGCAAAAAAAATGTATAGAAGAACACAATTCCTGATCAGACTGAACAGTTTAGAGTTGGAATGGTGTCTCTCAAACAGCAGTTCTAGCTGGTGAAATAAATAAATAAATAAATAGATAGATCTCTCAACCAAAAAGAAGAAAACAATAGTGTGCGCATTGCGCAATCACTAATAAAGCTATTGGACTGCTGTTCGAACACTTCAGTGCTATTATGATTCAGTGGCAATCAGTAATTTGATTTCTTTCTGTCACTCTGGTTTTATAAGACGTTGGGTCTTAAACGTGTTGTAAGCTCAGAATTGAGTTTGGAGTGTTTCTTATGTTGGTGCTCCCTGCCCAGTATCTCTCAGCTAAACTGGCTGGATTACATCCCTACACAGCTGCTTCTTACAGTTATCTGCAGTGATAAATTTGTTTTGAGTTTGACAGGGCACCATGGGAAGCTATAGGGTGGGGGTCTCCTGCCCTGGTCCTGGAGAGCTTCCTTCCTGCAGAGCCTAGTTCCAATCACAATTTGCCACACCTGCTTCAGCTAATCAACCTCTTCCTGCGTTCCTGATTGGCTGGATCAGATGTAGTAGAGCTGAGTAGGGGCAGGGCAGCTTGTTGAATGTGAGTATGAAATAAACTCTTGAGGAAAGTAGCTCTCCTGGAAGAGAGTCGGAGACATGGCTTTTATATATATATATAATATATATATATATATATATATATGCCATGTCTCCGTGTGTGTGTCCCCAAATATCACTGTTCACTTATCAATTAACAGTTTATCGTCTTTAGTAGCCAATGTACCTATTATTTATTGGGTAATTGGTTTAAAGGGCTCCTGTATTGATTGATATCAAGTAAATCTCAAGCATTCAAAAAGGTAATGGTGCTACTAAGCAGTGGTCCTTCTTAACTTAACATGTGCCAGTGCTCTGGCATTCAAATACTAAGCGCACTTTTGGGTATTTATTACGCTTCTTTAGGAAGAGAGGGAGGAATTAGGATTTCATAGCAATCAGTCGCACCTAAAAAGGTAAGCCTGCAGTCCTACTACAGATGAAACTTTATGAAAAATGTAATATCATAATTGTACTTATAACCAGAATAATCACGGTTATCGGTATTATTGTGTTATTGTTAAAATGTCTATTGTTACTACCTGCCTCCTAAAAGGTGATTTAGGCTAATATAATATCGTAATGATTATTTTAACGTGAGTAACATTTTCTGATAAGGACATTTTAGATCGTCCTACCTCCAACTTCTTGTTCTTGACCTTTTGCCACTTAACGTGGCCTAGGACTGCTTATTAGAGCAGTAAAGGAACATTAGACTGACATGCAGAATGAACAATCACAAGCCTGCTACCTGGCACAACCTATAGAAGGAGGCAATCTTTAAGGAGGCACAACACGAACAGTCCCTCGAGAAACACATGTGAATGGTGGGTGGAGTGTCTGTGACTACTGTTCATTAGGCTGGAATAACTATACTTGGATCCACGTTGGACCAGTGCAGATGATACATGGAGGTGCACATGTGTGGAAGTGCGGATAGCCAATCAGAATGTAGCTGGCAGAATCCTGTGTGGCAGAGGTTAGCGGGTTAGACATCAGGCCCTCCAGCTACATGTGGGCAGAGAATCTGTGGCTGAGACTGCATTCTGACCCTTGAGGGGTTAAATGTACTCCAGTACCATTTAAGGTGGAATGGAAAAAATCAAACTAATTCATAAACACAGGTTTATGTAGAGCTCTCCTTGTAGATATGTGCAACAGCAGGAGTTTTTGACAAGGTAGCACCCACAAGTAGTGGGTGGTGGTCATGGACATGATTCATAAGATTTGAAGTGTCGCCCCCTTTCATAGTGATTTTCTTCGTGCATATTTTATGGACAGTGTGACTGTCAATCTCTCTAATCTCCAAAAAAAAAAAAAAAATGTTGGCATGGGTGGTGGGGCGATGCCGTTAGGTATCATCGACGATGGGCACGTAACCTGAGGGTTAATTGCTGTTTTGAGAGAGAGCGAGAGAGGTTGAGTGCGTGGACCCCAAAATGAACACTGATGAGTTTTGGAGCAGTAAGACCAAACCCAGGTGACCAGGTATTTGAATCCCTCTCTATGGCCTGGTGCTAAACAATATGTTCACAATGTTTAATTCACTTTTACTGTCAAAACATTAATACAATGAGTCCTTTAAAACCCTGCGGTAGAGGACATACCCCACTGTCTGTGCTGCGTTTTATTTAAAATCTGTGTGCGAGAGTAAAATTTTAAGACCATTAATATCCTGTTGTCACTGTATGCTATAACAGATCACAACAGCATGAATGAAAACGTGCACATGCTTCATGGGTGGCTTCAGTAGCTGTGAGGCAGATCTTAGCAGCTAAACTAGCAGATCGATACTTTATAAATATCATGTTATTTTGTCAGCCCCTATAGCCATACATCCCTTATCTTGCTTGAGATTTGTTTATAGATGAGAAATGTAGCATGTGTCCTAATGAAAGTGGTTGTCATCTATTGTGCTTGATAAACACGCAGCTCGTTACAAATGTAACTGTGTCTTTATATGCTCCAGATGATTGCTAGAGGCAATGCAGTGCATGGTGGATATTCATAGTCTGTCTGTACACAGGTTGAGATCTTATACCAACAAAGTCATGCAGTGACATGAAGTGTTAGGCAGCCAGTAATGCAAAAAATATCTTGCACATGGAAGTTGTCCCCTAGGAATCTTCCCACAGTTTCTGAGTGACTGACAACTCTGGCAGTCATCTGGATCTTATAGGACCACAGTTTCACAAGTGAAGCAGAGTATATGACAAATGCCAACGAAGGAATGGAAATCTCCTACACTGTCAGCAGAAAAGTTTCTATATAGTAGCCAAAAATGGTTTCAGTCCTTCTAAGGATTTGCAGAATCCTTTTTGGTGCTAAGCTGAAGCATTTTTAAAGAGTTTTTTTTTTTTTTTTTGAAACAACAGGTTCTTTATCTTTGAGAGCAACTAATTAATAATGCAAAGAATCGTTTAAGCATTTAAACAGTGTTTTACATAACCAGAATAGGATGATCTCTTCTCTGGCAAAAAAACCTTTGTGAACGTAATACCCCCTCCAACTCTCTTGCTCCCATTGTATCTCCTTTAGATTCATGTTATGTGCATCCTTACACATGTGTAATGTATGTACAGTTGCCAAAAGCACTATATAAAGAAAAAGCCAATCACAGTATAAGACGAGACGTCTAGAAAGGATTTTGTTCCATAGTTGAGCCCACCATCTCTCTTTAGTGTTTTGTCTCTCAACAACTGTATAAGCATTGCTGTTACTGAAAAACATTTGAAGAGCTATCTTTGTCAGAAGTGCAGAGTGAAGCAGGGATTGCTCTAGGTCACCACCACCACCATACTCATTCCATGAAGGGAGGCCACACAAACTCTGTGGAACCTAGAGAATGTGCAAGGTGGTCACTGTTGCACCAGACTTTCACCATGTAAACCCCAGAAGTGCTGTATTGGGCTTTGGCACTTCTGATGAAGCCTGTGTGAAAATGTGCTGCTTCACTGCCTCCTTATCTGCAGCACCATTTTCCAGGCTTTGTAGATAGACAGCTCAGGATGTTCCTGCATGCTCAGGCAACTTGGATTGAGCCAGCCAAACCTGGTGGTGGCTACAAGCCAGAGACAACACACGCTTGCCACTGTTTCTGGCACTGAAATTTAGCACCCAAAGGTGTATCGGCAAGTTCCCTGGCAGCCGGTTCCACATTAGCAGATTGGAGCTGTGCAACGAGACTACCGATTGAGTAGTTTGTTTTGTGCCCAATCGTGCTGCAGTGCCATAGGCCTTAATGTTGGCCCAGTTCATGTGTCTGCATTTCGGGTTCTGGGGAAACCACCAGAGAAGCTATGCGTGTCTCCCCCAAGGGACATGCTTTCTAACAGTGACTGGGTAAACCATGGTTGTGATTACTTCAGATGCTGCGCTGCGAGTAAGCTTTCCTGAACTTCTCTTTGTGTATGTGGAAAAACAGAAAAGACATTTTTGTTGGGGATTTACAAAATCAATTTTACTTAAAGGACCCTTCGGCAGGCATGTCTGGTACCAGAAAAGTTATCGTCAAGATGTATTGCCACAACTACGGACTTGTTTTGACCATACTCTGAAGGTTTTATGAAAGGTCTAGTCTCTAAGTTGGGCTTGAGACCCACTGCACTCCCATGCTTTATTTTGAGTATATAGGTTGGTATTGGTCAGTTGTTTGTTTGTGGTGGTGTTTTTTTTTTGTTTTTTTTTTTGTTTTTTTTCCCTGTCTCATCAAGCAAACCTGTGTTGACATGTGGAGTCATTGTGCTCCACTGTACTTGGTGGTACGAGCTGTTCTTGTAGTGTTGGTGAGCAAGTTTAATTGTGAATAATTGATGCAAGATTATGGAATAAAGGCACTAATCTGAGCGAGTGAAGCTGAGTGACTGGGCTTCCTGTGACAAATCTAACCTGCTTTTTGGTTCCCTGAGGTTATCAGCCTTCTAGCAGTGGTATGATCACTTCCACTGGGCTTTTATTAACACAAAATTATTGTGAAATGTATTGCTTTATAGATACTGGGTGATAATGAACTAAAAAGTTTTAATTTAATTTAATTATCTGATTATTAATAGAGCTTATTTTTGTTTCTGATCTACTGTATTTCTTTGGCTCATTATCTTCACTCATAGAGGGCTGTATTATCCAAAAGTGTGTGTGAGTGGTGTCTTTATTAAGTATAGATTTTTTTTTTTTTTATGTTTTAAATTATGATTTAAATGTACTTTAAAGGTACTTTTTAGATGCTCCTGCCACTGGGACATTATCATGCTACAGTTCAAATAGAGTTTGGGCACAGTCGGCTGTTTTAGTTAGTATCACTTGATGGAACGTTGCTCTAATGTATGCAGAAATTTGTATGGGTAATGTTCAGGTTTTTGAAAGTCTGTCGGTAAATAACAGTAAGACCACACAAATGAGAACATGTAGAAAATGAGTAAAGTGATGGCCAGTTATTAAATCCAAGAAAATAAAGTAAACAGTAAAAGTATTTTTTTAAGATGCTGCATCAAGCAGTGGGGCTCTAAGAACAACATTGTATGCTGTCCAAGCTGGTACTCATGAATGAGTTTGGTAAATCAAGAACATCTTTATAAAAAGATAACTATAGTAATATACATATGAAAGTGATGTGACTTGCTAGAAATGGTAACAAGCTGTGAAATCTGGTTAGAAAAATGAATATCTAGAACACACAGCCTTATTGTCTTTACTAATGGTTTGATTTTGTTATGCAACTCTTGCTGCAATGCAGTGCATCTCTCTCTCTCTCTGTCTCTCTCTCTCTCTGTCTCTCTCTCTCTCTCTCTCTGTCTCTCTCTCTCTCTCTGTCTCTCTCTCTCTCTCTGTCTCTCTCTCTCTCTCTGTCTCTCTGTCTCTCTCTCTCTCTCTCTCTGTCTCTCTCTGTCTCTCTCTCTCTCTCTGTCTCTCTCTGTCTCTCTCTCTCTCT
>CM067478.1:20351787-20411869 GCA_034552555.1 Semaprochilodus insignis
TCTCTCTGTCTCTCTGTCTCTGTCTCTCTGTCTCTCTGTCTCTGTCTCTCTGTCTCTCTCTCTGTCTGTCTCTGTCTCTGTCTGTCATATCAGGAGACATGGGCCCAGGTTCACCCTGTTTAAGCTCAGAACATTAAGGCTGGCTAATCTTAAGAGGGCTGAGTGAGATGCTGCACAGCACTAGGAATTTCGCTGTTTGATCTCAGTAAAGGAAGGAAATGCAAATGGCATGTCTGATCAGGTGGAAGGATCACCTCTCAGCTTGATGGAAAACTCATTCCATTCTTTGTTGTGGTATGGTTTGCTCATGTGCTGTGCATTAGAGTGAGATTTCTGTGGTGAGATTAGCTTGTTGTTTGACTGAGTAGGTGACAGAGTGACCTGCAGTTCCATTTCGGTGAGTAGGATTTTTATTTTTTTTTTAAATAAACCTGCCTGAATGCAGTTTTTTGTAGATGCATTGTTGTAAACACCACGTTAGTGTGTTTAACCGTGTCCAGTAGAGCTGACATTGGCATGGTAAATAAAACTTGTTTGCTTTTTGTTTTACAACAGGAACTGGAGAAGCTATTTTTAAAAATAAGAAGTCACTTTTTTAAGCAACGCAAGTTGCGAAGTGATTTTCGGTGAGCTTTTAAGTTATTTGTCATTTGTTTTAATGGTTTACAAAAGCAAGTAATGGCCACTGTCCTTTTATTTTATTTTATTTTATTTTATTTTTTAATTATTTATCATTTTTTTATTTCTACATTTTTTTATTTTTTTTCCTGCTTACTGATGCAGGGAATGACATTGTTTGTTTAATTAAACATGAGATACTGTGTTCAAGTAAACATAATAATCAGGCCTTCCATACTTCCATGCTTACAGTTCCCTTTGAGATATGCCCCTGTCGGGGAGATTATGTATCATAATGTCACCTTTGAAAGAGACTGTGTTTAAGGGTTACCTTCTAAAATGTAGATTTTCTGATGTATGAAACCCCTTCATATGTGACAGCCAGCGTTGTGAGGACTGTTATTTGTATGGGTTGTTGTGTGTTATTGGCATTTTTGTGGTTTTATGTGCCATATTTACATGATTACTTTTTTCCAACATCTGTTTATCCCTTAGGATTAAACCATTTTTTTTATTACTGTGCATTTAGGATCATTGTAAGGGAATGATTTCTGTTCTGATTGGCTGCACTGTATTGTGTCTCATTCGAAAAAGCAGTCCAACCTGAAACATTGCATTTAGGGGTAGCCTAAAATGCTGTAGGCAGGGTAGTTAAATATGTGGAGCAGTGTTTTTTGTGACATCACAATCATGATGAATTGAAATGTTTTGAAATGCATGCATGCATACTCTCATACACAACATTTGCCACAACATTAAGTACACCTCCTTGTGTCCACACTCATTGGTTAAGCACCTAGCAGCTTCTCATCGCCAAAATCCGATGGAAGCACACCTCAGGTGGGGCTAGTGGACAAGCTCTAGCTAACAGCTAAGTAATTGCTAAATGCTACCATTATGCTGAGCAAGCTGTTCCTGGTAATACTCTAACTAATAACTAACTCCAACTGTAAGTGCCTATGCAGCGGCAGGTGAGTGATGAATGTTTAACCCGTTCAGATAAGGGACTCAAGTGTTTTTGCCATGGCGCTGGCGTTACAGATTTTACCATAAGCAATTTTTACCGCTTCACATCATCCTGTTATGACGTCTTGAAGTCGTCTTGTGATGAAGTTGTCTACTTGTGCTCATGCACATTGGTCATAAGAATTACTATCCCAAAAACTGACACTGCAGTCATGTGCCAGTATTAAAACGCTATCGTTAAATTAATGCAACCTGCTTTGCACTTAAGGTTTGTTTCACAGAAACGCTAGATGTCTGTGAGTTTAGTTGCTTTATATGATATGATATTAATGATACATTAACCATATTACTTATGTTACACATGTGACTTCCTATTGAGCAAATGATCACTAATGTTTTTTTATGTTTAACAACCTGCTACACTGCAGAACGTATTCAATAAAAATGATTCAGTCTCACTGTTTAAGAAATGCATGTCACGAGCTGTGTCTTATGTGTTCTCATATTTAACATCTTGTACAGCATGCTAATGAAGACATGATGGAGATGGGTTTACCAACTTTGAGGGGGAGGGATAGAGCATATGAATTCTTTTGCCCCTAGGTGGAAGAACTGGAAGATTGGTTCAATTAGCTATAAATGAGAGATCAAAGAGAGTGAAAAAACAATATTTTTGAAGTGGCAGTACCAGATTAGTTGCTCTAATCTCTTCAGGGTTTTTATGTCTGGCGTCAAGTGCTCTTGTACGTGGAGGCTGCTCGCAAAGCGCATCTCTCTCGTTCTTTCCATACGAAACCTCTTTGCTTTTTCTTGAGGGTTTTTTTTTTTTGTCCCCCCTTTCCGTAAGTATTTCGCTTACTGATGGTGCTTTGAAATCTCTCTCACAGCTGGAGAGATGACCAAAATCTGCAAAAGGATATAACAGTTAGAACTTGTCGCACTTGAAATGTTTACTTATATGTGGACTGTTGTTGTTGATATTGTTGTGAATTGTTGCAGAGAAGCTGTTTCTAGGTCTAATTTTTCCTCTCAGAAATCATGTCTTGAACCTTGTTTGTTTCTGCCCATGCATTGGTTAGCCTCTTGAGGAGGGTGTGGTAGGTGTATAGCAGCAAAGCAACGAAATTGCATAAGTGATTTTCAGTTACTTGAGTTTCTTGAATCATTTCAGCCTTAGTGTCCACTCCATCCCTTCACCTCAGTGTTATATTAGTAGCTGTTTACATAATAAAGGGAAAGTAAAGTTGAGTTCAACATCAAACTGCTACACTTGCTAGGAGTATCTCCATTGACGGATGTCAATGTTAACTCTTGTTTTGCTTCTACTGAACTTTATCACTTCTTTTGTTTGCTGACAGATGTTTGCTTAGAGCTCAAGCCGTTCTTGCGTTAGCTCTTCCTTTCTTTGGCTAACTGTCTTTAACTGATCTCACTGTGAGCAGTATCTTTAACATGGTTGAAGTTAGAAAACACCTTCAGGGCAGTTGAATTTATCCTCTGATGTTGGACTGATTTGACTTGATTTGACGCTACAGTGACTGAGTATCGTCTCTGCAGGTACAAAGTAGTATTACAAGACAGGACAGGCCGTGACTAGTTGGTTAGCATGCTTACTTCAGTAGATATTTCTGCAACAAGATACTTTGATGTCTTTGACACACTGTGAAAACTGTTATTTCTACACATTCTGTTGATAATTTTGGTTCATTTTTGGATGTTTTAAACATCTTTAAAGATCTTACAAATAGCACCTTGATGTTAAAGTGATAAGCATATCTAAAATTGAAAGTGATTTTTAACTGTGTAGGAGAGCTTGTGGCTGCACAAGCACAAATGTTAAGAGACATAATGACCGGCTTTGGGCAGAGGGTGGCCAGTGTTGGATATATACTGGTTAGGTAGATGCTGCGTTAGCCCAGTGCTTCCTGGTCCTGGAGAAACCCCACCCTGCACACTTGAAGGTTTTATCACAGTACTTGTTTCTGAGCTTTGACTGATTGTGAATCTTCAAGAATTGTGATGAGAGATTTTTGCCTTACAGCCCATACTGTAAATGGAGTGCATCATACCACACACTCTCACCTCAGGGCCTCCCATCTGTTTTATTAGTTAGCTCTGCAGTAAGATGTGTATGATATTTTGATAACATATCATGATCCCAATATCATAAACCGAATCATGAGCTGAATGTGCTGTTTTACTCCAATGAGTGGAGATTGTGACTGCAGTACAGGTGGTCCAGATTGGCAGTCTTGTACTGTAACATTCTGTGGTAACTCTCACATGATGGTAAAGATATAACTTTAGGTTACAGTGTACCAGATCTAGTGGCTTATATAAGGAGTTTATAGGGATGAGATCACTTGTGAAATAAGCCTTCCGAAAACCTATTTGTTTTAACTAGAGACTTCTACTGACTTGCTGTTGTGGTAACTCTTCAGCTATTATGGTAATTTAACTTGCATGGGTTCATATCCCATCCTTAGACTACATGCATAAAGGAAACAAACAGCATTAATGACTCTCTCTGGCTTCAGTACTGAGCTTTGTGCATCAAAATGTTGACCTGAATATGTGCTCTTTCATTGTCAGTGTTATCTTGCATCCGACAGCTTCTGTACCTGAACGTCATTACGGTGTTTCCTCTAGGACTTTTTTCAGCAGCAGACCCATACAGAAACACTGTGTTGAGAGGGGTTTCTTTAAATGAGAGCTGTTAGAAAGGCAGAAATGGATATATGTAGCTCAGAGCTATTCTTGCACAGACACATTAGCTCTGAATTGTACCCTTTACACGAACTAGGTATTTGCCTGAAAGCCATTGAAACCTGCATTAAAAGGAGCTATAGTCTTTCTTAATAAGGCCTGGAAGCTCATTTCGTATTCTCACCTTGTCCAAGTATTTTTGTAACTGACTGTACACAGAACATGCCGAGTCAATCATAAACCAACTGCATTGCAGTAAATCATTTGGATCTCTTCTGTTTTGCAGTTATGTACTGCATTGTAGAGATCACCTTGTGTGGTATAGCATGTTAAAATCTTTGTCTTCCATACCAAGATGTTTTTCCATGTGGTCCCAGATTCCAGGTGTTCATACTTAATCTTCTTGTGAGCAAGCTGAGCAGGTGTCTTGGCCTCAGACGTTTGTGCTGGTTATTTATTATTTAACTGCTCAATAACCCGACCAGAAATTTCTCATTGCAGTGTGGTCATTGTAACAAGATGTCTTAAGCCCTCCGTGACACACAATTCAGGAAAAGCTTTTTTTTATCCCCCCCACCCCATTCTTTGTGATAAAGGACACATGAAATTAAGAAAGTGCCGGAGCTTTTCTAATACCTGGCCAGCACTACAAGATGATATTTTGAGGCTTATCTGGTCCTTTCAACAATTGCAAACATCTTCCCGGAATACCCTTTCAGCTCCCTTTTACCTGTTCCACTGTTATTTACCCACTGCCCAGTTGTGACCACTGTCAATAAATCAGAAATGTTTAATATTCTAGAGTGGGCCTGTTGGGATTATGAAATATATTAGCTCACAGTTAGTTGCCATATAAATGGATGCAAATAATGTTTTTGTTTATTGTGTGAAAAACTGCAAATCTAAAAATGGCTAAGTGGTCTGATCTGACTTTCTAGAAACTTGGTAGCTCCCAACTGGCAACAGAAACAGCCCCTGCTCAAAGAAACATTATTCACAGCTGCCCGAAAGATGTTACAGCATCTAATGCTTTTTCTGCTTTGCTTTAAGTACATTTATTAGCCTCAACCCAAAGTGATGGGCATCCTTTCCACATTCTGTTTTTTAAAACATGAACATAATTATGACTAACAACTATTGTAAATTATGGCCAGACAATTGTGTAATAGTTGTGAAACATCAACCATACAGCAAGTCCCTGTCCAACTTAAAAGCACCCAGTTCTGTGTGGTGAGCAGTTCTAGTGTTTCTAATTTAAAGTATTTATTTTATGTTGACTAATTATGATGCACATCATTTCAGACTCCACCAAGACCAATGCAGGAGGGTTTCAGTGTGTTGCTTAAAGAGAATCGATGCTGTCAAATTGGTAGGATTCCACTTTGAAGCACTGATTCACTGAATCCAGTACATTCCATGAATTTATGCATGCCGACTAAATCACTGAGCTCTGTGGAGGAGCTGGTGAAAAATGACTCACCTCAAGATGTCTGCTTTCGCAAGGGCTGTCCTCATATCCGTGTTTTCAAAAAACACACTGTTTGGTAGTGGGAGAACAGCCAACAGAAGAACATGGTTCTTAAAGATCTTACGATACAGAATATGAATATGCTTTGTATTTAGGTTTGGGAACAGACTAAATGCACCAGGACACCAGTGGTATCATATGTAAAACCTTGGTGTTGGTGTTGTGTGAGGGTAATGTCTCCACTGTTGCTGACAGTAGGAAAGTGCTGTGTTGTCAGCTTCGGCACAGCATTTTGTTTTTAGCCAAGTCACTTTGTGCTGGTTTGTCTCTGCTTAGCTGGGCCAGGGAAGAGACTTGTCATGTGGGAGTTGACTACCTCTGACTGAGCTGTTTTTCTTTGAGCACACTCAACTACAGTCAGTTCTTCCAGTTGTAGACCCTGAACATTCCCAGCCTGCCATTGAGCTGATAACCAGTGAAGATCTTCGCAGATCTTTTGTCTTGTTTGTCCTCCCTCCCTACGGTTCTGAATGAATATTTTGTGTTTAAAGAAGGCTTCTTTTTGTAGCAGCGCCGCTGTTGTTTCACTAGTGCGTGCATGTTGCTGTCGTGATTTTCTCCATGAACTTGGAGAATTTTGATGGAGCCATCTACTGATATTAGTTTAAAATAAATAAATAAGTGACCGCAAACCTGAAGTGTCCTTTCCAACGTAATCAGCCAAATGTGTTCTCCCAGCTGACCCAGTCTTCAAGCTTGGCATGGCATGACTGAAATAAGCATGTGTGGTTCTCAGGGCTGTGTTCAGTGTCAGAGTGCTGTTTGGATGGTAGTTTGAAAAGATGCTTTGGCAGGACCTCATACGCTTCAAGTGTGTTCTGGCCTTTAGTTGCCCAATTTGGCACTGGAGAGACAGACACTCTAAAATTGCATCAGCAAGACAGACTGCATCAGAAAGTGTCAACAAATTTAATGCTAATTAGAATTTATAAATGTTGTCAGCTGTTATTTAACCTATTTATGTCAGTTATAGCTCAGCTACTATATGCATTTGTTTTTATTACCCCATTTTCATGCTTTTATTCATGAGGAAATATGATTATTCCGTTTTGGTGGAGCAGTAGTCCCATATAAGCAATGTTTTAATGGCAACTTTTTAGCCATATTTAGTTTGATTAGTTAGTTCGTTTGATTCTTATTTTTGCTCAGAGAAGCTCAAAAGACATTTTAAAATTTCAGCGATGTGCTTTAAGTGATAATAACCAAGGTTAATATCTTTTAGTGTGTCTCTACAGCTTGTATATATCCATTCAAAAACGTGCTTGTTGGTTTGTTTGCTTCTCAGGCTATCGGTTTGCAGTTTTCTCTGCTTTGGATATGTTTTGGACAATCAATGAAGCTCGTCTGAGTTGAATTCCATGTCATCAGTTCATTAAATCTATGTCTACGTGAACTTGTGCTTTCCCACAAGCACCATTCCTCTGTTCTTTCCATCTCTTTATTTCTCTCTCACTCTCTTGCTGTGTAGTGGGAATCATGATTGAGGCTTTTGGCTGGACAGGCTTTATTTGGGGCTGAATGAGCGCAGTATGAAGGCCAGCTGATGGATAAACAGGAGGCTCCGGAGGAAGCCCAGTCACAGAGAGAACTCTCTCTCTCTTGCTCTTTTTGTTTTTTTTGGTGCACTTTTTCCTCTTTTCATTCTGCACTCTGCAGGAGGGAGGAGAGCTCAACATCCTCCTCCTAGCTAAGCGTGTGTGTGTGTGTGTGTGTGTGTGTGTGTGTGTGTGTGTGTGTGTGTGTGTGTGTGTGTTGCATTTCAGTTGTCACCATTACCCCACCTAAACATGCCTACACAACAAGAACTAGCAGCATCAGCTCTTTAGAGAGACCTTCCATTGTTTGTCCTTTTACTTGCATTGTTTGCTTTCTTGCTGTTATTTCAAATCTGATTTTTCTTTCCTCCTTCTCTAACCTGTTCACTTTATGTATGGTTTCCATGGCAGAAACTCTAAACTGTTTAATAAACACTTGGTAGAGAGTGAAGACTCCGGATTTTCATTGGTTGTCAGAGCCTCTGTTTAAGACTCCCGTCATTTCTTTATCATAATTCTAATAACTGCTTATTTGTTTATTGTACTTCTGCTTTGCCAACAGTCTCATTGTTTGCTCCTCAGTGGCAGGAGTTATGCCTGCCACTGTCACCTGAGGCTTTCTTGTTGGGTCCCCAAAGATATTTGGTGACGACACCTGCTGTAAGGTGCACTACCTAAATGAACTTGAATTGAAAACTTTCTCTCCCTACGTCTTGACATGTTGCACTAATCAGTCAGCCACCTCTATTCAGTGTCTTTTTTAAATTCCTGGTGTATGCCGTTCCTCTCAGTGATGTTTTTAGGAACTCGTACTGTTACAGAGAGCTTTGTGCGAAGCATCATTTGCTAAGTTATTATTATTGACTTTTTGCAAGTCTGAAATTGCAGAAGATGGCTATTTGCTAATGTAGTGATCTACCGATACAGGGGTTGCAGACATTAAACTCTCCTTGTTCCTGCAGTTATTGTAGGGCTGTAAAACTGTGTCCACTCACTGTTTACTCTTTGTCTGACATTCCTGCCTTGCTGTTTCATCCTGTAGATGTAAAATCAGAGCTGATAGCTCATCTACTGCTGCAAATTGTGCTTTGGTCGTCCTCTAGTCCTTCATCAGTGGTCACAGGACGCTGTCAACAGGGGATATTGGCTGTATGTTTTTGGGTGGTGGACTGTTCTCTGTCCAGCAGTGACAATAAGGTGTGTCTGATTCACTCATGCTAGTGCAACATATGGTGCTGCTGTTGCTGCCGCCGCCGCCACCACCAAGACGACGACGTAACACTAGGTAGGCCCTCCCTTTGCTCCCCAAACAGCCTCAGGACAGCCAGAAGACGTTTGACACATTCCTCTGAGATTTTGTTCCACCTTGACTTGATTGCATGACTGCAGTGTCTGCAGATTTTTCAGGTGCGTTTTTATGCTGCAAATCTCCTGTTTTACTACATCCCAGCGGTTTTCTAACAGATTCAGAGATCTGGTGACTGGAAAAGCGACTGAAAAACAATAAACATGTCAGTTTTAGATTTTAGCATAGTGACATGGGGCATTATCATGGCACCATTAGAAGGTGCTGAATTGGGGCTATGGTACTCATGGTGGCTATGGCATTCAAGAGAGGATTTATTGGCTTGAATGCCATCTAACAAATTACAGTGTTTCTCTGGGTGTACTGGTTAATCAAGATGAGCAAATTCTTTGACGGTCCAGAATTTGTGTTTTTCTCTTCTCTTTTCAATAAATCTCTGCAAAATCCATTTTGTCCGCCCCTTTTTGTATTATAATGTGTACTTTTTAGTGCCTTGTTAAAATGTACTTGTTAAAGTATATACTGCCTCAGCTCACTCATCACGTTTCAGTTCAGGGTGACGGCAGGAAGAAGGCTAAATGGTGATCACAGAACCACAAGGTTTCACAAGGTTTTCACAGTGGCTTCCCTGTTTATTCAGGCACCACTGTGTGTTAAAAAGGGTTAAACACTTTCCACTATTATTGTATCAGAAGATTTCAGCTTCTTCTGTCAGGCTCTCGCTATAGACTTCCAAGAATTTTATGCAATAGATATAAAAAACTTTCATTCTTTCTGCAGTTTGCATAAGGGAGATAAGTGATAGATACATTTTCTGTTTGCTCATCCATATATTCTTTGTCCTGTGGAATTTTTGTCTTTGTATTTTTATTTTAGAATTGATTTTGTCTTAATTTGGTCTTTTGTTTTTGGATGTGATGAATGTTGGTGACTGCTTGCAAATAAGTTTTCTCTTTGAGAGATGTTTAAAAAAAAAAAAAAAAGACTGAACTCTGGTCCACATCTAGGCCCAAACCTCTGTTGTGCCGACTGAGGTCTCTTCAGCATGTAGCAGTTTTGTGTTCCTTGTTGTTTGAATCAAGTCCAAAAAAACCAAAAAACCACTGATGCTTGCTGCTCTTAAACGAATGCAGAAAATCAAAGTTTGGTGCCACTAGGCTCTAATGCTAGCTAGCTAGTGTACCAAGCTAACGTTAGCACCTGCTGGCAAAAGTCAAACAGGCTGTGGATACCCTTGATACAGACTGTGGGTTTTGTAGGGTGTTTCTTGTGATGAACACACATTATTGTTTGCTGGTTGTTAGCTGATTTTATATGCTGCCCAGCTAAGACAAATATGGATAGCCTTAGCTGGCTATCTCTGCCTCAGCTAGCTAGCCTTAGCTCCACCTTAGCTTGATGGCTCTTGTCTTAGTCAGCCCTTGTCTGACTGCCATGCCTGCCAACTTGTTTAAGAACTATCAGCTTATCAATTGCAGCCTTTATATCTTCTTTCTCATCTCAAGGAAAGTGGTAGAAAGGTAACAGTAGTAGTTTTGGCCAGTGCAGTAGAGGACTAGACTTGAAGGTAAAACGTCACAGTTTAACAAGTGGGTTTGTGTTTCTAACAATCTTTGAATATCTGCTTCTGATTGGTGCTGAATTTCCAGAGCCCAAAAAAGGTATATGGGCCAGCCCTAGTATATTATACTGCAGAGCATATCGGAGTTGGAAACAAACCTGGATTTTATTCTAGTTCCATTTCAAAGCATATAAAGGAGTTTTGCGTTTAGTACCGCAATAAACAAATGGCAGGTGATTGTGTTATAAATAGCTGTTGGACTGTTCCTGTGTCTGCTTGAACGAGCTTAGAAATAACTCTCAGCCATGTAATTAGCATTCTGACCCCCGTGGCTGTATGAACATGGCTGGAGCGAAAGAGGTGGCTCTTGAGTCATTCCATTACTTTACAGGAGCAGAAATCCAGGTGGTGTAATGATGGGGGTTGCATTATAAGCCTCCTGCTGGAAAGTGCTTCCATTCCTTTTGTTGTGTGACTTTGCAGCCATTCTGTTACTATGCAAATGCTGCAGTTGTAGCAAACAGAGAAACTCCAGTCACTCTAGTGACTGTTCACCTCAGGTCTTTATAGACTGTTGTTTTGAAGTAGTTGTGATGGTCATCATTTCGTAAAGGCTACAGAAATGATGCATGCTCTTTAAAGGAACCATATCTTTGGGGGTGGGATGTTTGGAGACTTTGGAATGTAAACATCTTGAAGTTTCAAAATATTTCATTTGCTGCCGAGTCCATACAGTGATTCTGAAATTGAGCTGTAAAAGTAGCCTCTTTCAAATTTATTAACACACTCATTTACGTTCTCTTTTTGTAAGATATTGTAAAAACATTGGAGTGCAAGTTCAATTTATTTGTTTTTGCTATACACTGAAGGTCTTTGGTTTTGAGGTCAAAAGATGAATAAACACCTAGATGTACTATCTACAAATGTGACGCACCCAATTTGTAGGTGAGCAACAGTGTAGGAACAGTTTTAAAATTATCACTTAATATTTGCTTGCAGTAGCTACATCAAGTGACTTCATCAAACTGTTGCATTTGCAAAGGCATCAGTGTTGACTTATCAGGTTTTCTTTACAGTTGCAAAGTTTGCAAACAGGAAGCACTTTGACCTCATAGTCTTTCTCTTAACGGCATGTGACTGTTGTGGCTGACTGGCTTGTGGGTTAGTTTGTTAGCCTGTTGGCTATTAACTGGTAAACAGGTATGCTGTGCTGTGAATGCTAGCTTTAAGCCTTATACATTTCAGAACTTATTTAATAGAAACGGGTGGGAAAAAAAGGGGCACATGTGTGAATCCTTCTGTAGCGAGAGGGGAAAGAAAACAATGAATCTTATTTCCATCTTATTTCCAATTTTTTTTCCTCGGTTGAAAAGAGAACAAATACTTTGGAATGTGGGGAAAACTGTTGTTTGGAAAGATAAGATTATATGTTGGGAGTTTTGCTGTAGCTAAAACTGGAAGCTGTAAGTAAGAGTTCCTTAAACTAAATAAAGCAGTGTTTGGTAACAGTAATCAGTGTGATGCCTGTTGTATTGTTGATGACCATGATTGTTTGTTTGGTGAAAGACTTTTGCTCTGCACATTACATCAGCAGTTTTTACTACTGTTGTAATTTGATTATACCGACAGATTACGTGTGAACCACAAAATTTGTGAGATGGTGAGCTTGAATTTTGAGTGACCATTGTTGCACATTTGCATTGTTGATTAACTGCTGTAAATAGTTTATTTCTTGTTTCTTCTTGTCTATTTAAGTGAAACTGAGCCTGAGATGACTGCTCATAGAACCGTTGCAAAATGTCCATCTCGAAACTCCTGCCTACAGCGAACAGTTTAGCAACAGATTTTGTGGTGCACATAGGAAACAATTGCTCACTGAGCCTGTTTCATAGTCATATGTAGTAGCTCTCTGAGCGTCATAGCATTTCCCTCCTGGGTAGCTGTTGTTGGCATTTTTGCAACTTCATTAAAGTGCAGTTAATTAGCACTCATGTAAACAAATGGGATTTGTCAAGCTCCTATAGAACTCAGAGCATACCTAGGTGTACCTAATTTGTGTGTTTGTGTGTGCCAACAGTAGAGAGTAAGAGGGAGGTCAACAGGGAGTGCTGTTCACGTTCAGAGTTCTCTTGCTTGATTTACGTTTACAGCTGTAGAGGCCTCTGGTGTTATGAAGTGCATAAATTAGCATTTTTAATTTGAGTGTTTGTTTTTGTAGCTGTAAAAAAAAAACTTTTGGGTCAGACTGAGTGAAAAATGTTGCAATCCCATGTGCATTTTTTTTAAACAGTTTATTAACCTTTTTTTTTTAACCCTAACACTTAATTTAATCTTTTTTTTTTTTTTTTTATTGAACATCCACATCATTTCATGACCATCTGTGCTGTTACTAAATACCTGCGTTTATTAATGCAGATAAATAAATGTTAACTAATTATTCATGACACAGAAGTAGCTAGTTTATTTTTAGCACCAAGACTTTTCCTCCTCTCCCTGATGGAAGATTAAAATTTCATTGTTTTTGTTTTAACAGGCTTGTGTTAAGAGATTTTACAGTGGAGATTCTTGAGCTTCTTGCCAAGTCGTTTATCTGCACCATGCACATGAGGCTTTCTTCACTCTGAAGTACTTTGATTTTGGACTCCTGATCAGGTATGTCATATGATCTGTCTTTTACACCGTGTGTGAGGGATACATACTATGGATGGCAAACCTGAGCAATGTTTGTCTGTTTGCTTGTTTATATCTCATTTAATATAAGGCTTCCAGTTACTGCCACTATGGTCTAAGCTCTCTGACTCTGCCTGGGTATGCACAGATGAGTAAATGAGTTCATGCGAGTGTGTCTGTGTGATGCACTGTCCATACCTTCTCTCCCATGAGTGCCTGTGAGAGTGTGCGAACAGCTGAAATTGCATCCTTTATGAAAAGTGAAAAATAATCTCCGTTTTAAATAAGATTTCAGTTAGCCGTACGTGTCAAAGCCACTCTTTTCAGTTTGCTCTCTTTGCATTCGGTATGCAAATTCACGCTTGGTGTAGAGGTATAGCAGTCCCTCATATAATAGGTATTTCTGTACGTGTCATCTTTATTCTGTGGGCCAGTGCCTTGCAGATTGAGCTTCACTGAGCCAGTGCCACCCTGCTGTGTTTTTGCCAGGAGGTCATAAAGCATTCATGTCTGTATCTGCAAAGTGTTGTAAGATTAACACCGCATGCTTCACACTCCAGACTTCTGTGCCATGTGTTGGTAATACTATAGTCCTTATATAGTAAGATGATGCAGTCTGTTAGGTTCATGCTCCACACAGTCACTCCTCCTTCCTCTCCTTCACTCCTCCTGCTGTTTGTTTTCTTAATAGTCTGAGGAAATGTCAGAATTGAGTTCAGAATCAAGGTTCATCCCTTTACTTCCCAAGAGCATCTCTATTGAAGCGTGCTATTATTATTATTACTTGTTTTCTTTGCTTACAAATGTGTTTTTGTGCCGAGAGTGTACGTGATTCGTCGTTCTCTCTTTTGGGGAATAAAGACAGACTCGATGCTGCAATGACTTCATCGGTGCAAAGTGGTATTATGAGACAGGATGACTCAGGGCTAGCTGGTTAGCATGCTAACTTGAGTACATAGATGTCAAAATGACCTTTTTCTTTTGTTTTTTTTCCCGTTCCTTTATGTCTTTCTTTTCCCTTTCTCTCTCTCTCTGTGTTCAGACTCGCATTTTCTTACTTTTTAATTTATCTGCCTGTTCTCTTTTTGGCGGTATGCCCCCAGGCCTTACTGAATGAGTCTGTATGGAGTCCTTGGAACAGCAGATTGACTTGTGGGTGTGTATGCAATTATCATAGAAATGATATTGAGTCGGCTGTCTGCTCTGCGGCGGATCGTGTGCTACGCTGTGCCATAGCCAGCCTGACTCACAGGTGAACTCAGCCTTGTGTTTGCGTGGCTGGAAGTCACTGCAGCACATTGGAATTGCTCGACTTTCATGCCAGTGAGCAGATCTACACTAATGACAGTGAATCTGTTCTGTAATAGCATCACATGGGTAATGGACAGTGTATGAGCAGTATATGTATAGGAAGGCCTGCAGTGCTTGTACTTTTCTTTTTTTCCTCTCTCTCCATTAATCTAGGGAATGTTTTTAATTGACTTTAGTTTAGTGCTGTATATTAACTTTAAATGATAATTATTGTATTTGTTTCTGTTTATGTAGTTTTAATCATGCATTTAATCAGTTCTAATTTTTCAGACCTGAGACAATGTGTGTAGCAGTATGTATCATAAATTAATCATTACATTTTTGCCAAATCAACCACCCCTGTATGTGGTTCACTTTCTTTGTGGTATGTGGTGAGATGTCTGTATCTGATACATCTGTGATTAGAAACTAGGTGATATCTATGGTGTGTGTGTGTGTGTGTGTGTGTTTGTGTTTTTTTTGGGGGGGATTTTTAAATTTAGGTTTTTTTGTTTTTTGTTTTTCGTTTTTTCCTCCCCTGAAGCTGCATCCATTTAAAATCTGTATTTGAACAGATTCTATCATAACATCCAGTGCCTTACATGCAAAACATGTCACCTTGCACTGAAATTTGTCACATTGCTGGATGTGAGAGATGGTAAAAATATCATCACTATACTTCAGTCATTTCATGAAGACATTTTCACAATACACAGAATGCATCATAATGTTTTAACACACACATGCTGCACTAGTATTGCTACGTTTATATACAAATAAATGAAATAAATAGCCATAAAAACATTTCAACAGTAACTAAATCCAGTTATGCTCCTTTTTTATGCATGTTTTAATGAAGCATGCCACAAGGCAGTGTTTTGTTACATACTGACAATGTGTTCAGAAAAGCTTACGGTAAATAATAAAATTCATCACTAAATATAAAAATAAAAAGGACTCGGATCATATTCCCCACCTCTACCTAACATGCCATTTGTCAGAAACATGAATTAGATTTGATGCTTTAGATTTTTTGGGCTCTGCTGCAAACAGAATTCTCAGGGTGGGTCCTTCCTCTTCTGTGAGCCCAGCACTTCAAGGTCATTATCCAGCCAACCCACAGATATATCAGTCAGAACTGGTTTGCTGTTACGGAGCCAGTAGATCACCAGTGATGTACATTTTTAGATATATCTTGATTTATAATAGATATCATACTTCTTGTCATTTGGTTTTGATATAGTAAAAATAAAGATACCACAATAATAAGATGATAATAATAAGATAACAGTAATAAGAGCTAACTTGAGTTGGGTGTTTTTATAGCATCTTTTAGCAGAAATGTTTTCAGGCATATTGTAGGTCAGATCTGTTTAGAACCCCCATTTCAGGTCATATCAGTTCATGTGTGTGTAGGTCCTTGCACTGTTTTTTATTTATTTATTTATTTTTCACAGTGTATAACACAAAATATGGCTTAATTAAATACTGTTGTTTTAATGAAAAAACTTGAACTTGTCAAGCATGAGATGATTAGGGCTTGACCCAAGTATATGACTATATGGCTAATTGCTTGGTATGTGGTAGTGTTGCCCTGGTGCCGTACATCAGTGCTGATACTGGTACTTAATACAGTATCTGTATGAGCGATGGGGATGGCAGTGCCCATGATTGATGCCATTTTTGTTGTGTACGCATTGAAGCTTATCAACACGTCTGTGCTGTGGATTGACAAGCAACAGCAAAAATGCTTTTGGCAGAATAATAAAATAGTAACGTGCTAATGAAGCCCCGTACCTTGCTGAGCCAGGCTTTATTCAGTAATCACTCATTGCCTGCTGTGTCGTCACAAGTTACTGCCCGTCCAGGATGTTATGGAATGAGCAAACGTTAGAAACGTTGGAGGTATGGAAGGAACCCATGTTTTTTTTTTTTGTGTGTGTGTGTGTGTGTGTGTGTGTGTGTGTGTGTGTGTGTGTGTGTGTGTGTGTGTGTGCTGCTCAAAAAAATTTAAGGAACACTTTTTAATCAGAGTATAGCTTCAACTTCTGGAATATTGATTTGGTTAGTTAAGTAGTAGGGGGGTTGTTAATCAGTTTCAGCTGCTTTGGTGTTAATGAAATTAACAGGTGCACTAGAGGAGCAACAATGAGACGTCCCCCCAAAACAGGAATGGTTTAAAAGGTGGAGGTCATTGACATTTTGTCCCTCCTCATCTTTTCCGACTGATTTTTCACTAGTTTTGCGGTTGGCTCGGGTCAGCATCACTACTAGTACCATGGCGTAGTACCTGGACCCTACAGAGGTTGCACAGGTAGTCCAACTCCTGAAGGATGGCACATCAATACATGCCAGTGCCAGAAGGTTTGCTGTGTCTCCCAGCAAGTCTTAAGAGTATGGTGGAGATTCCAGGAGACAGGCAGTTACTCTAGGAGAGCTGGGCAAGGCCGTAGAAGGTCCTTAACCCCTCAGCAGGACCGGTATCTGCTCCTTTGTGCAAGGAGGAACAGGATGAGCATTCCCAGAGCCCTACAAAAGGAACTCCAGCAGGCCACTGCTGTGAATGTGTCTGACCAAACAATCAGAAACAGGCTTCATGAGGGTGGCCTGAGGGCCCAACGTCCTGTAGTGGGCCCTGTGCTCACTGCCCAGCACCGTAGAGCTCGATTGCCATTTGCTATAGAACACCGGAATTGGCAGATCCGCTACTGGCGCCCTGTGCTTTTCACAGATGAGAGCAGGATTTACCTGAGCACATGTGACAGACGTGACAGGGCCTGGAGAGCTGTGGAGAACATTATGCCGCCTGCACCATCATTCAGCATGATCGGTTTGGTGGTGGGTCAGTGATGGTCTGGGGAGGCATATACCTGGAAGGATGCACAGACCTCTACAGGCTAGACAACGGCACCCTGACTGCTATTAGGCATCGGGATGAAATCCTTGGACCCATTGTCAGACCCTACGCTGGTGCAGTGGGTCCTGGGTTCCTCCTGGTGCACGACAATGCCTGACCTCATGTGGCGAGAGTATGCAGGCAGTTCTTGGAGGATGAAGGAATTGATACCATTGACTGGCCCCCTCGCTCGCCTGACCTAAATCCAATAGAACACCTCTGGGACATTATGTTTTGGTCCATCCGACGCCGCTAGGTTGCACTTCAGACTGTCCAGGAGCTCAGTGATGCCCTGATCCAGATCTGGTAGGAGATCCCCCAGGACACCACCCGTCGTCTCATTAGGAGCATGCCCCGATGTTGTCAGGCATGCATACAAGCACGTGGAGGCCATACAAACTGCTGAGTACCATTTTGAGTTGCTGCAAATGGAATTTTGGTTAAATGGACTCACCTGCTGCATCATTTTTTCACTTTGATTTTCAGGGTGTCTTTGAATTCAACCCTCTGTAGGGTGATCATTTTCATTTCCATCAAACGATGTGGCATGCTTTCGTTCCTAACACATTACCCAGCCCATATGAGAAGATATTCTGCATGATGTTTTTTTTTCCCATTGAGATCTGATGTGTTTTCAAAGTGTTACTTAATTTTTTTTTATATACACACACACACACACACACACACACACACACACACACACACACACACACACACACACACAGGGTTTTTTTTTTTTTTTTTGGCTAAATGTGGGCTATCAGTACATGTGCCTGGAAAATCCTTTTAGCAACCTGCTGCTGGTATCCACTGCCTGCATGAAGCTCGACGCACGGAAACTCATGGTACGTGCGGGCACTCCTGAAAAGGACTCTAAAAGTGTTGTTTGTTTATTGTTGTTAAACGTTATTGTTAGATTAGTTGAGTGGTAACTGTAAGGGGTTGTAGCTTTCTCTGTCGAGGAGTGGGCTTGGTCAGTGTGTGAAGTGGTTTCAGTCAGCGGGAATTGTGTGCCAGGAGATAACCTGCCTGTCTTGCTCTGTGCTGACACTATAGTACATTTTGTCAGCAAATTATTGTACTATGTTTATACTTTTTAATTGCAATCTTAACATGTGGGAATAATACCATATCTGCTCAGGTATTTGGCAATTCACTCACTCATGGCAGTGGATGTCATGCTTTAGTTTGTGTTGGTCACATTAAAGGGAAGGCACATTGCTGTAGAGCTCAGGTATCGGGAACAAAATCAACTATGATGAGACAAGGCAGTCTGCCAAATATGGAATTTGAAACTGGCATAATACAGTGCAACAAGCTTAAAAAAAATCATTTGACTGCTTTAAAGAGGAGAAGGCTGTTTGGCGGTGAAAAATGGACAACTTCTAGCTAGCTAACTTGATTGAGCTAATGCATATTGTTCAGTTGCCATGATGAAGCTGCAGCTATCGGCTATTTAAACAGTAACGCTACACATGCTTGTATTTCACATCAAACACACCAAAACCTTTTGGAAGATGTTTATTAACAAGTACGTTTTAGTAACATAAATAATACTATACAATAACAGAACGCACAGTCTCTCTCGGTCGAGAACGGAGAAATGTCTGCCTGAGTCCTTCCTGAGTCATGCTCAGCATTTGTTTACATTCCAGTTTTTTTTTTATCTCTCATTGCATTTAATGAAGGCTGTGTTGTCCGCGTCATTTCATCTGATAGTTTTCTAGGCTGTTTTGGAGAGGACGAGTAAATATTGGAAGGTATAGTTTATCGACGAAAGCCTGCAAACCATCAAGATGCACTTCCTTCAAGCAGATCCCCCAGCTGTGGTTCTTGCACTCTGTAATTCCCTGTGGGTTGTGGCTGGCCAGGTGCTTCAGGCTCTGAGCCAGTAAGGTGTAGACTGTTCTCAGAGTTCTCCCTGTGTCCTGATCTAGCTAGAAGTTGCATCTGTTTTGTAGCCTCCTGACCTCACTGTGATCCCTACTGTTCTCTGGCAGCGGCCCCGGGTCTGCAATAGTTTGTAGTGTGAGGTGGCCCCAGTCCTTCGCAGGGCTGAATGTGGGAGTGCTGTGTGGCAGCATTCCAGCATTAGCGTGTCTGAACACGCCGAGACCTTCTCCTGCTCTTCCCTTTGCTGAGCACTGCGGGAAGGATGGTCTCCTGGAGACTGCCGCCTGGGAGCAGCAGCACTTTAAGTGATCCTAACGCCAAGCCCAGTCTTGCCTCGATCTGGCACTTGTTTATTTTTGTTGTTATTTATTTTAAAGGTGGTAGTATGTGTAAACCTTAAAGGAATAACTCGCCAATTAAAACATGTTTTTACTTTACGTAGCTAAGTTATCGTTACCGCTCCAGTGGAAAACAAAGACGCCAAACGTGTTCTAACTAATTGGCTGCATTTGAGGTAAGGGGGGGATTGTTCACATTTTATGCAAATCTTTTCCTTTAAAGCCTTTTATCATTCTTGAACGGAAGTGAATGAGTCTATACCTGGATGTCTCGTTCGTAAACAACAGTAGGAGACGGAGCTCTAAACGGTAGCCGTGGACACTGAAGAGTTTCTAAACAGACATCATGCTACCAGAGTTTTTCTGTTTTATTAGGTACAGTCACATGATCTTGTGTTGCTGTAGCATTGCTAGTGTGTTCAGTGCAGTCCAGTAATGGAGAGTTAAGATCATCTGAAGTGTTGAATGTCTTGGCAGCATGTTTCAGCCTGGTCTCTCCACAAATACCTCCACTGCCCTGTCACCCTGAATGCGCTGTGCTGTCGCCATGACCACAGCCCTATAAATTCTCCTGTTGCAGATGTTAACGCTGCAGTGCTGTTCCATTTGCAGAAACATCTCAGGGATGCAGGATTTATGTTTCCAAGGCCAAAGGATGTTGCTGTCACAAGCACAGGGGAGATAAAGTTAGCCAGGCTGAATTTAATAGGTTCAGCGCAGCCCTGTGGTGCTGACGGGCTCGCAAGGCACTGTGTGTGTCTCTGGAGGTGGGCATTCTTTCCTCTCTGGCTTCTCTTTTTCCCACATTGACCCCCCCCCCCCCCCCCCACACACACACACACACACACACACACACACACACACACTGCCCTAGATCTCCAGCTATTCGTCACCAACAGTTCTCCTTGTTCCTCTGTGCCCATTCCAAGACTTGCTGATCTTCTTGCTGAGTTCCCGTGGTGTTAAGGGTGGGTGATATGTAATGTCCAAGTACTTAACAGCCTTTTCGTAATCGGCAACAGTGAAAATTGGTAAAAGTAGTTCTTCAATTACTGGCAGTAGCAAAATTAGTTCATTGCTGTGAATTGCTGACTGCCTGGAAAGAACAAAATGCACCAGCAGAACAGCTGTGCATTGTTTACCGTATTGATATGAGAAAAGAATAGTGCACAGTCGAGTCACATTATGACCACCAGCTAATATCCAGAGTAACTGCAGTATGCAGCATGGACAGCAGCTAGATGGGCTGGGAGTGACTCCAGGTCCTGGTGTGTTGTCCAAGGTATCTGGAGCCATGCTCGCTGCATCCCACAGCTGCTGGAGGGTGTGTGGAGGAGCATCCAGAGAGCTAAGACGACAATTGAGGTGGTCCGACAGATGCTCAGTTGAGTTAAAGTCTGAGGAATTTGGGCCAGGTCTTGGTCATGCTTTTCCAACCAATGTCGGACATTTCTAGCCCTGTGACATGTTGCATTGTCTTGCTGGAAGATCCCATCCGCTCCAGGGAAGGCTATCAGTATGTATGGGTGTACGTGATCTGCAAGGATGGATTCATACCCATATTGGTTGAGAGTGCCTTCCACATGGATGAGTGGGCCTAGAAAATGCCATCATCAGAAGGTCATAATAATGTGATGTTGTCGTCGTCGTCGTCGTCGTCGTCGTCGTCGTCATCACTGTCTTTCATTCATTCAGTTTTTCTCCTTCACCTTCTCTTTTTAACCTTTATCATTTTCGTCATTCACTTTCAGACTCTGCTCTGTCTGCCATCATCTCACTCTTTCAGTAGTGCTCTCTCTCTCTCTCACCCTCCCTCTCTCTGTCTGTCCCCCTCTCCCTCTCTTCCTCCCTCGATCCCTCTCCCTGCAGTGCTTCACTCGAGTGCTCTCAAATCCTGACGAGCCTCCTCCAAACGGGCGTCTCTGGAGGGCTTTAGTGGGGTTTAGAGGTCTGACCTGATTTTTGATCGCCCAGCCTTACCCTGTTGCCTTGCTGCTTCCAGACTACAGATCAACTCGAAATGGTGACTGTAGGTAGACATAAAACAGTAACAACCTGTAAAGGCTCCAGGACAGAACTGCATGTCATTTATTACTTACCATATTGTCTGTTGAACTACTGCTGTCTCAGAAAGCTTTAATGTACTATATAAATGAGTCCTCTAACTTTTTTAATGGTTTTTTTTTTGTTTTGTTTTTTTCCTCGCTCTCCTCTCCCCCCTGCTCTGTGTGCTTTGAGCATCCAGGCCAATCACAGCTCAGTATGTTTGCTTCGGTGGGTGTTGAGCAGAATCAGAATCAAGAAGGAAATAATTTGTTCAGAAACCAATGTTTTTAACGTATCGTAATATGTACTGGTGGTCGCAGGGTGCCAACATAAGTAGTAAGTATTTTGATGTATGTGTGCTTTTTAGATCATAATACTAGTTCTATGTATGTATGTACATTATGAATGAATGATGGTGATCATCTTTATAGTCATTTTATTTATTAAAGATTTAGTTACTTTTTTCCCCATTTTATCAGTGTGGTTGATTCTACCTCTTTTAAAATTGCTCATTTTAGATGAAGAGTGCATGAAAGTTCTTTTAATCTTTTTTGCTTTTAATGCACTAATAGATGTTGGATGTTCTTTGTAGTTCTGTTACAGTTTAAGTTACTCAGTATTTCTACTCAAGTGTTTGGTTTGCTCTCATTTCGGCTTGAGTCATTATTTTAGTAAAAAAAAAAAAAAAAAAAAAAAAAGGACTACAGTTTGATTATTCCATCCATCGCTGGAATATGTAGCGGTACTAGTATTTCCTTTATATCATAGAGAGACTGTCTCAAACTGGAAAATATAGAAGAGACTAAACTTTGCAGAAAGAGAAATAAACAGAGAAGAGCAATGCAAATAACAAAATTGGAGGTTGAGGGAAGTTTGAGAACAAAGAGTGACTGTGGGAGACAGATGGAGATGAAAGCTCCCCTTGCTGAGTTTTAATTGTGAACCCAGCAGGTGCGAGTAAAGATTGTCACTTGTGATGGCGGATGTTATTCCCCATACATAAGGCTGTAGAAAACCCTTCCTCAACAAGACACAGTGTAGACAGCAAACAGCCCTCCCCACGTTACATCACACAAGAAGAACTAATAATTCATGTTTCATGCTGTGTGACAAGTTAATAATTAAATGTGAACTATCTGTGATCATGGCCCACTTTATTGTGAAATATGCCTTTCCACATCCAGATGGGGAAGATGAAAAGAACACCAGCAGATATTACTTCTTAGTATTTTATTACAAGTTTCAGTCATTAGCCATGACAGTCAGTGGTAGGAATATGAATGCAGATTGTATACACACTTTTTTTGTTTGTTTGTTTTTCTGGGTTTTTTTTTTTTGTTTTTTATTCTCTCTCTCCAGTTTTCATTTTTGGACATATCTGTGTTGCTGTTTTAGCATAAGTAACATTATCCAGCTAAGTACACTTGTACATGCTAAGTACGTACTATATCTTGCCAAAAAATGTCAGCTTTATGGGAATATTTCAAAGTATATGAAGAGCCTTTAGTCTCACTGATGTGGAACAAAAAAGCTGTAGTTAATAATTTGCCCTGGAAAATAAATGTCAAACCAAATTGGCTGTAAATAAATTTAAATCAGCCATACAAATTCATGATCTGTGCACCCTTGGTTTGCATTGCTTGTGCTCCAACTTTGGATGCTAGCTAATTTTGAGACTTTAAGTTGTCTGAAATGAATACATTGTAATACCAGCACAAAATGGCATACAGTTGCGAGGAAACGGTCTGTGAACCCTTTAGAATCGTGTGGAGTTCTCTGTAAATGCTTCCTGATCTTTATAACAAGTCTTCATAATGGATGAAGACAGACATACTAAGCAAACAGTGCATATTACGCTGTTGATTGAACTAGTTCTTCATTGAACAAGTTTGTCAACTTTTGTCTTCAAGGCAGCTTCAGGCATTTTATTTCAATGCTGTTACACATTGTGAATAATTCCCATTGTAAAACTCTGCTGAAATGTCAGACCTGCTATCAGGTATCAAGATATGGAGGAATTCATCTGAGCTGAGCACTTTCGCTTTCCTGAAAGTACAACTCTCAATGTAGGCATGGTTAAACAGTCATGCTTTCTGAAGTCTCAATAAATGTGCAATGATAAGTTAACTGTCTGCATGATGACACAATGCACCAGTAGTTCGACCCTATATAAAAAGCCTGGGGCTGAGGACGGTTATTTATATTTAATGTTTCTTAAACTGGGTAATAAATGTAATATAAATATATAATCATATATATATATATATATATATAAGTGATTCGAGTCTGATAGTGCACTGTCAGCAGCAGTCTTTAGAGAATGTCCTTGATGCATTCTTGATGCCGTAAACTCCTGTTCTGCTCCATCTAATTCCTCAGTGAAATTGTCACTTCCAGGGAACATGGAGTAGTGGTGTTTGGTGAAGTGCACTAAATTGAGTTTGTACAGCTAGGTTGACACATTACTATATACACTACCTGGCCAAAAAAAGTCTAATGTAACTCCTGATCGCATGTTGGAGCGTCTTTAGCTTTGGTTAGGGCACACATTGGCTGTTGACATTGTTTTGTCAACCTTATGCAATGTTTATTTCCATGCAATGGCCGAGACCTTGCTCCAGAGTTGCTCCAGAGTTGCTCCAGAGTTGCTCCAGAGTTGCTCCAGAGTTTATTCCTAAGCACATCCCAGAGACTTTTAATAGGGTCAAGGTCAGGGCTCTGTGGTAGGCAGTTCATGTGTGAAAATGATTCTGTAGGATCCCTGAACCCCTCTTTCACAATTTAAGTCTGTTGAACCTTGACAATGTCATCCTGGAATATGCCTGTGCGATCAGGGGAGAGAAAATACATTTATACAGTATCATGGTCATTCAGCACTTTCAGGTGGTCAGCTGACATTTAGTTTCTCCAGCGAAGTTGATGGATATTTTCAGGTTTTAATAATATGTTAAACAGTTAATAGCCCAATTCCAGTCATTTCATCTTCTTCTTTTTCTTTGTTTGCTGCCAGCTACTAATTTGAGCCTTGTGAAACACAGTAACATCTTTTCCACGTCCACGGGATGCGCCTTCCAATATGGTTGTTTATGAATGGAAAAGTGGCTCACTGTGTCAGTTAGGGTTAAAGAAAGGACCATTTTGACTGCAGTGATTACCCATGTAAAGGCTCCTGAGTATGTGCTTATTTAAATCCAGGTAAGGACTTTTTTGGCCACGCAGTGTGTAACAACATTAGTGTGAGGGAATTCTGGGTCTGACATGCACCTGTCTTCTGCTACTCCAGTTTGTGGCCAATGATGACAGTGATGCTTCCCTGTGTGTGTGTGTGTGTGTGTGTGTGTGTGTGTCGTGCTTTGTGACAGTGTGGTTGCAGAGCAGCTGCAGCTGAGCGGACGAAGGCGGGAGAGGATCAGGAGTAAATATTTGGCCCTGTCTGTCTTTGACAAGTGTGTTTGGAAAGGAAGGAGTGCTGCATGTGCAAGAAGTTGCTCTGAATCTGACCGACTGAAGGGATGAAGGGTCTGTTTGTGGGGAAGGCTGTCCCTTGTTTTGGTCCCATCCTTCAGGACATCTTTGTTGCCGTTTCTGTGTCATGTGTAATGGGTGTATATAAACTGAATGCTGTCCTCAAAGCTCTAAAAGCTAGCCTGCTTATTGAGCATGCTGTAGTAGCATCCTTATTTAGCCCTTATTTAGATGAGTGAGCCTTCACCCTGACAGCCAGCGTATACTGATGATCCAGCTGGCTCCAGTACACAGACTCGAGTGCTAATCAGCCTGTAAGAATTAAATATCTCTGTAGACTCCAGAGTTTGTGTTTGTAAGAGCAGCCTCTTGTCAAAAGAAAAGCTTTTCTCTCTCTAGCAGAGTTTCTATTCAAACGTTTCACAAATTGTAAGCCGTGTTTCTATCCAGTCCAGTTATGCAGGGAAAATGTGTGGAAACTGACAGACTACCATGATTAGTGCCTGCCTTAAGGTGAAAACAGAGTTACATCTTTCCATTTTGCTCGTTTTAAGTAGAATTATCTTTACAGCCGTCTTTTTATGGCCATGCAGCTTAGATACACCGGGCAGGGATAGCAGTGGCCCAGCTAATGAGAGCTGAAATCTGACACCCCCAGCAACATCCACTTTGACAAAGGTGAAGTTGGCTTCTTGTTTAAATTTCCTGTTCCACCATTCATCGGAAACGCACAAGACGCAAACACATTTTTTAGAGGAGCTTTGGATAAGGATTTCGGAGTGCTCCTTGTCTTCTCATAGAAACTCTGTTTGCAGCATTTGTCTGGTTTTCCACATTTAAGGTTTCAAATTCAGGGTCCCCCCAAAAAACTGGTGGCTGATGGACCTGCTTCTGTGTGCATCTGTGTATTAAAACTGTCTGCAGCTTTAAACTTTCTCTCTTTTCTTTTGCCACTCTTTTGTCTCTTTCTTTTCTTTCTTTTTCTTTTTCTCTCTGCCTTGTAGTGCTCTCTCATTTCTTCTTTTTGCTTTTTCTCTTTCACACGCTTTCACACGCTTCTTCCTCTCTGCCTTCTGCTCAGTATTGTTCTTTCTTTTGCATTTCTTCCTTACGCCACCCCATCTCCCAAAAAAAAAGCAACACCCCCCAACCCCCCCACCCCCCGAAGTTTCCTGAAGGCCCCACACTCGTCTCCATATATCAGGCTGAACATATTATTGCCAGTTTTGTTGTCATCTGTCCATTAAAGATAAATATTTGCCAGTGGAAATTTGAGCTGAGCATAGAGGCGTATTCAGTACCTCTTGGGAAGTAAAGAACATTTCTTACAGATTTGGGTTTTCTGCAGATGTGCACATGCAGTAGAAGTTTTCAGGCAGTCATTCTAATTAGTAAATTCAGAAGCTTTATGGTGCATCCGCAGCCACACTGTGAGTCTAAGGTCATTATACCCAGCGCCTAGTGTCAGCTAGAGAGAATAAAACCCCCAGCTGTTGGTTGTGGAGTGGTGGAACCTTAGTTCTGCTTCACAAACTTCACTTCAGCAGGTCCTAAACATCTAACATCAATAGCTGATTAATCCTCTCATGAGTGAATGCAATCAAATGCTCACAGCTTCCTATTAATACCTTTAAAACACTGGATGAGCAGATCTCTACCCACCAGTAGATATCTACGCTGTATATTGCATATGGTCCGTACGCAATGACTTCAGGCAAGTGCTCAGTGTGTCGTTTTTGCCAGTCAGTATGAGCGCCATTGAAGGTTACGCTTGCCAGGGAAAACTGCCTCTCAGCCTTCTTTAATTATGGCAGTTCTGATGGTATCTGAGAAGTGAGCCATGCAATTAACAGAATAATTCAGAATCGGTCCATTCTGCTTCACTCAACGTCATATAGACTGACACTTCTGTCACCTACGTTAAACTCCATGCATCTGGGGTGTAAATTGGCTCAGTTTAATGTCCGCTGAAACACAAGTTGTCTGACTAGAAAGACAACCAGAAAAATCTCATTTGCGTCACTGAAACAGAAATAACTGAGCATTCGTTACCGGACAAATGAGATGACCTGTAAAGGCGTAAACACAAACCCAGAGCTGCAGCACTTTCAGTTATTACAGACAGACGAGCAGAGATGGGAGATCTGCCTGATGTGTTGTGGCTTGCCCGTGTGTGTGAGAGAGAGAGAGAGAGAGGGAGAGGGAGGATTAAGTGTGATTTATAATCACGGCAAAACAAAGTTGGATTTTTCTCTGTTCTGTTTTCCAGCACTTCTCTCATCTCCCTTTGTTTCTACTCACATCACTCAGTCCCCTTTCTGTAACTGTCTCTCTCTCTCATCTATCTCACTTTCTCACTCTTTCCACACTCTTCATTTCTGCTTTCTTCCTCCTTTTAGCCCTGCCTACTTACCCTTGCTTTCATTCTGTCCTTTTTCTTTCTTTTTTTGTCTGTTTTTCCTGTCTATTTCTCTTTGTCTCTCTTTCTATCTATCGTTCACTCATCCGTCTGTTCATTTGTTGGTTCTCCAGTGTCCTCTTATTTCTTTCTTTCTCTCCTGTTTTTCCCACTCTTTATTTTTTTCTTATTTTTCTTATTCTTCATCCCTGCCTACTTGTCTTTTCTTTCTCTCTTTCTGTAATGTCGCCTTTTCTTTCTGTCTCTTTTCTTTATTTTTTTCTTTTCTTTTTTCCACCGTGTTTTTTTCTTTACTTTCGCTGTCTTTCTCTGCTTCCTTATTCTTTCTTTCTGTTTTTCTAATGTCCCCTTTTCTTTCTTTCAGTCTGATTATTGCGTTCTTTGTCTACTGTTCTTTCCATTCTGTATGTTTTTTTTTTTGTTTTTTTTTGTTCTTCTTTGTCTTTATCTTTCTTTTTCCCTGCCTCCTTTACCCCTCATCCCTATTTTTAAAATTTCTTCCATCTCCTTTTCTTTCACTTTTTTCTGTCTCCCTGTCCCTCCCTCCCTCCAGCTGTTGTGTTAATAGTTTTTCTGCTGCCTGGAGAGCAGAGTAATGAGATTGCAGTTGGAGCCGGGACCCTTTGGCTTGTGGGGAAATGTTATTTATTTATTAGGAGTTTTATTTATTTAAATAAAGCAACTTTCTCTACAGAACTGTCTTTGTTATACACTCCCTTCAGTTTCAGCTGTTGTCCCTCACTGCTTTCCTCTTTTCTGCCACTTTGAGTTTAAGAAACGGAAAGGTTGGGTGGTGTTTTTGAGCTTTTTCCCCCTTCTCCTCCCTATCTTCACCTCACTCCGTGATGCTGAGGCTGAAGTGTGTAGTTTAATTGCTGGTGCCCTATCTTAATTGGGAGTAAAGAGTAGCGAGTGGAGCCTTGATAGGGCTGTTATGTGGTAATGTGGTTGGACAGGGCCGTGAGGAGAAAGTGCCAGAGGCTTTATCTTGAGCTGAAGTGCTCTGGGTCCCTTCCTAGATAAATTATAGTACTCATTAGAGAGTACTAGAGCTGCACAAAATTCCTCTTGTATGTGATTATAATGCTACATATGGTAATGAATTACATATCATTAATATCTGCATTGCTGTTATGCAGTAATATTGATGTTCAGTTTTAGAAATATTCGTAAACTGCAACGTATGTCATTTGCTGTGTGCTTCATTGTTTGAAAGCACAAGTTTCTGGACATTAGTTTTATCTCCTTTAATATCTGCCGTACTATGTATGCTTCCCTGTAGGTGTGTCTTAAGAGAAACAGAAAAAAGCAAAACATTTTGGTGAGAATGATGCTAGGTTGGGTTTGCTACATGTACATTTGTTCATTACCTGTTTATCGTAATATAACTTTGGAATACTATAGCGTAATAAGTGTGTAAACTTGAATGCCATAAATAAAGGAAAATTATTCACTTTTCTTGAATCACACGTAGGCCTTGATTGATTAACCACCCAAAGTCATCTGGTACATCTGAAGTCTTTCACAGCAGTCACTAAAACCTACAGTGAATGGTTAGTGGCTCAGTGGCATATTGCAACCTTCCGAGATATCGGTGTGAAGCTAGTAACACAATAACAATTAACGGCAGTATATTGTGCAGGTCTAGACGGTTCTGAAGGCATCCTTTTGGGGTTTTTTTTTTTTTTTTTTTTTTCTTTTTTTTCTTTTATAGCTCTTCTGACAGATGCACTGAAATGCAGAAATGACAAAATTCCTTTTGGACCTTGGTTAGATTTGCCACAGAATGTTCTGTAATTTTCAGCTGAAAAGGGATTTAACTGGCTGTTTCACCCAGCATAGAATCTTTGATTTAGCCAGTTTTTTTACTGGATGAAAAATTAAATCACTTGAATAATTTCACAGCAATAATTTATTGTGCCTCCCCAGATAAGAGCTCTCCCGGCCGCAAGTTCTTTTCCAAATAAGTTTTGGACTGTTCTTAGGGCTGCAGCAATCATGGCAGTGCAGTGTTGATTATATTGCCAATCTCTTTGTTGGTCTTGACACAATCATTACATCATTTCTGTTGTGTTTTTATTTTTTTTTTCTTCCCCCTATTGGCATCCAAACATCGCATCTTTCCATCGCAACAGGCCTAACCATCCATATTGATCAATTCGTTGTGAAATGTTTATTTCATGTAAAGTGTGGCAACAATTTTTTTTTTAAAAAGAAGAAAAAAGAAAGTTGGAGGTTTTCATGTGGTGGTGGTGCTATGCATGTGTGCTTAAACAGTTACTGTCATTTAGTGTGTCTTTGCTGGCTCTTCCTGCTGCTGGCATGTTGGCAGTGGTCAGCTCCTGCATGGTCTGAGGGTGGAAGTTTAATTTCCTGTGACAGATCAGCATGGGGACGGGCAGTTGGTGGGGGAGGGCAGTAGGGACACACTGAAAAACAATAACCTGAAGAGGCAGGCTGCAGTGTGGCCACAGATGAAATGGGGTGAAAATAAATGAATAAGCAAATCTTCTCTTTCTCCTTGCTTCTATAACCTAACGCTTTCATCCAGGGTTCAGCTCTGTAAAGTACAGAAGAGTGGTGACACATTAGTGTCACCTCATTGCCATTTATTACACTGTTCTTTCAGAGCAGCTTCATAAATGGGACTAATTGCAGGCTCATAGAGCAAATGTCAGGTGTGTGTGTGTGTGTGTGTGTGTGTGTGTGTGTGTGTGTGTGTGTGTGTGTGTGTGTGTGTGTGTATATCTCTTTGCACATGCTATTTTTTTCCTTCTTTATTCTGGTTTGGGTGCCTGCTGGTTCTCTGAAAAATTAATTCAAACCAAAGTAGTTAAATTGTCATAGCCAGTGAAATAAAAGTTTTAGCTGTAACCATTGTCCTATTTGTTTTTAAACAAAATACACTCTGCCACAAACACTCACAATGTCGTGCTTCAGTTCATGATGGTGGCGGTAAGAGAAAGACCAAATAACAGTCACAACTTGTAAACCTTTTCACAATCGCTTCCTTGTTTATTCAGGCCCCACTCTGGCTTAAATTCTGTCCACTCCAGTCCATTTGTTAACATATCCAAATCCAAAGCTGGGCTGAGAGTTTCGTCTGGTCAGCGTGCCGCAGTTCTGTGTTCATTGTTTTTGAAACGCTATTCTGTTATCAATTTAGCACTTTCTCTGTGATGAGAAGCGGTAATGGCTACAGTTAAGTTACAATTCTTAAACCAATGAAGGAAAATAAAGTCGGGTGCCAGTGTGTGCTAATGTTGGCTAGCTATAGCAGACCTAGCTAACATTAGCACCCACTGGCAAATGCCAAACTGGCCCTTTGTGTATTCCTCTGTGGGTTTTATATGATGTTTTTTGCTCTGAACCCGCATCTTCATGTTCTGGTTGTTAGCTTATGTTATGTGCTGTCTAGCTAAAGCCGTTATAGCTAACCTTAGCACCACCTTAGCTAGTTAGCTAGCTATCCCTGTCAGCTTTTTTTGTTAACTGACTGCCTTCCACTGTTTCTTACATTTGCTTAGTCAGAGTGCATTTCACGATTATATTTGCCCAATATAAGCAAAGTAGCCACATATAAGTAATTTCATGCCCTGACAAAGTGTGTTTGAGTGCTGTGAGGGTCCTTGGAAACACTACCAGTGTGAGTGTGTGTGTGTGTGTGTGTGTGTGTGAGAGACAAGGCCCAACAGATCTGCCACTAACACGATGACCTCCAGTCATTATTGAAGAACTTGAGTCATATTAGCATTTGTTTGTTTACCTGCTTATTCACTTATTTGTTTACTCATCGGCTCCTTTAGGGTTTTGTTCCTTTCTTCTGTTAAACTGTGTGGCAGTGTGCAGCATAGTGAGGAGCGTCTGGCAGTTTTCCTGTGTGTGTGTATGTGCGTGTTTTAAGTAGTCTCTGGCTCTTTACCTTATGATTGTGTTTATGTGCGGTTTTAAATTCATGTCTTTTTCTTTCTGCTCTCTGAGGACCAACAGTGCTTTGCTCCATTAGCGTTTGTCTGTAATTATGTTGAATGGCCGTCAGTGCCCAGCTGTATGAAAAGGACTATGGAATTCATATTTATTTGTTTTGCCTTGCTCTGTTGCACTTGATCGTGTTTGTCTTTGCTTGGTTACGTGCGTCTTGTGTAATATGAGGCATTGTTTTCTATCAAATTGTTCTGCAGTTATATTTTATGCCTGTATCATAATGTGTCATGATTAGCATGGTAACTAGCTTGCAGCTAAGGGTAGCTTATGGCTAGACCATTAAATTGGGACAAAGTACAGTACAGATGTTAGTTCATATATTGTACTTTTATATTGGGGAATGTTAGGATAAACAAAAAGTGGAAACATGTAGTGTTAACGTAAGACATTTTCAGACACATTTCTCCTGTATTAAAAAAAACAAAACAAAAAAAAAAAAATTCTCAAACTGAGACAGCACTGTATCATGTTGAGTAGAACTATGAATTGTGAATCGATATGCCTCTAGTAATAGAATAATCTGCAGATTTTGACAAGTAATTGAGGCATTTCTAAATGGGGACCATACAATAAAATGCTTTTGTTTATATAACAGGGGCAAGACACATGCACAATACACAGCACACAGGCATAAACAAGAACCACAAAGCAACTTTCAAAATTAATCAATGGATTAAGTTAAACCCATAAAATACAAAGAAGAAAAGTCATGATCAAACGTGAAGTTGGTACGGATACAAACCATTGGATGTAATTAACTGCGTAGTATCCAGTTTTTTTCAGTGTGTGTTGACCAAAAGCACTGTTCCTTAACAATGATATGCAGTCACATATATTTTGCTTTTATTTTTTTTAAGGAAATGACTTGCAAACTGCCAAAAAATGTCCCTGATTTCCAGAGATGGTTGTTTATGTATGCATTTTATTTATTTTTACTGTTATTTTAAACAAGTTTAATTGAAACATCTTGACGACCCTAGTTCAGATCGGTCCAAGTTTGATTCCACATTTACTCTGATGTTTTGAATGTGGAATTACCCATACGCGTATACACGCACGTGTGCGCACATACACATCCCAGCATTTAAATTGCTTAACAGAACATGTTCATGCAAAGCCAACAAGGTCAGTCTTGTTACTTGAGTATTCTGACCCTTGTTCTCTCACAGCTCTTAGTTAATGCATGTAGGAGAAAAACATTGACTGATCCCATTTTAGCAATGGCCTGTGTGCATCGTGGTCAAGACCGCTATTCCTACCAATTTCCACAATGTTGCTATTTCATACACCAGCAGTTTAGCGTTAGAACTGCATAAATTCGTGTGGAAATAAGATGCAGTATAGGTCCAAATGCAGGCTAGGCAAGTTAGTGTTTGACCCCTAAATGACTCTGAATAGGGATGCACCTGTTCTGGATGCTAGTAAACAGTTCTGTCATATCTACTGTAGTCATAAGGATTAATAGATTTAATTGATCAGCTTCAACAGTTCTGCTGTGGAAATGAGCTGTGTGTCTCTCTTGCACTTTACCTTTAGTTGAACTGAAAGAAAAAGCGATTCAACAGGAAGACAGGTTAGTTAATAGTTTGTTTATATATTAGGATTTGTAGAGAAATGCAAGCAAAAGACCAAAATTGTTTGAGTCAGGGTGGCTTAATCATAAACAAAGAAAGCCTGATTTGTATCACAAGTCCTGTTTTTACTTTTTTGTCTGTCACAATACAACAGGCAAAAATATGCAGTATCACTTCTAGAAATATAGTAGCTGATGTGGTGTAGCCACAGTGCAGTGTGATCTTTTAACTGTCTTCTGTTATTGTGGCTAAATGTCATATTATACAGTGGTACTTAATGCATGAATGCTTAACGTGTCCATTGTAAAATAACTTATTAGCTTGGGTTTATGAATGTGTATTTCATTGGAAAGTACAGAAGTGGTTGTCTTATGGCCGCACAGCTGATTAGTCCCAATCCTGTGAGTTCTTATTACATGTGGAGCTGCTTTTACTTTCACTGTTAAACATAGTCCTGAGTTGTACTGTCGATTATTTATTTATTTTTATCATTTTTATTTATTTATTTTTTTACCGTTGGACTGTACCAAGGGTCAAAAAGCTGCTATGTCAGAAACATTAAAAACTAATAGAGCTTTAAAACAAAGCATGTTAATGATGGGCAGCTCATTCCTGTTGTTGGCATTTCCTGACTTGCTTCAACTCTTTGCTTTATTGATTGAAACCATATGGGCAAAGCGAAGTAATGGAATATGAAAGAGAGGGTTACCTTGTCCGTTGTCACAGCCTATGCACATGAACCACAGCTTAATGTATAACTGACATTCACGAGGTCCTTTGTGTATTAAAACACAGTTCTGCAGTGTCACTAATGCTGGTTTTATATTTGGTAGTTTACTATGTGATGTGGGTGGATGTGTTCGCTGAAGTGAAGAATAAGTAAGTAGTGTGAAATGCTGCAAAATTAAAAGCATTAGTGGGGTAATTACAGCTCTGTATTAGTCTTTAAAGCCTGACTAATTACAGCTATGAAATGAAGTAATTACTGAATCCCTCAAAGAAAAAGCCTGCCGTATGTTTGAAACATGCTCTTCCCCTTTCCTCAAATTAGGAGGGCTGATACCGGTTTATTAGTGTGACTTGGGCCCAATTTCTCGGCAACAGTTCTGACCATGTGGAGATGCGCATTTGTGGTACCCTGCTGTAGTAGCAGTTGCTCATCATTGTGCAGTCCAACTGCTGATCAGTCCCGGGCTTGGCACAGCTTTCTGTCTCCTATGTAGTGCTTGTTTTCAGTTCTGGAGTACTTTAAATTGCAATTAGTAGGCTTTTCAGAAAACACTTGATTTCATTTGCCTCTGATTATTTTTGAACCTACATGGAAATCTTTAGGTTATCTGTAAGGCATATGGGTGTATATACTGCAGTCACTTTTTCGCTTTTTTTATTTTTTCATCCAAGCATGATTATAATGGTAATTATTGGCTGTAGTGTAGCAGACCTGCTTGTCAGCATGGTCATATCATGATTTATGAGTAAAATGGCCTGCTTTTGTCCTGCTTTCCCACCACAGGGAGCTTAGTGGGGATGTTTAATTCTTGTTACCTGTAATGGAATGATCAGCTGATGCTGTGCACATCATGAATCTCTCGTGTGTTCACACTCTCCTTGCTGTAGGAAAAGTGCCGTGGTGAGCAGTTCTGCTATAGAATTATTTCTGGCTGACATTTTATTTTTCTCTTGCCCTGTTTCTCAGAGTTGAGTAGTCTGTGTCCTCTGTGTGTGCTGATGTGTCTTGGGAGTGTGTTTTGCTCTTTTGTCAGCTTATGCCCTTGTTTCTTGCTCTGTGTGTTTTTGATATAAAACTTGTCCTGGTAACAGCAGGGGATCTGCGTCTGCAGTGGAGCTGCCCAATATAGACGACACAAGTCATATTGCGATTGCACTGCTACCTGTCACCATTGTGATGCCATGAAATGTATTTAACTGTAGTAAAACGTTTCAGCCAATGTTTTTGTATTTTAGTTTTTTTGGTTGTTTGTCTGTTTTTCATTTTCAGGGCAAATACAGATTTGTTACAAGAATGAAATTCCTCTTTAAATGGATTCAGCGTGGGGACAGAATTCTTTATTTTTCACATTTATTTATTTTTTTTCTGGTTTTGATAATTAGAAAATGAATGTCATATGACCATTCCTAATGGGTTGAAACGCAAGCTAGGGCTGTCAAACAGTTCAAATGATTGTAATGACATTTTTACATGTGATTGTTCAATATAATTTAATTCACCGACAGCCAGTAAACGCGGCAGTGGCTACATGCTACAACCAGCAAGTCTGTGTATTGATGTTTTGTTTATGCAACCTTATGCAAAAGTGTGGGCGCCCGTGGTCACATGATTTTCTGAGTGAAAATTAACACACACCCCAACTTCATAGAAATAATTTTGCACTCAAATTAGTAGAGAAATACCATTAAGTTTACTTAGTGTAGTAGATGTTTTGACTTATTTTCACGAACTTGTGTATGGAGTTAATGCCCCCATATACTCTGTGATTGTAGACTTTCGCTGTTATTCATACAGCTTATGAGTTTTTCATGTAACCAAGCTTCCTTCTTTTGAATTTGAGGGCTACAGTTGCAGATTGTGCCAAAGCAACATACAGCAGCTAGGCTGCACCACAACACATGATTTGAAGGGTCAAACTAGGAAAAATCATTATCAGTGCACATTAAAGGAGCAATATGTAAGAAGATGCATTATGTCAAATTCATTCTTCACATAGCCCCTCCTCCAAACTCTTTTTACCTTTCAGCATCAAACTTAATCCCTTAGAACATGTCCAGAGGTAAAAAGCAATACTAATGTTAACTCTGGTTTCTTCTCGCCGAGAGCAGGCATGCTTCTTTATACGCTCATGTGAGTACCAAAGGCAGACTCACCCCCCCAAAAAAATACTGTAATTAGTTTGAAGGCTCGTTTGCATTTTTGCAGATTGCTGTGTAATACAAGTATTGGAGAGGACATCAGTATCGTGGTTAAGACATGGTGCAACATACAGTCTAGACCTACTTCTGCAGTAGACTTTTGGATGTACCCTTTTTGGAGGTAAGGGAAGGCCAACTTCAGCCCGCACACACAACTCCCTTGATGAGCGAGTCGGCCGCAGTGCACATGTGCACTCATGGAAATTAAATGAAGTTACTTAATGGCGTTCAATAATGGATATCCGCCAATACATGTTTTAAAACGTGTACTTGTGGAGAGCCTCCTGGAATTCCTGCTGGGCGGAACGTACAGAACTCCCCCGCGCTCATTAAAAAGGCATGGGACTCCACGGAGTGTCTCTGTGCCACATGCAGACCTGTTTGTAGATGGGTGAGTGAGTCATTGCATGTATCCTGCTCTATTGATTTTCACATGCAGATTGGCCTGGTCATGTTGGAGTGCCATATCAAAGCCCCTCTTGCCAGGATCCCCCCCCCACCACCACCACCTTTTTTTTCTTCTTTTTTTTTAAAGCCCACACTGGATATGTTTGCGCATGTCCTGACGCACAAATCCTTAACACGACCACGCTAATCTTTGTCAAAGATTTGTCATTTTTATTACTGTGGGACCGCAGAGCTCTTTGCTTTTTTTTTTTCCCCTGTCCTATCAGATCTCCTGCTCTCTTCCTCTGAAATCTTGTCCTTTTACCCAAACTCACCTAGTTTAGCCCCCAGTTCCAGCATATGGTGTAAAAGCATTAGCATGTGTCTGAAAATATACAGAGGCAGCGTGGTTTTCTTTTCTTTTCATTTTTCTCTCTCCGTTTTAAATTCAGCAGTTTGTTCTTTGGCTCCCTTGTTAGGGATTTTATTATAGATGCGTACAGACATGCGTTTGCTTGCAGCGCAGCAGTAGCAATTTGAGTGCAGGCTTGTCCACATGTTCACTTCTAGCGCTCAATCTCCAATCCGCAACTGTCCCTATTCTATTATGGCATCATCTGCGAGGGCAGCTGCGATATAAGCATTTGCACACACTTTTTTTCCCCCCCTGCTGAATAATAAGGAGTTGAGTTGAGACCTGTGTGCAGTGAGGGATCAGTGTGTTTCTTGCATCTGGCTGTTCTAATAAATTCCCATTCCCAGCATGCAAAGCGCTCAGTGGAGAGGAATATGCTGTGGCTTTTTTTTTTTCTATTTTTTTTTTTTTTTTTTTTTTTTTCTTTTTTCATTTGCATTCTCTTGGCAAGGCTGCTCTTCACCAGAGAGACAGGTCAAGGTACAGCTGTTGTTCTGCATACAGCTAGCTGCAGAGAGAGCAGGCCACAGTAGCAAAAGCCGCAAGGAGCTCAAAAACCGTCTCATAATAAGCATGGAGTCCTGTGAAAAAGGCTGTGGTTCCTTTCTGTAGGGCAGAACCAAGATACAAAAGACCACTCTATATGGGCCGTTTGCTTTTTTCTAAAGCCTTCCTTTAGCTTTGGCCACTGGATGGATAAATGTGTGCCGGCTCAGAGGAGTGACTGAGAGTGACCTTTTACTGTTGCCTTTTGTGCTCCATCACGTGAGAATGTGTGTATGGGTCTGCGTGTGGGCGGATATTAATTGCATGTTGTAGCATTAGCATGAAGGGCCAAGCGCTCTGTGAACTCTTCCTCTAGCTGTTTCTCTTATTGGAGCCAATGTATTGGACGTGCTTCTTCACCACACAGGTGCTTGCGGATTATTCTTTGCCTTTTGACCCCATATTTCCTTCCAAGAGCTTCCTATTGTCTCCCTGTCTCCTTCAGAAGCAGCTTCCAGAATCGAATAAGAGGTGTGCTCGAGCTATGTGTGCTTCCATTTGCTAATCGTCCTGAAGGAGTCACGGAAAGCTGTGCGTAAGAGAGCGTGAGTGAGAGGAGGAGAGCGAGAGAGGTTAGTCTACTTTTTTGAGAACAGATTTGTGCAGATGTGCCTTTACTCATACTTGCTGGAGCCTGGACTGTGGCTCATGTCAACGTAAAACTGCAGCACTCCGGTAGCATGCTGTTTTAGAGCCAAGTTTTCAGATGTTGGTTTTAATTGCCCGGTGCAATGCAAATGCTATTCCTACTTCTCTAAATTGCTTGCTTGTCTGCCCTCAATTGTGTCCGTTTCCGAGAATGAACAGCGTGATGGCTAGCAAGCTGTCTATCCAGATTAGAATGAAACTTACTAAAACTGCATGGAATTATGACACAGCAGAGTTTAGAACATGCTTAGGTTTTTTTAGCAACTTAAAATGTGATCATATAGAATATAGCATACAGAAAAAGCTGTTTTGTTATTAAATGGTGATAACAATAATAGTAAGTGCAGTTAGGTGAGGTTATTTGTACGGCTGTGTCGGTTTATAATTGTAATCACTATACTATCCTTGCGGCTCCTCTTTATTTAACCTGATAGTTGAAGCAGCATTCAGTTAGTAACGCCTCGCCTAACGACACTGCAGCTAACCATTGCTAATTTGCTATACATACACGTACAGTAACGGATGCTTTTTCGGACCTCTGATGTGATGACAGATCAGCTGAACAAACCAGAACAACCAGAATTAAACAGAATACAGTTTATGGTTTGTGAAATGCTTCACGGAATGGAACAAAACAAAGTTCAGGATATGGAAAAAGATAAGCTTAATGAATTTCTGCAGATTTTTTTTTTGGCAGAAGGAATTATTAGTATTAAAGGATCATTGGTAGTGTTCAGGACCTGTTTGCCCTTCTTTCCTCTTTATTTTGAACTGTTGTACAAAAACAGTTGAGCATGAGGGAGTGTGATGTCCCAGAGAACATCAGGCAGTTACAATCTGCTGTACTTGCCTTTGGCTCATGCCTGCATCTAAATAGTGTTTCATTTACGCCAGCACAGTCTGATGGGTTGATAAGCATTCTGGCCGTGCTGTTATGTGTAGTAACACAGGTTTTCCACAACAACTGTATCATTCCTCTGAGTGCCAGTTGCTTCGTAATGCCTGCTTTGCAACTGGCTGTAGATTTTTAATTTTTATTTTTTTTTTACTTCACCACATACAACAACAGAAAATGGATAAATAAGAACATCTGTAAGATAACATTTGATCTGTGACCTGTTTGGGTCAGATTCTGAAGGGCAGGGCAGCTGAATTTCCGAACCTGCTGTTGTCAATAACTAAGGTTTTCCGTCACCAGCTGTAATGACTAAACTATCAACGAACTAAAATTAGCTAGAAACAAAAGGAATACAGTTGAGCAAACAGCATGGAAACTCTGAAATGCTTTACAGATTGACTGGCTAGAACAAAACGTTATTCAGGTTAATCTGGCAAGTTCCATAAATAGAAGTAAAAGATGATGCTGTTTGGATTCAACCAAATAAATAATAAATCACACAGACTCGTTGCTTTGTTGCCAAGCTAATGCATGTAGTTGCTTTGTTTAGTTGCTCTTGTTTAGTTCTTTAGCTGCTTTGTTTCAGTTCTCTGTTGGGGTAAGTCTGGTTATGCAGCCCTGGGGTACTCCAGAACCCTTTATGTAAAGAGCACTAGTGTTTACATATTGAGTACGGTTCTTTAACCCTTTAGAACCGGCCATCTCGCTGGTGAGTCTAAATGTCTTTAAAGTGCCACTGCTCATCAGTAGTGTGAGCTAGAGAGGTACCATCACTAAACTAAAGAAACAGTGCTAAAGCCCAAGTTGGCCTGTGGGGCGTTTACTTCCTAGTTAAATTAATGGAGAACATGCCTACTCTTTCTACACACTTGGAACAATGCTTGTTCAGTCGTTTTGTTTACAGATCAGTTTCAGTTCGCCGTCTTTATGTTGTGATGTATTGTCTACATTCTGCATTTGATTGGCTTTGAAGCAAGTTAGATTTGAAAGTGGAGGTGGGTGCGTCCATGCACAGCACAAGTAAACGGGTGTGCAGATTGGCTTTGATGGGTTGCATCAGTTTCTGAGTCTGAGTTTCAGTTTCTGAGAAAGGCGCAGTCAGAGTGTCTTTGGGCAATTGCGAAACGGGAGGGGGGGGGGGGGGAAACAAGAAAAGCAACCCGAAAACAAAATGCATAATTTCCACAACTGATGCTCTAGAATGCCTGTTCCAGAATGATGCACATTCTCTTCAGATCCTGGATCATGTTCAACACAAGTGATTTTGGCATCATGATGTGTGGGGTTTGCAAAGCGCTCAAGCTACCAGATAAAATATATGTAGTATACTAATATAAGCAGTGTTTGCAGAGAGACACTATCAAGGGCGGAAAAAGCATGTTGTATAGCCCTGCAGTTTCGTTTGATTGTATTGTCTGATATCTGATCACAAGTATATCAAAACAGTGATATTCTTGATGCTTGTTATTTCCATAATGAAACTTTAGATAGAGTTAGTTGTGTATAAGGAATTGTAAGGTCTGATTCACTCATACTACCGCTGTGTGAGCAACATACACTATGTTCATTTCAGCTTANAGTTTCTGAGAAAGGCGCAGTCAGAGTGTCTTTGGGCAATTGCGAAAGGGGGGGGGGGGGGGGGGGAAACAAGAAAAGCAACCCGAAAACAAAATGCATAATTTCCACAACTGATGCTCTAGAATGCCTGTTCCAGAATGATGCACATTCTCTTCAGATCCTGGATCATGTTCAACACAAGTGATTTTGGCATCATGATGTGTGGGGTTTGCAAAGCGCTCAAGCTACCAGATAAAATATATGTAGTATACTAATATAAGCAGTGTTTGCAGAGAGACACTATCAAGGGCGGAAAAAGCATGTTGTATAGCCCTGCAGTTTCGTTTGATTGTATTGTCTGATATCTGATCACAAGTATATCAAAACAGTGATATTCTTGATGCTTGTTATTTCCATAATGAAACTTTAGATAGAGTTAGTTGTGTATAAGGAATTGTAAGGTCTGATTCACTCATACTACCGCTGTGTGAGCAACATACACTATGTTCATTTCAGCTTATTAAGCATTCATTAATTAAACTTAATTCTAATCAATTATTGTATGATATCAAACTAAATGCTAGTTAAGCATTTCGTACTCTACACAGATTTCCCTGCTGGTCTAAATTGTACTTGTATTTGCTGATTTGGGGGGTGGAGTTTTCCATGATGTAAACATGATGCTGTGATGCATGAGTTCAGCCTGTATTGCTGTCTTTAAACAGGAGAGAATTCTTGGTCCTCATATAACCATCTTCAGATTTTGCAGTATTGTTGGGTGGTTGTGAGTTTAAAATGCTGACTGCAGGTCTGTTGTTGTCGTTGTCGTTGTTGTTGTCGTTGTTGTTGTTGTTGTCGTTGTCAACAGTATATGCTAATGTAAAAGCTTTTTTTTTTTTTTTTTTGATGGTACTGATAGAATCACTAGCCATCAATATTGATCAATAAAAGTGGCCAACCAATAAATAACAGAGTAACTTGCTCCCCACAATCTGCAGCACAGTAAATTCATGTCCGAGTCCCCAAGGTGTTTGACATTTTCATAAGCAGTTCTGGCTGTAGAGTGAGTGTAGCAGAGTGTAGCTCTGCAGGACTGTGCTGCTTCCCTTGCAGCACACAGGTGAATCCTGTTATGATAGACCACTAATCCTCATTCTCTGACAGACTGCTTGCTGTCTCTCTTCATTGCTCTCATTCCTTATTCTTTATCAGTCTTCCACTTTCTCTATTTTGTTTGTTCTTGTAACATTCTCTTCTTTTTGTTTTATTATTATTGTTCTTATTCCTATTCTTATTCTTCCAGTGAGGCAGCGGCATAAAGCAGGATTAAACATTCTGTCCACGGTCAGGGGAAAAATTGTTTGTGCTTTGTGCCTCTGCAGAGTTGGTTAATCGATATGGAAGAAGTATTAAGCTGTGTAAGATTTGCAGTGTCATAAGTCTAAGTGATTGCAATATCTGAGGAATTATTCTTCCTACCTTAGCCTGGTGCTGAGGCTGTGCCTTTGCCAGACATCTAGGTGTGCTGTATTTGCAGTTTTGAAAGTTTTTCTCCTTAGCTTAAAAAAAAAAAAAAAAAAAAATAATATAAATAAGTGAACACTGAGCCCATGTACGTGTTTGCTGCTTGTGTGAACAAATCATTACTTGAGCAGGTTGTTCAGCATAATTTACTTTCAGACATGGCTAATTGGCTGGTCAGTCCATAATGACTAGTGTTTGATGTTGAGTACTCTGTTATGCTGATCTCCTTCTCCAGAAGTACTGATAAATGACTTGAATTCTGCATGCTGCAGGCTCAAAACGTGCAAGTAAAATCTCTTATGCTTATCTCANTGGCTGGTCAGTCCATAATGACTAGTGTTTGATGTTGAGTACTCTGTTATGCTGATCTCCTTCTCCAGAAGTACTGATAAATGACTTGAATTCTGCATGCTGCAGGCTCAAAACGTGCAAGTAAAATCTCTTATGCTTATCTCACCCTCAGAGGAGAGTATATGATCTGGCTGTGTCATATTTAGGAGTGAACAATCTATTGAACGTGAAGAACAATGCTGAGGCGCTGCTATTGAGTCACAGCACCGATGGGGAAAATGAGCTTTCATTATTTGCAAATAGATGTTCCAATGAAGAAAACGATGCACACAAATCTCAAATTAGGTAGCTGAACCACTCATGAAATTGTATTACTTCTGTTATAGTTGAGTGGCAAACAGAATGTGCTATGTGAATTTAAATAGTCACGTAGGCGTTTCTGCTGTGTTGCTCAAGTCCATAGAGGAAGTAATGAACTCCATGCAGATATAGGGCTTAAAGAGTATTTCTCACTCTTTCTCTTCTCACTCTCTGCTACCAATAACACATCTCTGATGTGAATAGCCTCCAAACTGTGTTTCACTTTGTACTCTGCAACCCCCCTATGAACAGTGTTACGGCATGTTTGGGGATGCAGTTTTCGGCATGTTGATGTAGGTTAGATGTGAGTAGTGGGGACAGAATAAACAGGTGATGTGAACTTTAAAAGCAAGCACAAGTTTGTTTAGCTAAATTCTAAGTGTGTTCTCTCTAGTTCTGTTGGTTGATAGTGAACAACTGAAATCTATTTTGTCAAATTAGTTAAGTGCTACTTATTGAGTGCTGATTTACAGTAATCGCTATGGCTGGGTGTGTGAAATTTTTGGTAGTGGTACCCATTAGGAGTAGATGATATGGCAAAAATACAGGATGTATGCATTGCAATTACTTGACATGCATTAAACCCTCTGGGGACTTTTTATTTATATTTTTAATTCAAGCTTTCACTCAGTGTCCTCTGATAAATCCAGTTTTCCAGTTTATTATATTGCTGTTTTTTTTTTTTTTTTTTTGGGAATGACACTTGCCATTGGTCAATGCTCCTTCAGTGCAACTTTTAAATTGCAAGAGCTACATTTTCTATTAAAAGCCCATTTTGTCAATAATGTTGGGTTAAGTTTTAAATGGCAAATTTAACCTAGTAACACAGAGCTTGTAAACTGCCTGTAGAGGCAGCCAAACCTCCACGTATGGTGACATCACAACCACAACTTCCTGGCAGTCTGATTCAACCTTCAAGTCAGAGAAAGTGGATATTCTGGTCTTCTTGCCAAAAAAAAAACAAAAACAAACAAAAGTCTGAATTTTAAGAAAACAAAAAAACAAGCAAACGAAAAACTGTACTTTCAATCACAGTTAAATGATGGCACATAAAATCACAATTGGATTTTTTTCCCTAATCGTTCAGCCCTACTTGGAAAAACATTTCTATCCTAATTGGTCAATTTCTTCAATTCCGATTGGTCATAAAATGGTCTACAATGCTTTATGTACTGTAAAATATCTGAGGACCCTCATATGAGAACAGCCACATGTGAGAGAACAGTCATGTCTCCTTAAAGAAAAAGCACCACACAGCTTGACTGTACTCATTAAGAGTGAAGACACTATGGATTTGAAAATATTCAGCTATGAATGTGTTGCAGTGCTGTAGGTACAAGGCATGCTAATGGCAAGAATGCTACCCTGATGAATTGCATCCTACCATCAGCTGAGTGAAGAAAACATTTGGGATACACCAACTACTTCTGTTAGACATCAGACTTGGGCTTTTTGGGTAATATTTACTGCTTGATTAAAGGAGGAAATATAATATAATATACATGTTATAGACATTTGTTATACACCTTAATACAACAGAGTGCCTTATAGACCTGCCAAGTCTATATAGTTGCCAAATATTTTTTCCAAATGACTTCAGTCTTGCATGCCCACTCCCTGTTGGCATCTTGTTATTGCCTGTTTCTCGCTTTCAGTCTTACTACTTTTCTTTGGCTCATTCTTGCTCTTGCTGTGTCTTGCCAGAGCATCTAAATCACTTAATGTTACTGAAAAAGCTCTGGTAGTCACTAGTTGTCGTGCCTGACTTGAGTTCCCTGATGGTATTACTTGGCTTAGTGTTTCCTAACCCAGTCTTCAAGGCCCCCAATATTTTCCACCTTTGTCCTTATGCATTGCTAGTTTTGTGAAAGGTTATTTGGCGCAGGTGGCAGTCCCTGGACTGGGCAGAAGTTAACTTTTGCAAGCAAATAAACAATCATTATTAACATTTGGTGACAACATTAATGCTCTAATTGTACAGACAGTTAATGCAGTAATTATTTCTGTGGTTGATATCAACTCATGATTGATAATTTGAGGACAGGATTTCAAACAAATGTAGTTAAGTCAGTATGGTTGCTTTTGATTTTCAATGTAATGGTTTACTAGTATTATTTGTGCCAAACATCTACAGCATCTGAACCATTATTAATGAGCAGTAATGGAGTGGGAATAAAAGGCATATGCAATCTTGTCACTAATATGTATGTGTTTTACATTTTACACTGACAGTTTTGAAAATTGTTTTAAGCCTTGTACACCTTTATAGGCTCAATATCACAAAATATCCAGGCAGTCTTGGGAAGGGTATATTATATAGCACGATAGCAAGTCTGCTGGGTTTTATTTCTTCTTTATTACTTTTCACCTTGCTTATTTTTCACATTTACAGAAGATGGGCAACAGAATTGGGATAGCAAGTCTTTCATGTATTATGTAGAAAAAGACCTTAGGCAGATCAGTTGGTTTCACGGAGCATGTGCTGCTCTAATAGTGTTTCCAATCTGTCTAAGCCTGTATGTATAGACATCTGTGGTCACTCTACCTCACTTTGCTATAAATCACCGTCTATCACTGAAAATGAATGACTGGATAATTTAGTGGATTGCATTTTTGCATGTAATGTATCATTTATTCTTGGCTCACACAGGACAGTTTATCTGGGCAGCTTATCTCTGTTCTGGCCCTGCAGAGATGCATACATCTAAGAGTGCCTTAATGTGAAATAAATGCAATTGAAGAAAGAGCAGATGCCCATCAGGATGACTATTAATACCGTTTGCCCTGCTAAGTGCTGAGACTCAAACTGTAGGGTATTTTCTTCCACGCTAACCGAACAGAGATCCATGGCCCATGCTGTCTCCCAGATGGGTTGTGAATGAGACCAGGCCGAAAAGAGGAGCTGCTCGTTCTAGAGGGGTGTGTGTGTGTGTGTGTGTATGTGTGTGTGTGTGTGTGTGTGTGTATGTGTATGTATGTATGTGTGTGTGTGTGTGTGTGTGTGTGTGTGTGTTCTTCTATCAACTTTAAATTTAAATGCATCAATATGTTGTGCTCTGAGAGTAAGAGGTTAGATTTATGAAGAACTTTTTTTCTAAGCAATTTTAACAATATAAACACACTGGTTGTATGGGTATGAAAGGTGAGTGCACACCGCATTAGTTAACATAAATTACCCCCCATGTACGTGAAGAAACCAGCTTGCTCAGGCTGAAAGTAGGTAAAGATGCTGTCAGATGGAAACATTTCTAAATTAAGATAAGATTTGTCCAGAGGGCGCTAACTGCTTGACAAAACAGCGTTTTTTTCAGTTTATGTCTTAAGTGTGTCAGGACGAAAGCAGAGCAGAGAGCATTCAGAGGCAACTCTGTCAACTAAAGTAAAAGCCATGTCTTCTGAGGATGAAAGCGAGTTCTCTACTGTTGATAGATAATGTTAGTAGTTAATGTGTTGTTAATTGTTAGTATTTAGAATGTAAGTAAATTGTTAATGTCTTCTATCATCATGTTGTTGATTTTGCCTTTGTGACCTAATCAGATTAGGTAACTAGCATGTTTATACTGGCCCATAACTACTGGCACATAATTGGACAAACGTAAACAGTCTTTAAGTACCAGATCGTGTTTATTTCTGAAACCCGAGGCAAACAAAAAATTTGTGTCCCTGCGCTAGACGCTCTAATAAAGAAACACTTATAAAGCCATTTTACAAAGTTAATACCTAAGCCCCTACAGTGTCTCACTCTGCACTTCTCACACAAATTTCCCCCCTTAATCCCTCTTTTTTTTTTACGTTCTCTATGGTCCGTGCAGTCTTAAACTCGCTTTGACTGTCTCCTACCAACATATAGCTTCCTTCCAAACTCTTTCTCCTTCTATTCTCCCTCATTATCTCTGCTTTTCACACTTGCGTACATATTTTGTTTTTTCCATCTGAGTATGACGTATGTCTAGCACTCTCTCACACAAAGCCATCATGTCTCACTCGCTCAGCTGCACTCAGCTGCTTTCTCTCACACTTGTACTGCTCTATTGTCTCCATATGGCTGTGTGCTAATAAGCCGTTTTCTTGTACAAGACCAGAGCCCATCGGAGCCCATCTGTCCCAGGCTGCTAATGGCCTAAGTGAATTAGACCATCTCCACGCGGTCTCTGATCAGAGCTCACAATGCTGATCACCTCCATTGAACCGATTGATCAGGCCCTGCTGAGAACACTGCAGTGTGGCTGATGTGGACTCCCTGTGTGATGTTCTCAGATGATTTATCCCGAGGGAGAGCAGAGGAACCGAAGACTGGCTGCTTCTGTCTAGCAGTGCACAGATAGGCTACCTGAGGATACTCACCACTATAAATCTGTTTCTGCTTGTGTGCATGAGCAAGAGAACTTTAAGAAGTAAAAGAAGGAGTTAATAGAGGTGGAGCTGGAACAGAAGGAATGAATTTGTATTTGACTGATTGCCTCCAGTAACTGAGGAGTTTTTAAGGAGCTGTTTTGGCTGGCAAGTATTAGTCTTCTTTGTCTAAAAACAAATAATTAAATAATTACCTATGCTCTATAAACAGGACAGTTCCTTCTAGGGACGAAAGACAATATCAGGGCACTTGAGTATGACAATGCTATGTTTTATGACTTAAATAATTTACTTGCTAAGATTCCTAACAGACAGTGGTTAATGTTGTGTTGTCTAAACCTCCATATATATATATTACAACACTGCTATCTAGCGTGCATCTCTACAGAACAGTCAGGTCTTGCTTTTTGTCCTATTTTCGATTGTACAAGTCAAACCAGGAAATGAGATCCTGATAGATAGAGTGAAGACTTTTTTTTTTTTTTTAATTTTTGCTGATTTTTCTGATTACTGAAGATCTTGCTGTAGCAGCACTCGTGTTAAAGTGTAATTGTGCGTTTGAATATTGTAATTTCTAAACAAGCTGTTCAACCTCTACCTGTTGTGGAAACAGAATGCTTGACTTAATATTAGAAAATTATTAGTAAATATTAGTAAAGTTTTAAATTTAAATCGGTGGTTCTGCTACTCATTTGAGACACAATTTACAACCTTTAGTCTGGTAGCCACTAGCTATGCCTTCGTCCGACAAATACTTTGCAGATGCACACACATTTTAATGTTACATTGCTGGTGAATTTAGACAGAATGTGATTTCATGCTGTTTCCATGTTTGACCAAACAGGCAGTGCATCTTGAGTGGCAGGGAAAAATGAAGTAGAAAGTTCTTAACATTTTGAGTGAGCATAGTTGTGCTTTTGGAAAGGGCTAAGGGACTGGACGGGCATGAAGAATGAAGCTGACGTTGCTGTTTAACTAGACTGCTAATTATTTCACAAAGCGTAGGTAAAGCTAACTAAATGGGTTCTGGTCAATCCAGCAAAGCTGGCCTTAGGCAATTATTTGGCTTCATGGCATGATGACTAAATATGAACTTGGACACTGGTTTTCAAATGTTCCGGCCTCAGCAGCCTGCACATGTGTTTTGTGGGCAGGTCTTTAGAGGGAGGGTCTTTATTGTTGACTTTTATAATGCTAATATCCAAATACAGTGACACTCACACGCCCTTCTCCTTGTGGTTTTAGAAGAGTGCCTAAATCGTATTCCTCTTACTCTCACTGAGGTCCAGAGATGGTCTGTGCTGTCCTTCATGAGTATTGCAAAAGTGTGAGAACAAACTATGACTTAAATGGCTCTCGCTAGAAGATGGTGAGAAAGAAAATGGATGAAATGAATATAAAATTATGGGAAAAATGAAACTTGTTCTAGAAGCAGACGTTCACTCAATATGGCTGATGAAGTGAGGTGTCGGAGACTTGATCAGCATCCAAATGAAACTGTTTCCCCTCTGCTTTTTTTCCCCCCTTGCTCTGAAGTATGAGAGCTCTCTGCATGTAAAAACTCTCTCTGTAACCTTTCTGGTCAGACTCTAGCCACATTCATTTTCCTGCCTCTTCTGATTGATTAATTGGTGCAGTTAAATGGTTTCAGTAATGGCTTTTCTGTATGCTGTCCAAACAGGCGGTAGGAGAGGCACTGAGGTGGGTGTGCTCAGCATGGCAGTCTGACCTGGGGCAGCCACGCTGCTCTCAGTACAGTGCTGCACAGTGTTAGTTTGGTGCAGTGGGGTGCTGAAGCAGATGCAGGGTTAGGACTTATGACTTTCAGCAGGACTGTGAAAACATGCAAATATTTGACCGTATATATAATAAAATCTCATGACATTTATTTTGAATGGGCAAAATGCATCAGTGAAACAGTCGAGTAGTGTAGTGCTTTCTGTTGTGGATGTGTGACAAGCGATGTGTACTTCAGAGGCTTGCAGCAGTTCTGTGTTGAATGTTTTTCGCTGGGTTCCCTTAAGCGCGTCCTCCTGTTAACAAAACTGAGTTAGTCCCATTATGTCTGGTCCTTCACAGCTGACCAGTTCCAGTGTGAGGTGGATGCCATTCTATAGGATGATTATGCCTATTGTAGCCTGCTCGTAGTGTACGTTTCAAAACCAGTGCAGCTTTAAACCTTTTTAAACCCAAAGAAGCTGCTCTCTTTCCTCTGTGGTGAGAGAAGCTACATTGCGCTTACTGCACTTGCTGTGTGCAAGTTGGAATGCAAGCAGGCTAATTAGCAAAAACTAATTTAAGCATTCAGACTGAACTTGCTGTCACCAGTGTTGTACTTCCTGTCTCTCAGTAGCATGTATGCCAGTGGCTCCACTCAATGAATTTTTGCCCTCCGGCTTATTAGTGGATAGCTTACTATGCCATTGCTGCACTACTACTCTATTATCTAACGGTCTAGTGCTTACCACTTTGGATTCACAGTAACAGACATAACGACAGGACTAAATTGCAGTGGCTTTGCCAGAATATGTACAGGTTGGGTAGGCCAGCTAGCAACTGTTATGTGCCAAAGACATTGCTACAGTGAAGTTGAAAACCGACTGGCCTACTTTATAGTGGCTCAGGCCTAGAAAATAACTATAACGGGGGGTTGATCTCTTTACATTATCATTTACTATACTCTGCTCAGGAGTTGCCTCAATCTGAAGAAACAGTCGAGCGAGGCAGTATTGTTTGTGTTGGAGTTAAGAAATACAGTTGAATTCTTTATTGCAGAGACAGCAGTTATATGCAGCTGATACATGCAGCTGTGCAAGTGTCGATGGTGATAGCATCCGCTGCTGCTGAAAATTGGTGCTATTGAGGTCAGCTTTGCCAGTCTCTTATTTATTTAAAGTGTTGGAGGCATGGAGCTGCAAGAACTTGAGCTGAATTCATCCCTTATTGTAAGTGTGCATTCAGCTGGATGTTCTGCTGGGCTTTGGAGCAAGTTTGTTTGTTTTTGGCACTGTCAGAAGACCCCTTATTGTCCTTGTAGCTACACCTCCGCTGAAGAATATCCCCACTACAACCGGTTTGTGTTAATTTCACTATCGCAGTATCAATCTATATTGGGATGTCTATTCATATATTAAAGTTAGATTTAACCCCTTAAGTGGCCAGGGCATACCAATGGGTCCAAAGCTTTACTGCATACTTCTATAAAAACCAGTTCACACTGAAGCTTTAATACATAATAAACCTGGGATTTGACGGTATTTATAAAGTCCTGGCTTCTGAGTACTTGTATTCTGTGCTGAAGGAAGAGCCTGCAAATATGATATGACTTGTTTTGATTAAACTGTTTTGTCTCTTTCTCATGAAATGACACCAGAGAGAACTCTGCGTACCCTACTGGTGTGACAACAGGAATACTGTTCTTTTATGGCATATTAAAATGTCATGGATTATGCTTCTTATTCTTAATACAGCTAAAGCTAAACAGTATTAATGTTGCGTGATATACAGGTAACTCAGTATAGAATAGACAGTACAAGGCAAGGACCCATATAATCAGCCTCCTTGAGACGCATGTGGCACACTGTAGAATATGTGTGGGTGTATGAGAGTGAAAGTACTTTAACGGAGTTGCAGAATTAAGAATGAGACAAAACAAAGAGTCTAAATCTGAGCCTCTGGGCTCGATGCAATGCAGATGTCTTTATCTGGGGTGTGGGATGGAAGATCCTTCATATGGATGCCGTTCTTCTCTCCTATCTGTCCTCTCTGCAGAGCTGTGCCGGGGTTGAGGCTGGACATTTGTCACTGTCGTCCACCGCCCGTTCTCCCTCAGCTGTCACCACGGAGACAGGAGGAGGCTGCAGGCATAGGCGAGTTGGCGAGGTGTGAGCGGAATCTGTCTTAGTCACTTTGTGGCTCGCCGTGCGCGTGTATGTTTGTGAGTTTGTTTGTTAGTGTGGGTGAGGGTTTTTTTTTGTCGACCATAATAGACCTGAAGGGAGGGTAGATGATGAACTCCTTTCAGCCCGTGTTTATCTGTGTGCGTGAAGTGTAGGAAAATCAGGGGGTGAGAGACAGTTTTTGTGAGCATGTGTACGTGTGCAAGTGGGGGGTACTCGGTGCGATGTTGATTGTGAGCTGCTGAAAAGCCGAGATGGCTCGTCGCCAGGTGAGCTGAATTGAGAGGCTCGACGTGAGCTGAAATCAGCGAGAGAAAACCCAAAACAAACCAGAGCCGGGCACTCCTCTGAACATACTTTTTATTTATTTTAATTTTTTTTTTCATTTTTCCCTTTTTTGTTGCACTCATTCAGTGCACAACATTACTTTCACTGTGATAATGGAGGAGCAAAATTCCAGCAATGTAAATTAGTCCTCATTTTTAAAGTTTTAAATTAAAGGTGGATAAGTTAAATCGTTACTACAGGTCTGGTAGACTTGCACCTGGACAAATCAAACAGTTCTGGTCTAACTGCTGTGGATGTTCTTTCTGTGCTAGTGATTCTGATTACAAGTGTACAGCACAGTGTGTTCTGCATGTTCTTGGCAGTTGGAGCCCAGATCCCTGCTGGACTCCTCCAGAGCCGGCAGATCTGCGGTTTGAGCCGCACGCAGTTTAGCTTCAATCACGCAGCTGCTGTAGGAGATGGAAGCAGAAAGGTGTCATTTGTACTGTTGTTCAATTTCTTGCTCAGCGTTCACTTATGCTCCCAATCGTTCTTGATGAAATTTCATATTCATGTACTGTTAATGTGTATCTGGTTGACTACAAGTAAGGGCCATAAAAAGGGCTGCCCTTAACGTAGGGCTGGAGCTGGGGGATTCCAGGATTCATTTTTTTAATTCACTGGATTAAAAAAAAAAAAAACTTACGGAATTTTTTGAAGCATGTAAAGGAATGTATTTTAATTGTATTTATTTATTTAAAGCAGAGGGGGGACTTAGCTAGCATGAATTAGAGTGGCTAGCTAAGTTGGTACCAAATGGTGTAAAACCATATGATTTTTGTTAAAATATGAAAAGTGCTGATTCAATGAATTGTTAGTCTCTTCTGTGTCTTTCTGTGCTAATATACAAGTATGAACAGAATTGTGATATCAGTAATATTATCCTTACTCCAGATAAGCGTTACTGGGAGCATCAGTGCTCTGATAACCGGAATAGAGCATTCTCACAACATTTATAACTTACAGTTTATCGCACATTAGTTCATCAACAAGCATTTTCAGTGATAAGATTATGTTTGAGTTTCATTTGGCCACATAAATCCAGGTGTAAAAACCTCCAAGGAACACAGTGTTCGGATTGAGTAGGATTTCTGAAGTCACATTCAGAGGTGGTCAGAGCAAGTCGTGACCATATTGAACACAAAATGGAATGAGTTTTCTGTATCCACAATTACATAAGCAGAAATATGGTTGGTGAGTGATGACTAGCAGGTGAGGGGAAACTCAGACTGGCTTTATTACCAAGCCAACAGTGTTCTTGCACTCTGGTTCAATGATCCTTGTTGATGTACTTGTCTGTTGATTGGTATGGTAACACTGTAGGTGTTAGGAGAGGGTGGGGCTGGGTAAACAGAGGTAAAATGGAAAGCACGTATGTGTTGATCTCTTTGTTTAATTTTTTTTTATTTATTTATTTTTTTTTAATATGTATGAATGCAGGAAAGGAATAGGCTGTCACTGGGAATACATTTTCATGAAAAGAAAATGAATCAGACTAAAATTTTTCCAGACACAATCCGGATATTAAACATATGTTAAATGTAAGGTGTAAACAAGGTCTAAGAAACAGTATTGAACATGGATCGCTCACATCTATCCAGTCCATGAAAAAGGTGGTTGTCTATGCCAGTACAGGATGTCATCCATACAGGTATGACTGCTTGGATGAAGGAAAGTGCTTATGAGTGTGAAACTGTGTGTGAAACTGCTTGTCTTTGTTTTCCACACTGCTCTGAGGTGACAGCCTGTGGTTTGTACCTTCAGTTTAATTGTGTGAAGTAATGACACAGAAAGCAGTAGAGGTGGGATGACGAAAGGTACGTAGTGAGACATCATCTGATGAGGTGAAATCAGTGTAGAAGAGCTGTCTGTATTTCCTACAATAGGCTCACTTTCCTGAGCTTTTGTGGCATTGTCGTTGCATGGTGACGTTTTTAGCTCCAGGCCTGCTATTAGAGGAGTGATGTAGAGAGAGCAGAGAAGAAAGGACGGTCTTTAGTCTGTAGTCGAGAAAAGAGCATATATGTTCCTGCATGTTACTGTGGTGCTTTTATTCAGCTTTATTCATACAGTTAAGAATAGTGAAATGAAAAAAACACCGTTCTAAGGCTGTGATTCCAACAGGAGCAAATTTTGTCTGATGTTGGAACTTTTTGCAGTTATCACAAAAAGGAGGAAGGCAGCAGAGCATGTCTGTCAAATGAAAATCATTTCCTCAAAATGTTTGATGTCTTAAGTTCACTTCTTTTCTTTTGCACTGGACTGTATAGTCCTCGTACTGGCACTTAAACGCATTATACCTAATGACTAATACCACAGGGCAGTTTCTTCAGTTTCACACGCGCCAGAAGACGGAACTTAACAACACATAAGTAGTGTTGTTTTGCTGGGTTGACAAACAGCAGCAAAAATGTGACTGATTTTTTCGTAAATGATGGTTTTATTGGCCAAGAAGTCCAGAATAGCTGCTTTCTCTGGCTTGCGGCTTACACAATGGACGAATAAGATGTTTTTAAGAAAATCGTTTTTTCTGAACCACAGAAGCTGCTGCGTGCTTATGTGTATATGCCAATGATTTCTCCATATAAAGTTCTGTGTTTGGACAATAAAAATAAATTCCATTTACCTAAATACAGGGAACTATAGTCTTTATTACTAATTATATAATAGTAAATGCTTATTAGATATAGTTACTACTATAATCTTAATTATACTATACTCTATCACTATAAAAATCCCAATGTTTGTATCTCAATGCAAAATCAACATTATACCGATGGAAATATGATGTCAATAATGAATTATTCATCTGCGTTCTCAGAAGATAAAATCTCACCAAGTTTTGTTGAGTTTGAACTGAGTTCTCTTTGAACACTCTTGCTTGCACACACCAGATTCATCCACTTAGGGAACCGAAGCACAGCCCATGTTACAATGTTCGTCTGCCTTTTACCCCAACGCTCCAAGATCTGTATAGTGAATCTTTAGAGAACTACCTGTTGTTTGCTGAGTGTTGAGTAATTTGAACCCACCTGATCAACTTTTCTTTTGGACTCTTATAGCACACGTTACTACACTGACTACTTCATCAAGCTGTAACATTTAGGATGCATGCTAGGTCAATAGGAAATAGGCCTGTATAGAATCCATACACCACAGCAATGCTGGTAATTAAATATGTTGTTTGACCAAGCGAACAGAAAAATATGACCGGCCTTTATGTAACATGTAAAGACGTTTTCCATTAACTCCAATAAACTATTCCGTCCCAACCACTGAATTATGTGACATATGTAGTTATATTTCACGAAACCGCCGTCTCAGGAATGAAGCTCGTCTATGTGCGTGCATGTTGGATGTCTGCCTGCCTGTGTTCTTTCTTCCCCGGTGAACTCCTGTCTCCCTCACTCTGCCTTCTCTCTGAGTTGAAGATCTGTGTGAGATCTCAAGGTTGTTTAGTGGTAATTGTGGTCATCCATTCTCGTTTGGGCCGAGTGAGAGACGGGGTGAATGTCAGAGGGAGGGTGGAGGAGAGGCAGTGATTTGTGGCGCGAGACCAGCAGGCGGAAACCCTCGATAAGCAAAGAGGGGGGGGAGTGAGCAGGGAGGAGTGCCCATCACGGCTCTGTGTGATTTGTGTTGGTGCAGGTATGGGTTATATTAGAGATGTAAATTTGCATCAGTGCACCTTGATGCATCGATCTAAAGGTGGTGATCCAACTGTGCTGATGGGATGTTTGTCACATGAGAATCTGATGAAGTCTAATGTATGAATCAAAACAGAATGTTTGGTGTGGTGTTTATCGGTATTCCACTACTGTTTGAATGGCTCTATTGGTCACATGTTTGTATAGTACCACAATAGTCCAGTGGAATCTTATGGTGGTGAAATTTGTGATTTCATGATGGATTGAATTGTTTCCTAAAGGAATGTAACTGAATCACATTAAGGTCCAGATGAAAAGCTATATTAGAATATTAGGTTTAGGAGCAGTAGGTAGAAGTTGAAGGGCAGCTACAGCAGTGTTCATTTTCAAATTTGTGACAATTCGTTTAATGCCTAAATTTAACTGGGTTAATAGTTAGAGCTGTCCCCATTGGCCTGTTGAAAGTTTTCCCCCAGACTTGTTTGTCTTTTTTTATTTGTTTTTTGGCAGGCTTTGCAAAAGTTTCATAGATTTGTATTGTCTGACCTGCTGACTACTTGATTAATCATCATGACATACAGATTACGTTATTACTAGTGAGAGCCTTACAATTATTAGTACTGGAAAAAAAGGACTTTCCTTGCTGTTTTTTCCTCTGGCTAGTCTGTGGTGGACTCTTTTATGAAATCTTAAAGTTGCTGCAAGATATTGCCCTCTCAGCCAGTCCTTTAGGCTGTAATAGACACAAACCGAGAGAGCAAAGGTTGGAGACACAAACTGAGATAGCAGGTGTGTGTGTGTGTGTGTGTGTGTGTGTGTGTGTGTGTGTGTGTGTGTGTGTGTGTGTGTGTGTGTGTGCGCGCATGTGTTGGACTGGAAATGTGAAAAGAATAAATGTTGTTGGAGGGTTGTTGAGCCCCATATCTACTGACAAGTGCCACTGGATAAGGATGGAGTTATCTAGTGAAAATGATGAATGCTGGGCCTTTCACAAGTGAACTCTGAGCTGAGTGTATGTGGGTGTGTATTTACGGTGAGCGTCCTCCATTGTGTCTTTTAGACAACTTGTGCAATTACTATTAATGAGATTTTGCCTGATTTAAGTCACATCAAATTTATTTGTGCAGGGATTTTTTACACCAGATGTTTTCACAAAGCAGCTTTACAGAAAATCCAGGTCCAAGCTCCCAATAAGCAAATCGGGGTGATGGTGGCAAGGAAAAACTCCCTCAGAGCAAGAGGAAGAAACCTTGAGAGGAACTAAGGTTCAAAATGGGAACACATCCTCCTCTGGTTGACACCGGATATCAAGACAAGCACAAAAAAGGATAAGAATTTACAGTATTGTGCAACACTGAATAGGATAGTAACTGTTAGCTAGAAGACTACGATGATTAGAACATGAGAATCGTTCAGTGTTCGTGAGGCAGAGGAGGAAATGTCTGATTATTCTGTGATTTAAATAGCATCGGCTGGACCTGTGGGATGCTGGCGAAGGCACCTCACAGCACAGGACGTGAAACGGTCAAACTGGTCAGCCTTGCAAGCAGGCAGAGGCATGCAGCCAAAGCAGATGAAGCAGCAGCATCAGAGCACACAGGTTGGGCAGTAGCTCTGCATTAGACCACACAGTTTGGGCTGTAGTTCAGCTCAGGCAAAGATAACGTGGCATTTACTTTTGAATCAAATATGATTCCTACATTCCTTGGAAAAACTGAAAGGAGAGAATTCTAAAATGCCTGGGAAGCGTTATTGGACTCTTGGCAAAGTTGGGCTATAAAGTCACTAATACTGCTCAAAAAAGTGTCTTATGTGAATGGCATTATATTGGTGGTGCCTCAAACTCAACAACAATATCATTTGCACAACAGTATCAGGTATTGCGAATAGAGATGTACTTCACTGCTCATCATGCATTTCAAAGGTTGGTTCTTATACCAATGAGCCTCATGCCAAATGATTCTCAGAGGTACTCACCAAAAAGAGGGTGCTTTGTATTGAAAGGCAATGTAATAGAAGGCCCCCCTCCGCCTTTGTCACTAAAATTAAGTGTCACTGTCCAGATCCTGTCACCCAGCCTAGCCAGTCTATGTAAATGTATTAGTATTACTGTACTACATGTTTAGCAGAATACTAAGATATTATCAGAAGAATTCTACTGATATATATTAAACTGAATTCCAATAAATTCTATAGAGCAAATTAGCATTGCATAGCACAGCATTATTTCCCCGAGAAACTGGAAAAACAGCTTTTGTCGTCCACCCTGGTTAATGATTTCACAACTATCTGTGGTTATTTTGTCTTATAAACATGAACTGTTTTCTCACGCATACGTAATTGCAGGGTTTAATAAAGAAATATTTATTTCACTGTCTTCCGACTGCACTTTCCAAAACCAGAGCTGACCCAAATGGGAACCAGCTGAACTTGTGGTCGTGGTTCTAGTTCATCTCCCAAGTAGGTGGGAAATGATTAGTGATTGAATGGTCATTTTAGGCATTTTATGTTGCAAAAATCATCCAACTTGGTTAATTAGCTCCCTTCACAAGCCAATGAGGGAAAAGTGCGTTCTGCGTCACCTTATTTTGATCTCTGTACATGGTAATAATTCTATAAATAGCAGTCAACACCAGCATACTATCCTTATTTACATAAATAAATTAGGTGCTTTACACCCTCAAATACAACAATATTTTGCTGTTGTTGTCTGTGTTTTGTCTATGTTTATTGTAAATTGTGTCATAAATTAATTAATTAGTGCTGACTGGATGCAAGTTGTCCACCGTCACCCTTTGTTTCTATATAATTCTATATATTTTTGTAATACTTGTGGTAACTGGTTGAGGACTGGTTGCACAGTATATGTCTGTATTTTAATCAATAGTAGGGAGTCATTTAAGTGTTGTATTGGTTAATTAAATATTAAGAATGGCTTAGTAGGACAATTAATGTTATGTGCAAACAATGAGTGTGTTTACACACATTAATCTGATAACTGTTGAAATCAGATTTTGTCAGTAATCCATTTAGCACATTTAGATACACTTGAGTAATCAGTTGATGGGGAAGTCCGGGTCTGTATGAGTCAGGTTGAAGTCATTTCAGTATCAGTACAGTTCCCCTAATATAATATCTTGCTAAAAAATACAGTATATTAGTACTAATACATATGTGGCCTGGCTAAGCTGGGTGACGGGACCCACACAGTAACCCTTACCTTTAGTGACATTTAGTCACTTGAACTGAAAAAACAAACGTACCTCATCTAACTAAATTTGGTCAAGCATGTAGTTGGTTTCAGCAAGGGTGCTGTGTTAAACGCTGTTTGCTGACTTACAAATCTGAAAAAGATCAGAGTAACAGTTTGTATGCACTGATACCTGAATACTGAGCAAAAATCCAGCTCCTTTAATCAGATTTCATAATCAGACTTCTAGGCTTTAAATCAATCTAAGAAAGAGTATGTTGTTCACAGACCATTTACATGATTAAGTGCATCTAAATGCATAGTGTACATCACACTGCTGTTAACCTGTATACCATGTGTATCCATATCTACACTGTATTTTCTATGTGTATTGTTCTGTATATATTATGTTATTCTGTATTCATTTATTATGCAAATTGCATTTGAAGCTTTGTGCTCTTAAATAAAGCACACTTGTCATCACCATTGGTGGGTGTTGTGACAGAAGGGACTTAAACAGTGCAGATCCTTCTGTTGCAGGCTTTATGTGTGAGTGGTGCAGCATTTAGGAGTGTTGACTGATCTAACTCGCAGCTCAGTCTGTGTCAGCAGCACGTCACATGAAGAGTAATGGCTGCTCTGTAATGTGAGAATGCATTCCCATCATCCCTACTCAATCAATTTCCCTCTAATTAGTGTTAATTTAACGCCAAGAAACCCCTCGGATTCTCTCCATCACTGCCAGCTCCTGCTGTTTCTGTCCTCTCTGTGGTCATAAAGCTACTGAAACATCTACATTATATTTGCAGTGTGAAATTAGAGGTCCTATTAGAGGTATGGTGGTGTGGCTTGTGTTGGTGCACAGGGTCTCGTTGTACTTAGGTAAATAGGCCGCTCTCAAAACACTCTAATGGCCAATTACTGTTGTCACACCCAGAGTACACGCTTTATTGTGAATTATGTTAGGTGGGTGGAAATGAAGCAGAACCTTCTCCTCTGCTTGTGTGTTAATAATATTATGGCCTGCAACTTGATTGTGTTCATGTTCATTTAGCGTGCTGTTTAAATGGCCCCGATTGAGAGAGAGAGAGAGAGGGCGCGAGAGAGTGTGTGCAGAATCAGTCTGTCTGTATGTGTAAAGTTTATCAGTACGAGACTGGGTTAGGGGTGAAATGGTGCATCAAGGCGTTATGCTTTGATTTAGAGGCGGTGAAGCAATTCTGAAGTGTAAGAATCTGTTCTAATCAATCTAAGATGTTTTTCTGCGTCATCAGAAAAGTTAGAATCAGTAATAACTCTGTATTACAGACACTTCCTGCATTTTGATAAGGGCAAGATTTGTACAGAAGCAAATCTTAATCTGAATTTTGTTCAGAAAAGCTCAGCCTAATTGAAGGTGCCATAAAATATTGTTTTTGCTTATTTTTTCTTAAATACATTAAATACAGATGGAAGTTATGTGACTTTGGTTGGTTAAAACAAAAATATCCGGATATGGCTTTACATACTTATTTACAACTCTGATTTGGTTTAACAGGCTTAAGAGTAAAACAAGCTTTTCCCTTTTTGATGAGCTCATGAATATTTTGATGAGCTCTGCTCTGACTTACTGGTGTACAGAGAGGTGCTGTGATCATCATATACTAGCAGCTTGTTGAAACAGACACAGACAGGTGAATAAAATGAACCTCCATGTAAACATGAACCTTCATTTAAAGATGGAATTAAGCTACTCTGTACATTTACATTTACATTTAGCGGACGCTCTTATCCAGAGCGACTTACAACCGTGCTTAGCGTTCTGTCGGATAATGTTTCCCAGCTAGTATAAGTAAGTTAGGAGTCTAAAACTCACCCTGAGCTCAGACACTGCCCGAACAAGGGCCAGTGCTGCTACCTAGAGAGAATAATACACAGACATGTATAGCATAAGTGCACAACCTGGCAACCCAACCCAGCGCTCATACCTAGAGAAAAGAAAGGTTATGGTGAGTATAAGGGCAAAACAAAGTATTTCAGCATACACATATAAGTGCAACAACAAGGTATATACATCTACTAGTGCTTACTCATTTAAGTGCTTTACAAAGAGATGGGTCTTCAACCTGCGCTTGAAGACTGCGAGAGACTCAGCTGTTCGGACAGCCAGTGGGAGTTCATTCCACCATCTGGGAGCCAGGACAGAGAAGAGTCCGGACGCTTGTCTTCCATGCGTTTTCAGGGATGGCGGATCGAGACGAGCTGTACTTGAAGCTCGAAGGGCTCGAGGTACAGATCGACTCTTGGTCATTGCCATAAGGTAGGGAGGGGCTGGTCT
>CM067478.1:20416817-20431969 GCA_034552555.1 Semaprochilodus insignis
TGTGTGTGTGTGTGTGTGTGTGTGTGTGTGTGTGTGTGTGTGTGTGTGTGTGTGTGTGTGTGTGTGTGTGTGTGTGTGTGTGTGTGTGTGTGTGTGTGGATTCAGTTTGACAGACTGACGACTTGATGACAGTGCAGTCCAAATAAAAAAGAATATTCTTTTAACCTGTGTCCTGAGGAATGTGTGGGGGGGTATGTGCATTTATGTGTTTATGCCTGTGTGGGTGTGTGTACCTCCAATGTAGCTGTGAGTCAACATGTTCTCTCCAGGCTGCTGCACTCTCTGCAGGGAGCCATGTTTTGTGAGCAGAGCTGCTTCAGAAAAGAGCAGAGCAGCATGGAACGTTTGACCCGTTCCTCACGCTCTGCTAGAGCCGCACATGGCCACCTCGGCCTCCTCCGCATCTGAGAGAGGGAGAGAAAGAGAGAGTGTGTTGGTGAGAAAGCGGGCACAGCCCACAGAGGCCTCCCTTCCTCAATCGGCACAAAGAGCTTTAGCACCTGGCTCAGATAAAGACCCCTCAGCCCCCCCCCCCTTTTCACAGCTATAAACACAACAACAGAGTGCTGGCTTGGCATGCCTATTGGAAATGGTGTTAAGTTAAAGTGATTGTTCAGACAGACATCAACTCTAGACTGTTTCCCCCGCCACCCCGATTGTAGTCAGTCAGCTAAGACATGTTTGGTGTCTTGTGCTTGCTTGTTGCTGTGGCTAACAATTAATGGAAGCTAATGGGTAGTGATTAGCATCATGCAAATATGTCAATCCTCAAACGATTTCTTCACATTGTGTTGAGTTAGGGGCTGTATGTGAATATTCTACTGCGCTGATGTTTGTTCATTGGTCAGGGGTTCGCTTTTAAAGTTTTTGATTCAGATATTTTTTTTTTTTGTTTTGTTTTTAGCCTTCTGCTCTACTTCAGACAACCCACCTTGTTTTTGTATGAACAAACCTACAACATGCACAATCCTCCTATTTAAAATACTGAACAACTTCTGGCGTGGTGGGGTTAACTTTGAAGTTAGTTTTAAGGTTAGCGGTACATTCCCATGGTTAACTAGCTAACCCGCAAGCTTTTAGGGACAAGCTGGAGCTGGACACTGTGCATACTGAATATGTACTATTAACGCATTACCAGATGGTTTAGGAAGAAAAACACACAACTTTGCAATTTTACAGAAATTTTGTGATATATGTGTGAATTTCTAAATTCATTTTGTGTGTATATCTGGTTATTTATATCAGCTCTGTTGTTCCTTCCATGTTCAATTATATCTGACTTAATGATGTAGTGTTATGTAACTAAAAGAAGAGAATCTATAGACCTAATCCATGCCTCAAGTTGGCAACAGCTTTTGTTTTTTGCCATGTTGTGTACTTCTTGTCCATGTTTACTAATAATTTAGTTAGGTGGATATATCTTTTGTTTGTTTTTTTTTGTTTTTTTGACTTGGGTAACGTTGTCAAACAGTATTAGAAACCACTGGGGTTGCTTGATAATTTGGTAATTTTGTTATTTGTGTCTTAGTGTTTTAGTTACATTAGCCTTATATACCAAATGCCACACTAAAGAAGCAGACTTCAAGCAGCAGTGTTTTGGCTGATTGCCACCATACTTATTCGCCCAGTCTTTATCCCAGATGCAGTCTTCATGTCTTGCAGAGGCCAGAACAGAACGCATTGAAAAGGGACGCTGTCACTTACAGCTTCCTGTTTTTGCCTAATAGACCACTGAAATCATGAATCATTCTGTAGTTTGCATTATGCTTATATTTGTAACACAGAGTCAGAGTTTGAATTCACTAAACCCAGGATTAATAGGGTTTTTGAAAAATTGCCTCTACGCCATGTAGTAGTTCAAAATGTTCAGAACCCAGTACATTTTATAATTGTATACAGGCTAATGCTGATATCTGCTCCTTATTCGCCAACTTCTTGTTCGATATATTTTTATTTTTTCCCCATTTTAGAAGGTTTGGCAGTTATGATGCCATGTGGAAAGTAACTGCTTTGCCATTTAAATCAGGGTATTTTGGCAACTTAAATCTTATCAGCTTATCAGGTGGTGAGTAGGGATAATAAGATGAGCCTGTACTGAATTAACAATAAAAACACAATAATAAACTGTGATTGTTAATGTTCATAAACGTATGAATGTTTATATTCTCAAACTTATTTTTCTCCTAGAGAAAATCCTCAATGTTTTGGAGTTCCTTATATGGGCATAAGAGCATGGTGAACTACAGAGCAACTACACAACTCACAGCTTCCGTGATCTAATCAACAAAGACTAGTTGTTATATTAGCAGACTTGCGTTATGTGAAGCCGTACATGGTTTTTATTTTTTTCCTAAGCTTTCTGTTTTTCTGCCTTGTGCTTGCTTGTGATTCAGAGGAGCACACACAAATGCACACAAACTGAGTGTGTGTTTTCTGCCTCCTACATTAACCTGGATTAGCATTAATCTGTCTTTAAAGCAGTAGACCTTGGGGAGCGAGGATTCACTGTACACTAGAGTACAGGGACATGGAGAGGAGAAGGAAAAGCCTCAATGAATATTTTAGGTAATCCTTCATCCGCTCTCCCCCTGGCTATCCTCTCTTGAGCCTGGCCTGCGGTCCTCTCCAGAGCCCCCTAACCACTCGTTCTGTGAAGTGAGGCCTGCGTGTGGTTTATATCGGGCCTGTTGCAGCAGCAGATTATTTCTCTGCCCTGCCTGCAACTCAGGTATGTAGGGCTGATGTACATAACAGCAGGTTCATTGCTCTAGATCAGTGTACAGTGTTCCATTGTTTTATTGATTTTTTTTTTTTCACTTTTGCACACAATTTGGAATTTTAATTTTACTTATCAGTGAATTGAACTCCAGTATATATTTGCTAGATGTTCCAGATTGTTTGTTTTAAATAACCCAAAAACTAAATAATTAGTGAAGATGTCTCTATCAACTGTCAACTGATAGCATGAGAATAATGTTTGCAGAAAATGAATTAGAAAAAAATTTGGTCTGAGTGGTCTAGTAGTTTTTATTAATTAAATTTAAGGGTTGGATATGTTTCAGCTGATACCCAAGGTTTCAGTATTTGTATATTGGCATCAAAAGTTAAATGTGTTGTCATGTCAACAAAAACAATAAATTTAGTTTACTTTTGGGAAATTTGCGTTCGGTTTTATTAACGTATTACATTAACACTGTAACACTGTCTTTGTAACTTGAAGAGTAGAATACAGTGTCAGTGTAAGGATTTTAAGCCATTCAATTAGTGCACTATTACTGAGGAAACATGGGTTCATCAACTTTATTAATGCAATTTTATATATCTTTAAATGTATGTATGCGATATATTTGGAATGTAATTTGATATTGAATTTCACAACTGGAACCATCAAAACAGGTACTTTATTCAAACTGGGCTTGTAAAGTTGACACAGTGGCTCTGTCTCACACTCTCTCTCGCACGCACACACACACACGCGCACACACAGTCTTCTCTGGTTTTGTAGCCTGAGGGCGTGATTTGAATGGAACAGGCTAAGACGGTGGAGGGCTTGTTTAGTTGGCATTAGTTATTGGTCCTCCACCCTGGCTAATGAGGGGCTGTCAGGAGATGAGGCTACGAGACCGCTCGTCCAAGCCCAGCTTTGATGGGTCAAATGTCACTTGGACAGGAATTCCTCTGAGGCTCAAAGGCCAGACCCAGTCCTGCTTGCATGTAGGTGTGGTGCCTTATTCATTATTAACTCTTTCCTGTGCTGTACCCCCCCCAGAAAACCCTGTCCGCTTGAGCCACAAGGCAAAATTAAGGTGTACTGCAGTAATGAAACCTCAGAAAGTCATTTAGTGGGTCTCATCTGTTGTGGTGGCTGAGCCTTGCTGTTAGTGGTTTGTGTGTGTGTGTGTGTGTGTGTGTGTGTGTGTGTGTGTGTGTGTGTGTGTGTGTGTGTGTGTGTGTGTGTTTGCTCGGCTTATCAGAGATATATTGCCGCGTGTGTTTGGCCACAGGCGCTGTGGTGTGGCAGGGCACATTTTTCAGCCCTCGTCTGCTGCAGCCGCTGGATACAGCACCTGAATGGCCTTGTCGCAGTCACAAACAGATGTGCCCTGGAAACTTCCTCCCTTATTTATCTCTGTCTCAATCACTCCATACCTCCCTCACCTTATTCCCCTTCTCTCTTTCTCTCTCACGTCCCTGCTGTATTCCTCTTTTCCTCTAGAATGACCTCTTTCCCTCTAGAATGACCTCTTTTCCTCTAGAATGACCTCTTTCCCTCTAGAATGACCTCTTTCCTGACAAAGGATGCAGCTTGAGCACCATGATAGTCACTCCATGTCAAGACTTGACTGATATTAAAATGTTATTCAAGATAACAGCGTTAAGAGCTCAGAATTCTAAAAGCTGCTAGTATCTACCAGTATAATGTAATATGTAAAATAGACTCATCACAGTGCTTTACTGACTTACCATTATTTGTGTTTTATTTACAGCTTTATTTATATACAGGATGATGTTTTGTTCTGTTTTTCTGCATTAAATGTGAACAGGTGGTTACTGTCAGCTTTGCAGTGTCTACAAAGTCAGTCAGTCCCCGTTCCATGTGCATGCCAACTCGCACATTTATAAATTAATGCAAAATAAATGAGCTGGAATGAGAGAGGGGGAAAATGCATTGCTTATGTTTGTTAACATGAAGCATGCAGGTGTGTGCGTATGACCCCGTACTGTGTTTGTGTAGGTTTCTGCTGTATTTTTTTTCCTTTTCTTCAGTCTGTTGGTTACTTGCACTAAAGGGCCCTCCAGCTCATGCTTATTTAAAGAGCACCAGACAATTTTTGAGGTCAATTTCAGTAAGTTTATTTATTTATTTATTTATTTATTTATTTTGATCATTATTTTATTTATTTTTTTTTTTTTTGGAAAGAAATGTAGGCCAGTGTTTCCTAGGGCTTGTACTATCGTGTACTAATAAATGGAATTATATAAAATTTAGGTTCCAAATAACTGACATTCCTGGAGGTCAAAATCTCATCACTAGTCTGATCTATTCAAAAAAGCTGTTCTGAACTGTTCTAAAGCTGTTCCCCGGAGTTGGGGGTCGAATGGTGGGAATCACCATGACTCCTTCCTCTTGATTGGTGTTCAGATAGCTGTGGAGTAATACTATGGCATTAAAGCTGGCTGTATGCATGTTGTTGTCGTCGTCGTCGTCGTCTATCGGCAAACACATTAAGTGACTGTAATTATCTTTAAATAAAAATAATCTTAGCTGTAAACGAATAAATAGAAATATCTGTAATTTAGGTTCTAAAATAATGGAATTATAATAAAACAAACGTCTTCGGTCCGTTTTTCCTTCACCGCAAACAGCCATCATGTCTAAAACGAAAGTCAGCTCACTGGTTTGAAGCAGTGTTCGATGTCTGACTAAATGACGAGCAGAATTAGCTTTAATTTGTTCGGATTCTCTTCTTCAAAAGCTCCTCCAGACTTTTTCCTGAGACATCGTTCCACTCGTGTTTCTCAGTTTCACAGCTTTAGCTCCCTTCACCGGTGAACCGCCAGCGCGTGTTGTCACGTGGATTACATTTTTTAGCAAGCATGCGTCATAGCCCAGTTAGAACTTAAATATGTATTTATTATTCCCCTTTTAATAATTATTAAAATGTCTTTTTAAATTCTTAAAGTTCTTGTGCATTTTGTAAGCTTTTGTCTGTTTTACGAAAAAAAAAAAGTCATTGTTGTCAGTCGACTTGAAGGGTCTCAGTCGACTTAAAGGGTCTCCGACTGACGATTCGACTCGTCGACTTCTAGAGGGCAGCCCTAGTTAAAACCAGTTCTTTTCTCTGTTCCGTGTCCGAACTGAAGCAGTCAGATCAATAGCTAGGCTGAATCCCTCAGGAGCTCAGTGAAGTGCTGAGCATAACTGAGAGCTGAGTGTGTACTGCACTGCTGTTGGACCGAACGTTCTCCTGGCACATCTCTGCTCCTCTGAGGCCTCGTCTAGTGCTCCACATTTCTTTTGCACAGACGATATGGATGGCTCTGATCTCTGTAGCGTGGCTTGTTTATGTGGAAATGAGTGTGTGTGTGTGTGTGCGTCTGAGCTGAATCTCGCATTCATCAATGAACCCAGTGGTATGTGGTGCTGAATGAATAGAGTGCTTAATTGTTGTGCAGAAGCTGCCATTAGTCTGCAGCACTGTTGTCTCTGCACCTCCACGCTGTAGTACCGTAGACCTGTTTAGACTGAAAACACCATTGTGTTTATCTCCTCAACTGGTCCTTTTATCTCCTTCCTCCACAAATTAAAGCAGCAGCTGCATCACAAAAAAATGAACAAGTGTCTGCTTCTCTAAAATGCAGAGCCTGTTTGTGTGGGTCTGTGTGGGTGGGGTTCAGATTTTAGCTCCAAAAGCCTTGACGAGTCATTAACAGAGCGTTAAAGATGACTGGATGCGTTGTGTCTCTTAGCTGGAGAGCTGTCGTTGCACAGCTGTAGCCCGCAGCACAGCATTGATTTTGTCGGCTTCAGACGGTGTAATATGTGGCTGCGGGGCTGGAGGAAGTCGAGTTAATGGAACGTTCTGGAAGGAAAGGGTGGGCCGATCGAGTCAATAAAGACGCGGGGTTCAGAGGTCAGCCATTGTCACAGCCTTTTGATGAACATCTCTGTCCTTTAACAGCTGTGAGCGCGTGTGTGGGAGGGACAGACAGACAGACAGACAGACATGTAGTGTTGGGCAGTATTGACAAATTACGTGTCCAAATATAGCTTATCAAGGTATTACAATAGATAGTATTCGCAAAACAAGAGTCCTGCACCCATATCGCTGACATTCCATCAGCATGTGAATGAGCAGCCAATGCCAGCTATGGGTTCCAGATCAAGATGTCAAGAAAATTAAAATATATGTTTGATCTGAAGTGTTGATCCCTATCAAATCGGTGCATCCTAAATTATACACTATTGCCTACGATAACAACCAGTCATCTGTAATTACTTTGCACATACTGCATCGCATGACATAAAAGCATACAAATGGTTGGAAGCATGTAGTGCCTTTGTGGAAAGATCAGCATGTGCCGTCAACTACACAACCAAATCTCAGATGTGATTAATGGCTACATGTCAGCATTGACTGCATTTATTGTGTTGCTAAAGCATCAAGTATCTAGACATTAATACTGTTGATCAGGAGCAATTCTCATGACTCAAAAATAATCAAACTGTGACAAAATGATAATAGCAGACTTTGTTATAGAGAGAGGGCTGATTTTCTTTGAACATTGGACACTCATATTTTCATTCCACAGTGGAACTAAGTGTGTATATTTATGTCCCCTCGTTCCACTTGTGACCCACACACTATATAGTCTGTCAGGATGCTTCATTAACTAAAGGTGTGCAAACAGTGGCACTATGAGCGTCAGTGTTGCTGTCATCGCGTTGTTGACAGGTTCTATGTCAACAGTATGGAAGCGGTGAGAACTGTCATGTCAAATGAATCAGCCTATATCAGACTGTTATTAAGGTAGTGTGTAAGCTAATAAAGCCATGATTGTTGGGCTCAGGCTCTATAGAGTTTCAGATACCCAGTGGCTATATTGGCATAAACCATATATCATTAAGCACTATTAGTGAATCTGTGTGTGCTGTTCTGAGGTGGAGAGTTGGTCTGCCAGAATGACTGTAGCACCGGGTGTCTTGTCCTTGTCGTAGTACTCCATTATTCATTGGCTGTGTTGAAAGCTGGCAGGTCCACTGCTACCCAGCTGATGTTACAGTGCACAGCACAGCGTCTCTGCAGGGTTCACGGTGCCATCTGAAACAATATCATCGTAACTGCAGGACATATTCTTCATGCACTCTTTCCACTTCCCAGAAGTGAAGGCAGTTTATGCTCAAAGGTTGCAGTGTGATGCCCTTGAGCAAGGCATTTATGAACGCCATCAATTTGATGGCCCGCTGTTGATCCTTAAATCTTTATTTATAACAGTATGGCCTCTGAACAACAACTTCTTGATGGTTTCCAAGGCACCTTTGAGTGGTATGACAGAGAACGTTGACATGGTGACATGTTGCAACATCCAATGGCTGTGGTCAGGGGAGGGCTGCCCCCTTGTAGTTGAAGTATTCAGTTGCATTATTACTTTGTCTTTTTCTCAAATGGATTATACTTTAAATTGTGCATGTCCACATGCGTCACTTGAGAAATGGAGAGCAAAACAACATAATAAAGAGTTTGTAAAAATTATTCCAAGAAGTTGGAATATAAAGTCTGGAAGCATCGTTTTACTTACCACATTAAACCTTAAATGTGATGTGTCTGTGATGGTAATTGTATCTGCTTCTATTCAGCTTGCAAGCTAAACCTAAGTTCTGTGGGCCAGTGTCCTCTGATTTGTTGTCTATTATTGAAAATGAGGCCCTAGAGTCAACCAAGAAACAGCCCCGCATTAGACAAACAGAACTGGAACCTAGAGTCTACCATACTAGATCAGCATTCCTGCTTCCTTTTTAAGGATTGATTCTCGCCCTGATTCCTGATGGGTAGCTCTAACCCACCGTATATATGACTGCCGTATACAGTGTGCGTCTGAAGTTGAGGATTTACCCTGAATAGAAGTTCATGTGATTGCTCAGCAACTTGGCCTCTGCATGACCGAATAGTAAAAAAACAAACGTGGTTTATTTCTTCTCCCTCTTTACAATCTTTTCTTTTAATTCTCACTCCTTTATAATCCCACCTTTGTCCTTCCTAATGCCATTTTCAGCAGTCATTTCTTCCTATTTTAACTTGGCACCCTTGATGCATTCTTTTGTATCTAAGCTGCAGACACTGATAAACTCAATTCTTTTGTGAAACAAGAGGAATTCTTGGTCTTCCTCCATTTCCTCCATTTTAAACAACCTTTTTTGGCTTGTGAACGTGTAAGGATTTATTGAACCGTATAAAATCTATTTACAGATCACTAGCAGTTGTGCAAGTGACATTTTTTTTTTCCTTCCTTTTTCATAGAAAAATGCCTTTTTCCTTTCAGAAAGCAAACAAGCTTTGCAAAGTTTGCGATAAACCTGCTGTAATGTATCATAGTGAAGGTTACTGTATGCTCCCTTTCAATTTTCATTTTTATGCAAATAAAGAACACCCATGATGAAGAAAGGGCTTTGCAGCGAAAACCCACCATGTATGTTTGATACAGCCTTGGGGTGAGCCCAGTCTGGTTCCCTATAGATTACGTTCAAATGGACTTTGACCATCCTACAGACAGCAGCTTAGATTAGATGTTTTCAAAGCCTCCGATTGTCCAGCATTCTGTGGAGTTTGGAGTGAGCTAAAGTGATCTACAGCATTTGCTGGGATTAGGAGATTAGATGAAAACAGAGCTGTGCTTTTAAAGGATTGCCTGTTGGCTCTATAGCCAGCGCCTCCTCTCCTCTCTTTGTAGTGCGGATGATGAAATGCCTTGAGCGAGGCGGAGTAGTTCTTTAGGGATCTGATAGAGCACCTCAGGCTTTATCTCCCTCAGGTGATGCCTGGCAGCTAAACACAGATGGCCCCCTTCAGTCAACAGTCTCCACCTTTCTGCCCTGTAAAAATGTGTTTAATACATGATTACATTTTTTTATTTTTGGCTGTCCTTTGTGTCATCCTCTTGCAGTCTCTTTTCTCGTCTCTTTCATAGGGATGGGCATGGTTGTTAGGATTGGGTTGTTTTATATGGCCTGGAGTCATTTTGGTTGGTATTGTTCAGACAAGCTACAACAGGTGCACATAACAAATGTCATAAATTGTTCAACATTGAGAGCTTCTGTTTGGGATATTTAAATACTGCTTGTTTAAAAATTAAGATATGTGACTGGATAAAAATAGGTCCCTGCTTCTGCACATCCACATGTGAGCTCTCTAAGTAAGAGCTCAGTGTTTGTTTCTTGGGATGCTTTGATTGGCAGTGCTGGTGTGTCTTCCCCCCCCTGCTTCTATGCTGGGGTCGGCCCACGCGGTCCAGTTTCAGATTGAAGCCAACGCTGGGCTAATAACATGTCACTGAGACTGCTACATTTTTAAGGGAGAATTTCTTCCATTTTCTCCTCAGCCCACTTGTCTTTTTTTGAGCCAGTCAGAAATGGCCCAATATAGCTGACAGTGCAGCCACGAGCACAAGGCCCTGCAAAGGCTACAATAAATATGATCATTTTCTAATCTTCTCTCCTGTCATTGACCACAGAGTTGTGGTACACTTTCTCCAAACTCTGATTTTGCCCTGTCTGCTTGAGGTATCGGACTCATTCCTATGATGCCATGAAGACTTTGACCCAGGGTCTGGCAGCCACAGTCTATTTCTACCACAAAACCAATATGCATTAGGTCTACCAGCTTTCTATGTGGCACATTGTTACTATATCATCATATCTAATTGAATTTGAACAATTTGACACCAAGCCATAAATTCACCAACTGGTTCTTGATCTGTTTGCAACTAAAAGTTGTGGTGACATGGAAACAGATGAATGGACAGTTGAAAGCGTAAACATAAGGAAGCTAACCTGCAACCATTCAAGTTAAGATTCGTCATGCTTCCACCTGCAACATTCACTTGTTTTCCCCATACAAAAGTAAATGACATCCAATATTTGACATTTTCCGCTGAAATAATCACGACTGAAAATGATCCTTCTTTAGAGCACTTGTACACAGCAGAGTGTCTAACCGTCTGACTGACCGTCTAAAGGCTACGCCCTTTCTGTAGCACAAAAATGCAGTTGTTCATGTGACTGGTTCCTTTGCAGTTTGTTCATTTTCTTAGTGATTATTTGCCTGTTTTCCCCTTTATAATGGATGTATGTTAATTATGGGTTGTTAACGGTTGTCTGTGCATTATATTGAAATTTGTTCCGGTGCCACAAGGTGAGACTCGAGAGTCCCGTGGGAATGCAGATTTCTACATTGGTTCTAAGGTTGTGCAAGTTGCCCTGTGATGCCATAGCCACCTGTACCTGGCAGTCCTGGAGAGCATTATGGAGCATTATGAGTCACTGCATTGTCACATCCGGCTGTCAATAATAATACTATTGGAATTCTGTCTGCACCACTTAACTGAGACGCAATGAAGGGTAACCGGTTCTCAGTCTCACTCAAAATTCTTCCTTCTGTCTCAGAGTGGCCAATAGAAGAGCAGTTATGTGTCTGGTAGCTCCCTACAACATGGAAGCAAGGCTAGTTTGGCTTGGCTGAAACATTTGAACTTTGTCAGCAGCAAGTTTATTAGTAAATGGAGTACGCTGAAACAGATGGTTGTATTTGAAAATACTTGGAGCAGTGAGGAATCCACCTTTTGAGAAGTTTAGCAAAGCAAAAATCCCAAAATGCATCCGTAAATTGACAGACTAAAGAGACTAGCATTTCGTCAACAAAGTGTAATTCCTACCACTCAGCCCATGTAAACACTCATTTAAACTACACTAGACTAGAAATAGACTGGGGAGGTGTCTATTTCTCAAGATTTTTAAGCAAGTCTCTGTGATAGGTTTCCAGGATGATACATACACCAGTGAGGTATATTTATCTTCATGCTGCACAATTTTAAACGCAAATACTTGCAGCTTCTTTGAGCTTCTTGAGCTTCTTTGCCGAAGTCAAACACTTCACCTTGCTCTTGGGGTCATGTTGTTGTCGGGCACCTTGGATTCCTGCACAGTTTATATGTAACAGAATGCATGAATGTGTTCATGTAAATGTGAATGAGAATCAGAACTATGTGAAATGACTGATATGCTTCAAAACTGTAATCCACAATCCAGTGGTTGATCTGTCAGTGCAGGGTGGAGTCAGTATGAGATGCAGTCACTAAGTCACAGACGGACTTTTCTGTCTCTCATTAGCACTGGAAGACTCACCAAACCGCCAATTACTCAGCATTTAGTTTTGCAATCAAATTAGAGAGAAAACAAATAACAAACACGAGTGTGTCCACCGAACAAAGTCATGCTGAGCAGCCAAAGAAGTGCTGCTTTGGGTAAGCACCTTTTTGGTTAAATTTCTGCTTTGAGAACACCTTTTTGCTCAGCATGGCATTAGAGGGAGCCATAAAGATTGAATTTTGTCTTTACTACTGTCCATTTTTATAGGCAGTAGTATTTCCATGTGGACTGGCACAAGTGCTTGACGACATGTATGTTGACCTGATTTGTGGAAGTGTGTGATTTAGGTGTACAGTTTACATGACAATACACCTTTCTTACAGACTTGTCTGTTGTCACATCCGGCTATAAATAGCAGCATTATTGGACATTGGCCTGCACCAACAGAACTGCATTGGATGGGTGCTAGTTTCCTCTTAGATATTCCTTAGCGAAGTCTCAGGGTAGCTAATAGGATAGCGGATGGCATGTGCCTCCAGTGTGGATGAAAGGATAGTTTGACTTGGCTGAAGTGAGCAAAATTTGAGAACATTTGAACTTGGTATAACCCTGCACACTGGCTCTGTGCAGTGAAAGTGACACATCTTTTTTGGAAATAAGGCATTTGAAAGCGTGATTGTGAATTTTATGTGTTGAGTGTGAAAGCAGGTGCCTTCAGATAGAGGAAAAAAAAAATCTGCATCTAAACCGTGAGGAATTTGCCTCTGAGAAGTTCTGTTAAGCGTAAATGAGTGAATCTTTGTCACCACGCAATACCCCCTTAAATCAGACAAGAGCATCGACAGATGATTTAATCCACAATGTTCACCTCTGCTACTCATTCATCCAATCAGCGTGACGCTCCACAGGCTAAAGGATTTTACGTTAGCCAATCAGTTGGCTGGATTGATGAACTATATGCTTTTCTTTAGAGGATAGAAGACTAGATGAGATAATAGGGTGTATGCAGAGGGAGGAAAGGGCTGGGACACTTGTAAAGGCTGAGACGGATGGAGGAGAGGCTGAGTGGAGTGGGAGTGTGATGGAGAGTGAGGGAGGGAGAATGGGGCAGATATCTGTGTTGGTGCTGGTGTTCTGCCAGCGCTGATAGCCACAGTTTGTTTTCCCTCAGTATCAATATTGGGATAGCCACTGGAGGGTGGAACATAGCTCTCACTGGGACTCTGATACTGTGTGGAGGCTGTGTGTGTGCGCATGCACCAGAGAGCAACTGTTTAAGCACTTACAACTACATTTCCTCATACATTTTTCGTTAATGAGTCGGTACGGGCCGAATATGTAAACAGTCAACCAGTCCGTTGTGAATTAATTTGTCATAAAAGCATCACTGGCTAGTGAGAATGCAGAGACGGACACAACTCTGCAGCCTCAGCTGTCTTTCTTCAGCAATGAAAAGACTAAAACCACTACAAGGAAATGTATGGAATTCATAGCGCTGAATGACCAGACATTTTCTGTAGTCAGGAATAGTGCTTTCAGAAATTTCACACGTTACCTGGGCCCATATTACACAGTAGCAAGTAGGCAGTGCTTTTCACATGTTCAGTTACTCGAGTTGTAATTTCGTGTCACACCACACAACCATTTTATTACCAGTTGCAATTATTTTCTGGGAACTGGAGTCCAGGCCTGTTATTTGTTCAGTAAGAAAAGAGCATCCCCTACCTCCTGTTAGCTCACAGCATACAGTTGTTTGGGTGCCTCTGATTGGTCTCATCTACAGGCTGTTTACAAGCTCTGATATTAGATTAACGTTCCTCATATAATATTCCATATTGACGTTCCTCATATAAGACACGGTTTTAATAAAATAGCCTAGAATTAAATTGCTGATCTGGCAATTTAAATATTCTTTTAAATTGCAATTTTGACAAAAAAATAATTCATCTTTCAGCCCTACTCCCAACGCAAAACAACCCACACCTCAGACACAATAAAACACGTACATTATTTAAACTAACAAACAACACTTTGTTACAACTTTTTTACATGGGACACGTTCCTCCCCCTAGCCTAAATTACAGTGCAGCCAATTGCAGAATGGCACAATTAGTATTATTAAATAGGGAAATCACAGAAAAGACAATCATGCAGTACATTCCAGCCAGAATCCGAGTTTGTCTTTAAGGCATAATAACAAAGACTGTAAATTACTAAAAGATAAAGAGGTTAGAAAGGATCCTTTAAAAATAAATGATCTCATATTTTCTTTGGTCCTTAAACAACACAAAAAAAGTGGACTTCAGAGGAAAGAAAAAAAAACACTCAACATTCAAGAGAACCCAAGGATATGGACATTTTAATCATTCCATTTAGCACACCGTATTAAATGGCTGGCCAAAAATGTAGTTTGCAGTGACGTGTGGGTTTAGCCTTTAGAGTAAAGTTGGTTTCACAATACTGAATTCACAGCTCGTTATTTTCAGAATACTTTTTCAGAAAATTTTCTGTGAAGGAAAATGATAGGCAAGAGGAGTGCTGGAGTGAGTTGTTGAGTGGTGCTGATTGTTAAACATAGCACTTGCATTAAATGCCATTAACTTATAGATTATCTGTTCTGCACATTGTCATAGTTTTGCCTTAGTTTAACACTCTTAGATGAACAGGCAAATGCTAATGGAGCCATTCTATAGCAGCGCAACTCTATGTGACACTGTGAGACACAGCCTATCCGGTGCAAGGTAGCCTTTACACTCTAAATGTAAATGTAATGAGTGGACTGAGAAATGCTAATGTGGTGTCAAATGTAGGTTTAGAATCTACATCTCTATCAGAGTTTCTGTGTCCGGTGAGACATTCATCTAAACTGTATGAAATTTATTGGCAGTAATGCAACTAAGGGTTAATTGTCTAGTGAGCATATGTGTTTTGTGTGTGCCCTGTAACAGCTCCTCCTCCCTCCACCTCCTCTGAAGAAAAAATCTGCTGTCTCTCTGAGCTCCATTAAAATTGTAAACCTCATTCTGCATCTAGTACAAAAGAGCCTTCCTGTATGTCTCTTGTGTCATGTTTTCCCTATTCCATCTCTCTCTCTCTCTCTCTCTCTCTCTCTCTCTCTCTCTCTCTCTCTCTCTCTCTCTCCCTCTATAATTCAGTGTGAAGCTCCCTCTCTCTCTCCCTCTATAATTCAGTGTGAAGCTCTCTCTCTCTCTCTCCCTCTATAATTCAGTGTGAAGCTCTCTCTCTCTCTCTCCCTCTATAATTCAGTGTGAAGCTCTCTCTCTCTCTC
>CM067478.1:20432199-20495755 GCA_034552555.1 Semaprochilodus insignis
CTCTTCCCCCCCATCTCTCTCCCCCATCTCTTTCTTTTTCTTTCTTCTCCTGAATGTGTTGTGCTCTGCAGAATAACAGTACAGCACTAATGGAGCCGCAGGACACCAAATGCATGCTGGGTATTTATGCAGATGATCGGCCTGAGAGAGTTCGCTCTCTCAGCTCCAGCTCCAATGTTATTCATTTAAAGTGTACTTTTGCTTCCTGTTAGTGTGTTTTCATGTATGCACACTCCTCCGTGTCATCAGTTAACAGTGAGTCCCACAAAGACCAGCATCCTTCTCAAATTCTCCCAACTGGACCACTCCCGATAATGCCGGAATGTCTGTGCCTGTGAGAGAGTTTAGACACACGCCGATCAGAAATGCCATTCTTATTGTTGTTATTGTATTGTTTGCTCGATTGTTCCGTTAACTTAATTGATAGTTTAAAACACAAAAAAGAGTTGGTCCCCCACACTGTTCTGAATGACCTGAATATGTCTAATTGACGGGTGTGGGGGGATGGACACTTTGCTGTCAATATACATTACACGGACACAGTGTTCCCCACTTCTCCCTGGTGTATTTGTCTCTGGGTCAGAGTCTACGAGAGAAGAAGCCACTGAGACACCACACACACACACACACACACACACACACACACACACACACACATACCTCCTAAATGAAGGGGAGAGCAAATATTGACTGCACGGTGGCGCAGCTACACGGCAAGTCATCCGTCAGAGCCTAACCCCACTGTCCTTTCTGTCCTCATTACAGAGACCTGGATTTATCTCAAGTTTTCACACACATGCAGAGAAACCAGCGGATTCCCTGACTGACAGCCCTAAAGAAAGCTACATCCACAGAAAGAGGTGAGGGTTCTGTCTTAGTCTGCTATTGTAGGCCTACTGCTATTTTTTTTGTTTCTTGACTGACTCTGTAAAAGTTGGTTTTCATGCACTGCTGAGATGAAAATGTCCTGTTTGTGTAGGGAACCAGATTTTTATTTGTTTTATTTTTTTTATTGAAGCACCACGCTTTCTTTCTTTCTTGCCATTTTGCTGTCCAGTGCTTGTTGGGTTGTTTCCTCTGTGCCTCTCTGTTCAAGGCTTGGCTGTAATGATGGATGAGCTGGATGACCAAGGCAATAAGCACCTCTCTTATCTCTCCAAACTGATGAAGCTATAATGATATTATTTCACAGCCCCAGTGATTATTACATTGAATTATGTTTCTATTGATCTTTGCTGTCATCAGTCAGTACGACACATACTTATATATGTGAGCCCTTAGGTAGGTACTGTAATTCTGTTCTTTGAGCAGAGCAGTGCACTTTGTCCTTTTTTCCTGCTGCTGGTTTTTTAGCAAAACTTTTGCTACTTGAAAGACCAGAGCAGAGCAGCTGGTCCAACGTCTATAGCTTAAGAATAACTTGAGTTATCAAGTTACACATTTATCACTGTGTTTTCATCTTAAACTCACATCTCAGAAGTTTGCGGCATGTTTAGTTGGCCAGTAGAAGGTCCAGCAGGGCAGATGTACTGATCATACAGAAGCTGATAAGCAGTTTCCCGTGGGGCCCTGAACAAGACGGCTGCTTTTGTCTTTTGATGTACTCCCGCTCCAGCCTGAGCAGTGCAAAAACAATGGCCTTGATTCACGCTGCACTCTGTCCTCATTAAACCTTTTTTGCATTACAGGCTACTGTCTACCTTTCCCAAAGGGAGAGGCGCAAAGAGCCAATCAGCAGAAAGCGATAGGATTGGCTGAGGGATAGCAGCATTCTGATTTGCTATTATTCTGTAAAGTTCATATCAGTCCTGTCTTGTTGGGAGTTGTCGGCTCGTGCTGTTTGTCAGATTGTTTTTAGCTCTGCTTAACTCCACTCTGTCCTGCTTTTTACAAATACGTCTGCTGAGACAGTGCCAAAACACTGCACTTAATCAGTAAATCCCTCAACTGGCATTTTTGGAAGTCTCTTCATAAATAGTCTCTTCCTCTTTTTTCTCTTGGAGTAAGAATCATATCAAATCAACATAATAATATAATAAAAATAGACATTTTAAATAAAAAGTGTGCGTTCGTGCGTGCAATTATTTATATTTTATTTATAATTTAATTGATATTACATTTTTTCTTAAACAAAGCCTGAGCCTTTTCTAAACCATTAACGTTTAATACCAAATCTGTTTTTAAAATGGGTCATTCCAGTTCTTAACCCTGATTGGTTGAGGCATCTTCTCAGCCATTTGATAAGTACTCTGTATGTTCACACATAACCACACCTCAGTTGCCATCTGTATTATGTGGCAAGATATTAAATGCATTTGGCTTTTCATGTGAAATATTCTGTTAAGCATCCATATCCTATGAACGTTTATTACTTGGTGGCATCATTGTTAATTTTGTGTTATTATTACAATTCTAATTACTTATGAAGTATTGATTTAATTTGTTGTATTGTTTTATGAAAGCAATAAACTGTGCAAGGCTTTTCACTGCAGTGATTTTACTACCTTTAACTATGGTAAAATCAATAGCGCACAGCCTCTCATGGCTTATTGCTTTAGTATATTACTTAAGGTCTGTCTCTTAATAGTGGTTCAGAAATATATAGCTGTCCTTTAGAAGCAGGACTACACAGAGACATTTGAAATTGAGTAAGGTGTACTGAATCGGGGTGTTCCAGACGAAATGGTGGGGTATAATGTTGGTTCTCTTGGGTAGCACCATTATCCCTCTGACCTCCGCTGAACACAATGAGCTCAGAACTGCTGAGTGTGACTCTATGAGTAATAGCTCTTTCTGACATGATTGACGCTTCCTTCACCCAATCGCAGAGCTGTCAGATATTTTTCCCAACTTCCCCACAAGTTGATCTGCGTGAAAACTGAGATGCGGGTGATGTTGAACTGGAGAAAAGCTCTCTGACGGTGTGAGAGGAAATCTCCAATTGAGTGTGAAGGTCACAGGCTTGTGGTGATGGGCTGAGGGAATATTGTTCCCCATGCAGTGATAGGGGGCTTTCACACAGCTATGGTGCTGCATACGACTCTGTGAGTCATACAATACAGTCAGAAGTGTCCGCTGAAAAGGCTTTTATTTGGTGTGTGTTGGGCTTTATCTTTAATACTGGGACCACTTGAATCAGTTTATTGATATATATCATGACATTCAAAAGTATACGTTAACTTTTTTTTTCTTTCAGTTTTGCATGCATAGGCATTAAATCTCTGCTCTACTTCAGGTTCTACTTCATTTATACACACAGCAGGGAGTGCAACAGTGGAGTGCTTATAAGGCAGGAGTGTCCAGTCTTATGCTGATGTGGCTGCAGGTTGTTTATTTCAAACAGGCAAAACAATCTCCTTATCAAATTAGTTGATCATAAGGTGATTGCGCACCAATATGGCTGACGGTCACTAACCACCAGCATGAGAGGTTACATCATTTAGGATAGGAGTGCACTGTATGCATGGCATCGTATAGCACAGTTAACCCGTCTGGTGTAAAATGGGCTACCAACAGTTGATCATGTTTCCCTCCTACTTTGACAGATCTTTGTGTGCATGTAGACAGTGTGGAAAAAGCTCAAAGTACATGTCAGAGGTAGAAACACACTTACACAGAAACCACTTTTCTCAGCTGCCTGAAACCCTTTTCTCTGTGCCAAGGTCATCTCGTAACACGATCCTTATTGGCTGCCTACCCTCACCTAACACACAGAGAGCTTAAATAGTAAAAACATGGCACTCAAACGCTCTAAATGCCTCAAAAAAAGAAATCATGAGAATTTATAAGTGGCCTGTAAGTGGTGAGGTTTTTTTTTTTTATTATTATTATTATTTTTCCTTTCTTTCTTTTCCTGGCTCTGCTCTCTGAATTATATGATGCACCCAGAAATCCTAAAGTGATCATGACTCCGAATGCAGAAAATACTGCAAAAAATGTAGAGGGGAACATGGCTTCTGTTTTCCTACTATCCCTAAAAGGTGAAATCATGTCATACAGGAGGAACTTTGAATGATGGCAGAGGCAAAGGAGGCATAAGAGTTTGATTTTGGTGGCTGTAGGTGGTTATTGTTGCCTGTGATTTTGTCTTTGAGGAAAGACAAATCACAGTTTGTGTCTCCCATGAAGAAGTGTTATTTTGTTGAAATACTGGTGTACAACCCCGTGTGTGTGTGTGTGTGTGTGTGTGTGTGGTCTTGCCCGTAGTGCTGCCAGCCCTGCCAGGAGGAGGAGTGTGCCCTCTTAACCCTCTCTCTCCCCTCTCTCTGCTCTAATTAAGCAAGTTCCCTACAGCGCCACAGCGGCTTCATAGAGACCTGCTGCACGCACACACACACACGCGCTCAGCTGGGGAGTACAGGCATTGAAAGGCATAGTCACACACTTGCCAGCAGGCTAATGATCTACACAGATAGATGCAGCAGTCTGATTGGTAAGGAACACTTTGTTGTATGGCTACTTAAAGAGCTGGTCTATTACTGCAGCCTTCCTTCATTTTATTGTATTTTGATTGTGCTTTCCATTCTGTTTAAACCCCCTGTGAACAGCTTCACCAAGGGCCTGGCATGTGTATAATATTTTTCTGTGTGTGTGTGTGTGTGTGTGTGTGTGTGTGGTGTGGGGGGGTCTGTGTGTGAATTGAGAAAGTCTGGCAAACAGAGGTAGGAAGAAAAGAAGGGCCTTCCAATGACAGTGTGAAAAGATAGCTGTGGAGAAATTGTGCCAAAGAAATTTTAATTGGAGGGAAGAGGCATTCTTGTTTTTGGAAGTTGGTGGGGGTGTCTCAAAGCCGGGCCAACAAAACAATAATACAGAATTGCTCGCTCTGTCTGTGTTCCTGCCCTTCTCTCTTCCTTTGCTCCTACTCTGGTCTCATTCTTTTTCTACTGAGCAATGTAGAAACAATTAAATCGGTTCAGTCCAGCTGATTGATAAATAACTATGCTACAGTAGATTCCTTAGTACAGTTGCAATGGTGAAGAGCAGGTTATATAGTTAGAAATAACAGATTTTATAGTTTTTATCCTCATCTGTCTCTCTTAACAGCCTCTGTAGCACAGTGACAGCAGGAATCACATCCATAGCTAAACCATCCAGGAAGCTCACTTGGGGAGTTTTGTATGGTTGGAGTCTTTTGATTGGCTGGTAAAGCTGTAATTTGAATGTCCTCTAAAGCCAGACATGCAGCTTACAATTAATATTTTCATGCTGTGTTAAACCACTCCATCCGATTGGCAAGCCATGTGAAATGCAGCCTCTACAGACATCTCTGTCTACAGATGGTTACCAGTAAAGCGGTTTTGTTCAAAATGGCACATAATATTTTTGGAACATCACTCACCTCTATCCATAACCATTCCTCGTATCGATCATTGCTTCAGGACTTCTACAACAGCAGAGTGATAGTGTCCACAACGGACACCTTTCACTTTAAACCTAAACTGAGGTAATTTTACTGCACTGTAAATCTTATTTTACAGAAACATGGTACCTGTTTGCACATTTATGCAGATGTTAAATTCTGCAATGTCCACAACTGTTTACACATCTCTAGCTCCTCTGCATGTCTGTCCTGAGCTTTTACCTATTCTTATTCTGTTTATTGTATTTTATTTTTCTGCTCTGTGTGCTACTAGCCTGGTGTGTGCAGTATGCTACATGTCATACATGTGTATTCTTACATGGAAAATTACTTGCATGTGTAACATGAAGATTCTGATTCTACTTTAAGAATTCAGTCCAAATGAAGGCTGATCACAAATCATTGACAATAACTTTACATTACAGCTGCAGTATGAGGCAATACAACGACACAGTCTCTTGTCTCTTGCTTTTGAGATGGCTATGGAGACGGCTCTTGCAATTGATTGGTCAGCTGTGTCTTGTTTGAGAGAGCTGCAGATGGTGTGAAAACTCAAAGGTTTGTGTGTGTCTATGAGCTGTGCGTGTCTATGAGCTGTGCGTGTGGGGTGAAAGGTGTGGGAGGTTTGTCTGCACACACTGACAGAGAGTGTGTATCCATTATCGGTTTACTTTCTGCTCCTGTGATTGCTGAGCTCCTCAGCAGGCAGTCAGCTTGTGTCCCTAACCAATTAAAAACCTCCAAACCTTCCCAGCACTACTGTACTGGTGGCAGGAGTTTACACTGATTAGTCACTGAGCACGCTCTCCCTCTCCCTCTCTCACTCTCGCTCTCTCGCTCTCCTTCCTTTCTCTCAGCCTCTAGCTCGCTTGTACTCTCGTTCTCTTGCTAGCTCCCTCTATTTACTTTCTCCCACTCTCCTTTCCCACCTGGCCACTTAATGTGCATATACAGGTATAATATGAACAACTAATGTTACAATATGAATGTATAATATGTGTTTTCTGTCCACCAACTTGCAGATTTTGAAAATGCACAAAAAAAAAAATAAAATGGAAAAGTTACAAGATTAAAAACTAATAATCAAACTCAAATATCACAAACAATGTTTATGCTAGGACGAGGTGGAAAAGGCATATCAAACCATCAGTCTGTTCAGTTCTGTTTCACCTAATTTTATTGCTTAGGGCAAGCATTTGGCCCACGGCCCTATACTCTGCACAAGTGGCTTCTTGCATAACACTGACAGCACTCTTATCAGTTGGTGACTGGAAACGATTGTCCCTACAGATGGTCCAGTCATTGCTTTCGACATTCTGAAATACCTAATCCAAGACTCATTTTAAAAATTGCCTCTGCTCAAAGTGCTTCCAGAGTTGTCCGTTGCATTTGCGTTCTCAGATGCAAGGTGGATGTTGTCAAGGTGGCACCAGTCAGCCCTCGTAAGGTGAGTTATTGATCCCGCCTGGCGTCTCTGAGCCACAGAAAAAGCATGGACATAAAAAGACAGAAAATGGCTGTAAAGATAATTCTACTTAAAGCAAAAACTGAATTGAATCTCTTTCTTGCTAGCTTTGATGCAGCCCCTAATAATGGAGTTGTGTCATCTAAAGTTCTTCATGCATTGCAGTGAATGGAAACTCGACTTTTCTGCAGGAGTTTTGTAAATGCACATAACATCTGCAAAAACATTTGAAGGGAAACCCAACTAATGATGTGTTTGTGATGAGCTGTGCTATTTCAATTCCTCACGTTGCATAAATATTTACCTTTGTCTGTCTGAGGATGAATATTGTTTCCTTTATTAAAAAGCAACTCTATCATCTTTGTGTCCTAATGTTAGTCTTCTGAATTACCTGGCAGCCTTGATATGTACATTTATAGAAGTCTTTCCTCACAGCCCTGTTATGATTGAAAGCCCCTGTAGACGTACACAGAATACAGCATGAGTTCTGTAGGACTCTTGTGCAAACTGTAGCCCTCTGCACTATGTATTATGATTATGATAATGATGATATATTACGAGTCCCTAATGGCTGACTTGTATTTTAAACACACCTCGCCTTACAGATTTGAAGGATTGTTTGCCAAGCATGGCTTTGTTTCTTCAGCCAGTCTTTTCACCTGGAAATTGTGACTACAGCACAAGGGACCTAGCCAAGTCTCGACCCATGGAGGTGATGCACTCTGGGGGGGTCAGTCTTGTGATCTGAGACCCTTTGAGTTTCTGACCTGCCTGCTTTCTGGCCCTGTGGATGCAGACTCTGGTGGACAGTGTTCAAAACTCCAGCTGTGTGCCCTTCTTCTGCTTCAGCCGCAGCCTCCTTCTGACATTAGAGAGCAGTTCAAGAGCACAGTAACAAGGGCTTTGCCTCGTGCCTTCTGCTTTCATGACTGCTGGAGATGGATGATCTTATCTACACAGAGCATTGGCCTGATTGATTAGAAGTTAGAGTGGCCAAATTCCTGCTTCAAAGAGTGAAGATTTTCAAAAAAGTCGTGTCAGTTCTTTACTGAAATGGAAAACGGAAGAGATGGAGAAGACAACAAATAAGCCGGTAGACTGTGGCAAAGCCTTCAATTGAAGGCTATCAGTAGCAGTGAATCAAAATCGGTGGGTACCGTTTAACCCTCAGACGTCTTGTGTTGCAGATGATGTCAAATGCATGCGATATATTCATACTGTTTTCTCACTCCTAGCGCAATAAAAGTGATCTTCTGCTGAAAGTGAAATTTAAAACTTCTAAAATGAGACGTTTAAAAGTGTGGATCCTAGCATAGCAACTTTGTTCATTTAATGTTCTATTGGACTTACATTCTTATAAAAATGTAAACTGTCAGGTTGGAAAGATCTGAGCCCAAAATTCAACGATGAGGCTTATAATGTGAACATAATCTTTTAAGATTGATTGTTAAATTGTGTAATTAGCTTAATAGAATAGAAAAACAACAGTATTACCTTTTAGACAAATAAGGTGTTGGAAGATTTTGTTTGCCAGTTGCTAACTGGCTGTCTGCATTGCACAGTAACACTGCATTGTTACTGTTTGATTTCTCATGACTTTAACAGAGTCAGTGACAGAACCAGGTAGACCTATTAGGCTGGTTTTTAATATGCGGGTATCTATAAGGGCTCAAACTTGGAGAACTTGGAGAGATTGTTTAATATCTGTTGTCTCCCATTAGCATGGCCAGGGGCTGTCTTTGTTTAGAATAAAGTGGAGGTGAGAAGTCAATTTCTGAAAACCTGAAGTTGTGCATCTCTAATCTGGACTAACAGCCCTGATAATTTACAGTTAGCACACTTTGACTTCACTCCAAAGATAATGTAATCTTGGTGCCAGTTTTGGTCAGAACATTTCTATCCTTCCAGTCTTTGGTAAGGACATATCCCTACCATCCATATACAATTGGCATGTTTGGCACACTTTGTACATCACGTTATTTGTCTTTAGAATTACAGTAATGACAAAACTGGTACCTTCAGAAGAATTTCAGCCTGTGTGCACCATTATATCAGCCACTACTAGCCGTCAGTAGCACCTAGCTGAAACTAGAGTAGTTGATTAGCCTTGTTAGCGAAATGCTATGCCATACCTAGGCATGGTCTCTTTGCTTTCTTGATCTTATCCTTAACATTGTGTTTTTGACAACAAGCTCACATGATGGTCCTTGTGTTTTTAATATAATATTTAGAATAACTGCTCTCTCCAGAAAACAAGTGAGCACACCACATTGTACAGTCCTGCGTTTTTCCCATAATGAAAGAAACAAACCACCCAAATCATGATTTCATTATTTGACACCTCAAAGAGTACTCAGGTGCCCATCCACATCCCATCAAATCACCCCTTACTATCAGATTGTACCCCTGTTTCTGAAGGTTGGATAAGCACTGGTCATTGGAGGGCAGTTTGTGTTGAGAGCACAGCAGTTGTTGTGGAGGTGTAGCGTTTGGCATGTGCTCAGTGTTTGGAGACGGCGCTGGCGTCGTCAAAGCAGTCATATTGAGGGTGACTCATCTGTGCGTCAGTGTGAGATCAGTCGCGCGAGCAGTCTGACCTGCATTTACACACACATATCCACGGTAAAGTGCTCTGATGGCCACGCACAAGAAGAAACTGACAACTGTAGACAACCGATATGACAGTGTTTGTAAGACTGCGTGTGGAATTTATTCCAGAAAGTTTGGATCAGCTAAGTGACAGTAAATGACATGGTAAAGTTTTATTTACTTGGTTTTTTTTGTTGTTTTTCCCCCCTCACTTTTACTAGTGTAAAGATGCATGCTGCCTCCTCCTGCCGTCTGTATGATTGCCATTAGTCACGTTCATTGTGTTCAGTGGGTTTCTGCCTACAGCCACTATAACACAACAGAACCCCATAACCCCTGCTGAAGGAGTGATAGCAATCGCATACGTCACAGACTACAGGAGGCAACTTTTACACTCTCACAGAAAAGGGGGGGATAGTCAAGTGAAAGGTTCCTGACTTCATGCTGCACTGCAGTTTTCGCTTGGGTTTGTTCAACTCCATCAGCGGATGATTTACTTTAATGATAAACTAATTACCTGAAGCTGGTGTTGGATGGTAAATACTGTACTTCCTTAAAGAGTAGGCATGGGAATTGAGAACCAATGCTAAATTGGTACTGGTTCCTGATGCCTCAGTACTGAAATATTAGTAGTTGCTTGTTAAGTGGCTAACACCAACAACCTCATGAAACACTTACAAATACAACATCCTATAAATCTGAAGCTGTACAGCATGTTTGCTTTACCAAAGCGACTGCTGCACGTTCGTCTTCAGTGCAGCCAATTGTGCTGTGATGAATTGTTACTCCAGGTACGACATTTTGATAGCTTGAATCACCACATTCAAACTATGATGCTTTTGTTGTTCATACTGGGGAAACAGCCTCTTTTGTGTAGCTTATTCACTGCTCTGTTACTGCAAGCAAGCTGGTTTAAGGTCCAGCTGTGCCATACACTATTAGGCCCTGAAAGTCCACAAGAGTATGGTTGATGGGGAGGCGTGTTTTAGAATTATCCAAGATGGCAAATGACAGCTTTCTACACCAAACATCAGCCAATAGGTTCCCTTTATTTTGTCGATCTGCGTTGCAGTTTTATAACGTAATTTAAGTGAGCCCAGTGCGTGTACTCACCCGTATGCTTGGCTAACCAGCTTGGCTGTAAAGAAAAGAAAATGAATGGGAGTCAACAGCAAATTTGGACCATCTCTAGTGTCTAGAGATGGAAGCCTTCAGTGTTACTAGGGCTGTGACTTTGTGTGGCCTGTGGTCACCTACACAGATCATCTCTACAGACAACAATAGACCAAATCTTCGTAAATAAGACGTGAATAAGTAAGAATAAAATACATAGTAAGCACAGTGTCATGGATTAACCACTGAGGCTGAACCAGGTGCATTATGCACTATGCAGGCTGACTCTGTTCTTTCAGCAACAATCCGCAATTCCCCAGAGTTAACCCTGCAAGAAACACTGCCTTAAACAACACAGTATCTCTGAAAAGATATGACTAGGTTATTAGACCATGACATTTCCAAACCAGAATACACCTAAACTTCCATGCAACAAGCAGTTATTTTGCTGGAATAGCAAAAAATATCTGGCTTTATTTCCCTACGTTCCAGCCTGTACCAGCTATGACATTGTGTGCTAGTTGGTGGAAGCGCTCTTAGTGGGTGGAACTGTGAGGAGTTTTGTGAAGTGGTTTGAGCTAATGAGATTGGCAGCAAGTTTGCACATTTACGTAAGCATATGTGATGGAACTATGTGGCAATCACAGAATAAAGTAAAGCATTCCAGCACTTTCAATCTGAAGTAAAAGTAAATGAAGACCCCAGCCCTGCGTTAGCCCCTGTGACCTCATCGACCCCCAGCCTGCTGAGAATAGTAGTTCACATCGAGGTCAGGGAGGGAGGGTGGATGTGACCGCTGTCTCCAAGCGGACATCTCTGGGGGAGGGCAGGAGGTCACGTTCAGCCTGCTGTACTGCCTCTGCCCTAAATCAGCCAGTGGAGCTGCTCTTTTGGGTCACTGCTCTCTGAAAGTTTTTTAGCTCCTCCTAATGTTGGTGCTGTGATGGGAATGCTTTGCACTCACTGAAACAGGCAGTCGTACTGTTGCCTCAGGGTGGGTAATTTACCAAAAATGTAATTCTTACACAGTACAGATCACAGTATTTTATTTCAGGTGTTGGAACATTAATGCATTTACCCAGTGCCATGTATAATAACTGCTGTTAAAACGGAGTACAGTGTTTTTGTTTATTTTACATACTGCACTGAACTATTTACTATTAATTGGGCTAAAAAGTGGTCACCCACTCTTCCTGTTGACATGTTTGTGTGCCTCATACTACAGATACACAGAGGTCTAGTTTTTACTGTTTCCAGTTTTATGCGCAATTACATACCATATGTTGCATGTCAAATTACAACACATTAATAAGGCTACACTTAGTATAATACAGCGCACCAGCACACACATGAAAGTAATTCTTCCCAGTTAATTTTATCAAATGAACTGGCACTAAAATACTCTAATACAAATATCAGTATTAATGATGTTGGGGTTTTTTTTTTTGTTTTTTTTTTATCCAAATTCCTGAAATCAGATTGTATGTCTGTCAGGAGTTTTACACTACGGTTTAGAAGTTTGCAATTATTTGTCATATTAATAAATGCTGTTGTTTTGTTTAATAACTTAAAATATCGTAAGATAGACACCAGAAGTTACTTTAAGATGTTTGATTATTATTTGTAAGTACTATTTATTATTTGTATTATGTACTATTTGTTACTAAATGATATAAAATACCTGTTTCACTCATCAATTACAAAAAACTTTCACAGTCATTTTTACATTCTCACTTTCCTTAAGTACTGTTACATTACTATAAGGTTATAAATTAGTAACATCATAAATCAAACAAACAGGTTAAATATGAAAAACATTTATTCAGGGCGATCAAACTATCAAATTGCCCTGTTTTTGAATAGGCATTTCTCAAGGCATGATGTGCCCTCACGTAAAGATTGCTTAGAATTTACACCTCAGAGTTTTACATGTAATATTGATGACGATGTGTAAGGCAGCAGATTCCTGAGAATTGCATTTAAGCATGAGGTAAAGCACTGTTGCTGATGCTGTCGCCTCACAGCAATAAGGGCCAGGGTTTGATTCCCGGCCGGAGCATCTCTCCCACTTCCCATAGGGATAAGTAGCTTAGAAAAAAAACTTGCATTGCTTGCACTGTACTATTTGTCATCTTTTATTTTTTAATATTTGTTTATAGTTGTCACTTCACAGTCTCAGCAGTATCAGCAATTCTCTGCAGTTCTACTTTGCATGCTCAGTCAAAAACCTTTTTAAAATGATCAGGTAATACACTATTTTTGGAATTGCGAACTACGCATGGCTTACGAAAGTGAATGAAGTGAACGAATACTAAAAGATGACTTATTTATATTCAAAGAGCCACAGTTATCTGTAGTTCTTAAGCCTGCCTGTGTTCTGCTTTGGTCATGGACTGAAGCCTTTGAGCTCAGTGGTACTTCATTAGTGACTAACAGTGCAGAGATGACAGCACTAACTCTCTCTCTCTCCCCCCTCCATTTTCAGTCATCCGCCTCTTTCTTATGGTAATGTGCGGGAGCTCAGCCTGTCACTCATTGCCATCTCTGTGGCTGAGTGGATCTGTAGCACAGGCACTTTCTCATCTTCACTGTCTGCCACGTCACATGAGCCTTTGAACTCAAGGGTGGCTGCTGCTCTTAACGGCAGCCTGTAGGTCAGGCTAATAATGAGGTCACCAGATACAAGACAGGTGGTCAGAAATCCATTTTTTTCCCTTTTTTTCCCTTCTCTATCTTTTCCTCTCAGACGCACACATGCATAAGCACGCAGTGGGTGGGCTTGTGCAGATGCTGGTGGTTTATTGTCTAAACAGCCTCTATGGTGCAGGGTGGGAGAGGCTTGCCCTCGAGGTACAGAAAAAAACAACACTCCAGTGGCTCTAAGACAAACCCTTATGTTTGGAGCCGATCGTTGTCGCCGGTGCTTTCTCAGCTGGCTCTTGTGGTGTTTTCCTCTTCCTCAGATCCTCAGAGCTGATATAAGTGTCTGAAACAAACTCCTCCTTTACTTCTGTTCACGGCAAGTTACTTTTAACCCCTAAAACCCACCCGTCAGCTCTGCATAACTTGCATATTAGTTCTATAGTAGGTACCAGTGAAAACACACAGAGTTTGTCACAGCCTTACCTAATTTCTTACCTAAAGACTTTGAAGAAGTCGTCCCTGAATACGTGAGCTATGCTAACGGCATAGTAAGATGCATCACTGTGTGGAGCTTGGTCACCAATTTTGTCACTTCTTTTGAAGTAGTTGATATTACCTACTGTTATTGGATATGCTGTGAGTTTCGGAGCACTCAGGGACACACACTCAGAATAGAATTAAGATTGCAAAGGCACTTATTTATTAGTTTTACTGTTTTAATAGAACCAAAGAAAGCCATTAATTATGCAGTAACACCACAGGCTTAATTGTGAAGTAATAAGGTTGTTTAAATCATAGTTTTTGTTCTGATGTAAAATCTATTTCACGTCGGAGATGTACCGTACCATGCGCCGTTCACTTCCGTATTAATCAGAATAGCTTTTCATAGTCAACACTACAACAGTAACTTGCTCTGTCTGCGTGTCTGTCTGTGTGTCTGTCTTCTTCATTAAGAACTTACAACATACAGTAAATTATGCTGTATAGCATTTATATACTATCCTGCATATTTTTCAATTAAGAATCCCATATATGGGTTTTAGACTGATGAAGTATTACTACAATTCTGTGTTATCCTTTTTATCCAGCTCCCATAAGGGGGAAAAACCAGTAGTTTGTTTAAAAGTATTTGTTTAGAAAAGTGTTTTGTGAGTGTTCAAACATCGGACACAATATATTCGTCTACCCATCCCAAGATAAAAGCCAGAGTCCTCAGAAAAAGTTACGAGATGTTGAAAATAACCATTAGACAGCTTCTTCTGTTTTGCATCTTTTACTCACTATTCAGAGAGCAGTGAAAGAGTGAAGTGGTCTGTTTTTCTGCTGGTGAGATCAAACATTAGCATCACTTGCGCCTGCCCCTGGCGCTGGGTTGTTTACGTTGCCTGGGAGACACTGCTGTCAGTTGTTCATGCCCACACAGTTTTGAGCATAGTTTTTAATGCGAATAATTAGTATAGAACATTGATCATGTGGCGAGGAAGGTAGTTTGAGAAGTATGCCCTCTTCAGTGTTGAAATAAAACCTGTGAATCTGAGTATATCTTAAGTCCACCATTTTTAACTTTGTTAGATCATGTTGTTTACAAATTAAAATAGATGTGACAACAGCATCGAGGAACCACATTATTAAATGATCCATATGATAGAAAACTGGGTGTGTGTGGTGTAGTGTGTAAACAGGTTCACAATGCACCCAAGCAGTTCACTCTACTGTTATATATAGTCCGTATATCTGCTTGGAACTGACACTTTTTCCATGTACTCCCCTATTCATCTTTCAGCAATTTTGTGTCTGTTTGTTCGTTCTCCTGTAAAGTTATCATTTTTGGAAATAAGAGAGAGATTGAGATTTTTGTCTACCAATAGATGTGAGTGGAGCAAAAAGGAAGTCATTAAAGGGTTGATAACTGAATAATAAACCTAGTGGTTTAACCACTGGGGCCCGGTGCTTTTGTTGACTACCATGTGGTTCTTGCTAACATTGTAAATGTTGGGATTTTCTGGGTGGTGGTGGACCCATCGTTGCTGTCACGTGTTTGAGTTGGGCACAGGGTGCACGCCTGTGTTGTGACCAGCAGCGGCCATGGATTTGCTGTTTTTGTGAAGGTCGGGATGCTTGATAAAGCGCCATCTTTAATGGTTAAATGTTTATTCAACTTTAATGAGAGATTAGGCTCCAGTATCTTTCATCATGGGATCCTGCTGAAGGAGGCCTGTAATAAAGAGTTCTGAATGTCCTCTACTTTATCTACTTCTCTCCAAGCTTTCAGCCGTTGACCTTTGTGCTTTGCTCATGACAAACAGTTTCTTCACTTTCAGTTCCTGGCACTGATTAAGAGTTTAGAGGAAAGTTGGACTGAATAGTGCAGAACTGAATATGTACACTGGTAAATACAACTAGACAGGCCGATTCTATATTTTTATAGTTTATTATGGGATATCGGAGATGTTCAGTAATGAATCAGTATATGACCTAAATGTTGTTTATTCTTGGCCTTTGATTCTGTGTCGTAGCTCTGTCTCAGGCTTTCTGATTTCGCTACCTCTTTCGCTACGTCTTTTATTTGTTATTTTATATTGTGTATGTTTCAGTGGCAATTTTTTTTCCCCTTCTTGCGAACTTGAAAATATACTTTTTGTTTGATCAATTCTAGTTTTATTTTTAAATGAAATTTCTTCTGTTACATTTTTAGTAAATGTTTTGTTTCTTTGCCTTCGTCGACAGTACATGCATTGTCAACAAAGGTAATTACTATTATATACACACACAGAAAAACACACAAGGAGAGTATGTGGAAATGACCTCATTGTGTTGGACTGCCTTCATTTTCCATTTTAGAACGGTTCCAGACATTTAAACTTTGTTCCCTTATGAAAACATGCCACATGTTTTAGGGAATTATGTCACCTCTATGAGGTGGCTGTAAATAAAGCCCAGTGGGGCAAAAAGTTGCCCTAACAAAGTCTCAGAATTGGCCTTGACATGGAGTTATGGACTCTCATTGTCTGTTTTTGATGAGTTTCGATCTCTAATTAGCCTGTAATGCCCCAGTTAACACAGACTTTAATTTAAGCTTCAGTTTGGCCTCTGTAGCAAGTGAACTTTGCTCTGTACAGTGAGAGAAACCAAATCGTCTCGTTCTGCTGGATGAAAATCATATGAACAATTCAACGTAGTATGTGTCTTTCTGGATCACTTGCTTTGCATTCTGTTAAAGCATTCTTAGAACAAGAGAAACGGGCATCTCCCATTACCGAAGCGCAAACATTTCTTTATCATCACAGCGATGCTCGATCTTACATAGAGGGAGAAAAATAAACACTTAAAAGAAGCTGTTTATCCACACTTGAAACAGGCATTGAAGTCTGAATAGATGAAAAGAGTCATTGTGCTTTCATCGTTTGCAACACTGATAGAAATTCATAACATCATACTGAAGTTCAGCTTTCAAGATTAAAACAGAACTGGGGTTTTGGGATGGTGTGAAACAACCGGCCATGGCATTGAAGAGTGGGGGTTGTCTTCCTCTGCTTTGGGTTTTTGTTTTCACACTGCTTGATGGAGTGGGAAGAGTGTATTTGGTGTGCTGTGGATGGTGAATGGCTGGGGGAAGGGCGGTGGCCCTGTGGAATTTGGTGGTCAGCATGGAGTTGTTTGGGTACTGAGGGCTTGACCCCAGGCCCCGGGGGGAGGAGAGTCTTCATGATCTTTTCCCCTTTTTTCTTTGTCACTGTTGTTTTGAGGTTCAGGGAGCAAAGAGTAATATCCACCCCCTTGCTTTAACTCTCGCAGATGAAGATGCATCTCTGCTGTAGTGCAGGCTAGGCAGAATGCCATCAGACATTTTTGAAAGCTGTACTTAAGTTTGTTGTGAAAGTTGAATTTGCACAGGCTAGAATTAACATGTGCCTCATTATAATGTGCCAGTGAATGATCTTGTTACACTGTCTGTTGAGTAAGAATGATGTGTACATTATATTTTTGTTTGTGACACACTTTCCACTTCATAGACTACAATTTCTTGTTTCTGCTGGATCACATACTTTGTCCTATTTTTTTAAACATGATTTTCAGTATTTAAAATGCTATTGTAATATTTATTTTGATATGTAAAGGAAGTTATCTAACAAGCCAAAAAATCTGAGATTTGAGTATATAGAGTATTAGAAATATAATTTGTTTATGTAGTATTAGTAATATATGTATACAGGTTAAATAAAATATTTTGTGTGGTTCCTTGTTTATTTGTAATACAAACACTCTCATGAGTTGCCCCTATTTAAAAAAAAAAAAAAAAAAAAAAGGGGGAAAAAAAGCGCAAGATATTTAAGTACTGGTAGAAAACGAGGTAAACGACAAAAGGCTCTGGCTCCACATTCTGAATTCGCTTAAGTGATGTTACTGTTGCTAGTGTTAACATGCACATGATGTTATTACAAAATACAGAAACAAAAACACCCATTAGGCTATGTAGTATAATCCTTTTGCTCTTGTCCATGCTAAGATGTATATGGTTTGATTAATTTAGGTTTGGTTATGTGACTTACATCAGTCACTAAAGCATTTATGTCGCTTTTGTGCTGTCTCGTCCTGCATTGTTTCAAAACTGAAAGCAATCAAAAGGTTTAGTTTGCTTACATGCACATCGTGGATACAGTGCATGAAATGTTAAACAGTGCTCTTGAGAGAGTAGCTGGTTTGCATTAGCTCAGCAAAGCAAGAGATATATTCCTCAATATAACTTGTATACATGGGGATGAAATGCTGTTCATGCAGCAAACAGCAGCTCAGTAAACAGAACTACAGGGTGCAGATGCATGACTGAAACGAGTGGAGAATATTCAATTCCTACACCAGACAAATATATAAAACAAAACATAAATACATATGAAAAATACTAGACAGTATATGGGGATGCATCATATGTGTATACACGCATTGAAGCAAGGATTCGCATCAAAGCAAGTCCAAACATTGTCAGCTGTAAGGTGTAGGTCTCATAGCAGCATCCAGATAATTTAAGAATTTAAAATGCAGTTGTGCGCTGTTGGCAAAGGGGTGTGATCAGCCTGTGGTGGTTTCTGGAAAGAGTGTAGACTAGTCTAGATGGATGTCTGGGGGCATCCGTCTGTTCAGTAATCTGAATGCCTCGAGGAATAAGCTGTTGCAAAGTTTGAGGGAACAGATGCTCCAGTGATTCCTGCAAAATGGCAGGAGGGTGAACAGTCCATGAGAGTGGTAGGAGAGGTCATCCATAATGCTGGAGAGGCCTTTACAATAATAAACTTCACCAGTGGTAAGCAGTGAGACTCAATACTACTACTGCTGTCATAGTTAGTGTTGGAATTAATGTAATGTTCTCTCATGGCTTCTCCTACCACTGCAACGCTGACAATGCCTGACTAATTTGTTTCCTTCCCATCTTCTGACACCAAGGTTTCCAGCTGCATCTTTGGCTGATATCTCTTCACGAATGACAGCTCACCACCTGAACCTCGATCATAGCAAAATTGAGCTGCTATCAGTCCTCACTATGATCTTGCCATCTTATGAGAACTCCTCGGTTTCAGTCCTGTGATGCCAAATGTTGCAGTTCTGCGACGCCAAGACCTGGTTCGCAAAGCTGCTTGAGCTATCATGCCGTGCCTTAATCAGTCTGTCATTTATTACAGCTGAACTCTGTTCCAATATCAAGCAGGATTTGGTGATTATGGGCATGTTCACTAGTGTTTCTGATGTACATCTTTGGCAACATGGTTTCAGAAAACCAGCTACAGCATCTTGGATTCTCTATCTAGCTAGCATGATAACAGCTCTGCAACCTGGCGCATGTTTGGCTACAGTTAACTGAAGTTCCAACACAAGTTTAGATTATGCTGATTAAAATGTAAAGGAATGATTAAAATGAAAAAAAAAGGCTGATTAAAATAAAAAGGAATTAAAATAAAACCTGTAGTGTTTGCATTTAATTTGTTATCTTGGGGTTAGCTCAGCAAACAGGCTGCAGACCCAAACAGCCCACCACAGCACGGTATAGGTTAATGTCTGAAAGTATGAAGACAATTATCTGGTGTTGGAGTGACAAAGCTGAAATCAAACCTGTTTTCTTGTGTTTGGGGCTCTGTTGTTTTGGCTAAGCTCACAAAATGCCAGGCGTACCACACACTACAACACAGGCTTGGTTCCAGCTAACTGCTGCTAAAATTACATGTATTGATAGGATATATCTTGAGAGGATAAGTCAAGTGATTTGGTGTTTAAGTGAAAGCTAAAATCAAACGTGTTCTGTAGGATGTGTTGCTCTTGGCCATCACTGAGCTACTACCATCCTTAAGCTGCTTTTCCACTGTGTGAATGTGGCTCAACCCTGCTTACCTTTTTTTGCTTTTCCATTAAGCAAACCTGATACTGGGAACTACTTTTGATATTGCCTCAATCATGGCTCCAACAGAGTTCAGCTGAAACCAAAAGGTAGCATACAGCTGAAGAGCACTGGTTGGTTGAAGGGAATCATCGGGCGTGAGAATGCTAATGCTCTGCCAATGCTAGCTACCATGTTAGCATACCTGCTTGCATTGCCTTTGAGCAACCATAATCATTTAATCATCTGAACTCCCTAGATATCCTTTAGCAGTTTTATATGGCTTTGTGATAATGCCGGACTAAAATGAAACAATGCAGTGAAGTGTATATAGTACCAAAATCCCATCGTTGTTTTAAAATGCTTTTACTGAAGTGTTGTTTTCTTTTATTCTGTTAAAATTAGTTCAGAAATTTAACAGCCTAACCATAACACTTGAGCACTGCAGAATGTCTAGACGTTTAGCGCAGGTAGAAGGGCTCATTTGGTCAGCATACTGAGGCGAGGTGTCTGGTGGCTGCAGCAGGGGTGCCCGTTTGTGCATGTGCACATCATGAGTTGATAAGTGGTCACTCCGTACTCCACCTATGCCTAGAGCCGTGAACACCTGTGGAGCTGAGCCACTGGTTATATGCATGTGTTCTCGCTCTCACACTCGCAGTGTCAGCGGAGAGGCCTACAGTTGTCAGACTGAATGTTATTTACACACACTGTCCACGTGATTAGGTACACCTCCTTTTTTCTGTGCTCATTGTCTATTCTATCAGCTCTGCTTACCACACAGGTGCTTTTTGTAGTTCTGCAATTACAGGCTGTAGTCCATTGATTTGTTAAGGACCACAGAGCATGTTTTATGTGGGTGGTGGATCATTCTTAGTATTCTCAGATGGACTACAGTCTGTAATTGGAGATCTACAACGTGCTCCTATATGGTAAGTAGAGCTGATGAAATGGACAATGAGTCCAGTGGTCTGTAATTGCATGTTATTTATCCAAACATTCAGCAGCATCGTTTTGAGATTTCCTCGACTCCCTCACAGCATATGCAGCAAAAATGTTCCTCTCATTACTAAAAAATGCTGCTAATCAAAATGTATGCTTGTTAACGTTAGCCATTTTGCAATTAAACTAATTACTGTCACTAAAATATATTTGATATTATTGTGTTTTACCCTTTTGTCTTCAAACAAAAAGATAATACCAATTTCAGGACACTGCTAAAACTGCTTTTTACATCAAAAGTCAATCATACTACATTTCACGATCAAGCAGCACAGACTGTTGTGGCATTTAGTGTGTATAGCTGTACAAACCCCTTCTGTTTTATCTTTATGTTTATGTTCCCCCCCCAAAGGAAACTTTTGAACGTAACCTCTTGCCTCTCTTATAGCAGAACTGAAGGGTGTTACTATAGGTAGGCCTCTGAAGCTAGCGGTCAGGAGCGACGCGTCAAGGAAAGGTCGCTTGTTCTCCATGTTTAATAACCAGCACCAGTGCCTCATGGTGATTTAGAATGAGCATACCTCGCCCTCATATCACACAAAGACCTTTGATTTGCGAGATACCTCATTCATGCTATCCTACAACTAGGAGCACCCATAGTTTAATTTCAGGCATTTGTTTCGTTATCTCACTGTTGTGTACTGCCACACAAACACATCTCAAAAAGCTACAGCTGAGTTGTCTTTTTATTCACAGACGAATGAATCAGTTTCTGGCTGAGAAGCCCTCCCCCTCAGACAAGCCATCGTGATGCATTGAATCGCTTCCCAAGGAATGGTAATCAACATGAATTATTGTGAGGTCAGAGATTTATACCCCTGCTACTCCCATGCCAAGTTGGTGCAGTAACGTCCACCCTGAAAATCCTTGCAAAAAACGCTGCATCAGCAATTAGATATGATGGAGGAGCAGCTCCCTGACACGTTCGGCTCGAGTGCCAGCTAGTAAGGTCTGGTATATTGAAATAAGGGTTTCTGGAGACAAAGAAGTGTGCATATAGAGAGATGCTGAAACAAAGGGCCAGAAAACTGGTTTGGACTTGGAGATGTCGAAACTAAATACTCCTCAGCAGTTTCCACTGTATGTTGGACTATGTTAAGGCTGGCAGCTCAAATGTAACTTTTGGCAGATCCAGTTAGGGTTTATTTATTTATTGTGCGATGTGATTTTTCCAAATCGGATTCAGGCGACATTTGAAGGTGGTTTAAAATGCGATTGCACTCTACACTGGACACTCAAATTCTAAAGTGTTTTGATTTCAAAGTGTCTTTTGTGTCGCAACGCAAAGCAACAATGATGATGAAATGATGAAATGAAAACAAATCCAGAGTGATGGAAGTGCTCTGGGAATTGCTATGATATTACAACATCAACCCATGCATTTAGCTTGGTGATGTCTGGATGCACAAATCTGATCTGACCACTTGAAAATAACAGTGCGTTAACAGTCTGTTTTGCCTGCAGACTGAACATAGTCTTAGTCTTGCTAAACTTTTCTGATGGACCCCGAGTAGATGGTTTCTCTACTTGTCACCTTTCAATGAAACATGCAGTTGTTCAGTCTTCATTAAGCATGTTTAGAAACGTAATTTGATGTAATTTTTCGTGATCATCACATTTGTTACGTTGCCTTCCTGCAGGGTTTGGCTGCAGTACTAATTTAACAAACCAACACGCTTTATGTAAATAGAGGTAGAAAAACTGATTTATTGCAGTAGTTAAATTTATACCTGTGTAAGATTAGGTAAGAGAGTCTTTCACAGTGGAACCTATGATGATTGATGCATTCTTTAAGGTTAACAAATTCTGACCAAAGTATTTTTGCAGTGTTGCATTGCAGTGTTTATCAGCCATCCACAAAGCATGTTTGTAATTTGTGTTGGACATGACAGTATAAAGCTGACTGGATCTCTGAATCAAATAATTGCTTCACTTCTTCCTTCTTTCCTGAATCCCCCTGCTGGCTGCTAACTGCATTACCCGCATTCTTTAGGGCCATTTAGTATATAACATGGATGTGTCCAGCAAGCAGATCTGAGCTTTTATAGACCTTCAAAGCTCACTACAGATTAAAGCTGTATCCAGATCAGCTATTAAATTAAGATGGAGTAACTGGAGCGTATGGAATGCGAGACAGCACGCGTCCCATGAGTTCTTCTGGTCAGGGCTGGAGGTGAGAGGTGGTGAGAGTAATGTGTAAGTGATGCGTGCAGAGCGCAAAGTCCATTTATAGAGCTCCTGGGTCTGTCTTTGCTCGAAAACCTGTATCTGCCATATGTGATATAGAATATGATACTAAAAATCTATATGTTTGTGTGTGCTAGAACTGCACAATGTCAATTCTTGTACTCTTATCTCAGTATTAGCCTTTGCAATATTGATATCACCAAAGTGTGTAGTATTCGAAGAGTCTCGAACCAATTGCTGAATATTGCACTGCATGTTGTGAGCATCCTGTACAGTCGTACCTTATGTGTTGAGATGAATCAAGGCAAGACATTTCCTTGACCCAGATAACTTCAGTCAACATGAATGTAGGTAATTCTTTAACCACATCACATCAAGGATTCACCAACACGTTTTTTACAAGTTATATTGTGCAGCCCTAACAAGAATACCTAAATACTAATTTAATCCTCCCTATAAACTAATATTGGGCAGCACACTGGTTAAAATTATTCTTTGGGTATGAGTTTTGTCATAACCATTATACTGGAATGTAACAAATGAGTGCAGATAACGCTGTGTACAAGCAGTGCAAACTATGTTAACATTGTTCCATTTGGCTGAACAGCTGAGCCTGTAAATTCACAGGTACAAATTGCAACTGCTATTCCGTTCGAGAAGCAAACTTCAAGATAAAATTTCAGAAAAAAGAGACATGTCTTAGATCTATCTGTACCTTGTTTACTAAATTGGTGAATTAAAATTTAAGTGATGTTTCAAATAAATTACTACACTGAGAGTTTCTACCGAAGCCATGAAAATCTAAATTAATGACGGATTACATATCGCCAGTTTAGAGAACAAGCTCACACTTTATTAGCCTTATCAACTCCAGCAGCACTACTGTCTCTGATCCACTTACACCAGCACAACACACATTAACACGCCACCATTAGTGTCACTGCAGTGCGGATAATGATTCACCACCCACATAACTGCTCTGTGGGGGTCTTGATCATAGGGGGGGTGATGGGGGGCTAACAAAGCATGCACAGAAACAGATGGACTACAGTCTTTAAGTGTAGAGCTACAAAGTGCACCTATGTGTTGAGGCAAGCTGATTGAGTGTAGAGACATTTAGGTGGTCCTAATGTTATGCCTGATCTGCGAGTGTGCGCGCGAGTGTGCGCGAGTGTGTTGTACGCTGTGCCACATCCTCTGGCTTTGGCTCCTAAGCTGCCCTTGTAGTCGTTCGTGCTTTTCTGAGCAGCTGAGCAAATCACTGTGTCACAGGATCCTGAGGGGAGACTTTCAGTTTTGCCTCTAATTACATAGTGTTGCTCTAATAAATCTTCCTGCTAATGTTCATTTCCTTCCCTCTCACGTAGGACAGGCATCAGGGACTTTCCACCACATCCTCTGTGTTGAGGCTGGGATGTGTGCGTGTGTGCGTGGCTGCTGCAGGCAGGCAGCCGGGGGAAACTGAGGGAGCTGGGTAGTGGCCGTGTTCTGCAGCTTGTCTTTATTGATCTCAGGAAGTATACGGTTTGTCTTGCATTGTGCAAAGGGAGTGAGCGTCAAAGAACGGAAAAGGGCTTCGTTCAGCAAGGAAGAGGTAGAGGTGCATGCAGACAAGGCTGAGCACGCATGGCACATGCATGGATGCAGAGAAATAACAAAGGCAGTCTCAGTGTAAAGAGCCAGACCCGTCTGTCGGCTCACACCTGCTGCTAATGTGCTAGCAGCTTAACTCATCTGTGTACACGCAATGCCGAGGTGAAGGATTCCTTAGGATTAGACTGTGTGTTGTTCAAGTGCATGTTAACAAGCATTAGCTTGCTGGGTGCTATAATACATTTAAAGCCAGAGTCTCCAGCAGCTGGCACTCTGTTTCCTTAAACAGGACAAAAGACACATTTTCAAATGAACTCTGCAGGTTGGGCGATATGATGAATTACACAACAGTTAGGAATGGAAGATATCTAAAAATAACTAGCACAATATTTTCTAGTTAAAAAAAAATTGATTATCGGTAACAGTCCCAAAAGTACACACTTTAGTATGAGTGAATCATAAACCTAGCTTAACGGTAAATTAGTCCTCACTAGTTCTCTCTCAGTTTTCCTAAACAGCGATTATCACCTTTTCCACATTGGCATGAAGATACTTGTCCATTATCAATGATATATGATTACATAACTCTATGGCCCAGGCCTCATGGCTCATAATGGAAAAATAAAAGAGAACCTGTGAACAATCAGTTTATGCTAACTGCGTAAACTGTATAGCTGATTAGACATTAGCCTGTTATGTCATTAAATTTGTGTTGATTTATTTCTGCTGGTTGATTTTGTTTCTGCATGTTTCTTCTTTATTTAACCTGGCAAACAATTAATAATTCACTGCACTGTAAGTTTGTGGAAGCCTTTTCAAAACTAGCATAACATGCTAATTCATTTTTTTGTCTTAAATTCAAAAATGCTTTTTTTTTTTCTCTTCAAACTTCAAATCCTTTTGGCGCTAATACTTTTAGTAGCTAATGACAAAGTACTAATCATAGCACCAGGCTTAACTTTTTAGTCAAGCTAAACCACGCCTTCACAACAGTTCACTTCTACTTCACTTGTGTTCTGCAGGTGGCATGTGGAAGAGAGCAGTGCAATGATAAATCCTTTTTCCCCTATCCCTTTGTTTTTCAATTTTTATGCAAATAGTAATAAAAGAAAAGTTAAGCTATAGCTGTTTGATACATCTGCAGTGAAAAACATGTGCAAATATTGATGCAGCCATCGCTGTATGATTGTACATTGTAACTGTATTATAATGTATAGCTAAATGAGACAAAGGAAGGGTTAAAAACTAGCTTGCTAGCATGATGTGCAGGTTGGTGAAGTAAGCTAACATAACTCATTACTACTTCCTGCACTCCTAGCACATCAGAAACTAAACTGTGGAGTAACGGAGCATTGTCACAGAATTGGGAAAGCTTTACTGTGCATCTGGCTAAGACCTCCGGAAGGGGTTTGTGCCTTTTAAATCTGTTTTGAATGCGTCTAGGGTGCATTTCCACCTGCATTTTTATGTGGGTAATCTTTCTCTAGATATAATCCTGATACTCAAGAGGCATGAAACGATCAGGTGTAAACAGGGTCCTAAAGTCGGGATGGACTTGTTAATTAGCTGATTAGTTGGATCGGGGGCAGTGGAGCAGAGAGAACATGTAAATAAGCAGTGCAGGGAGCACTCCAGCACTCCCCTGAGCGCTATGAAGTGGTGATTACATGGGTCTGTATGAGCAAACACTGAGCTTTCCTCTCTCACCCGATGTCTGGACGTATTTTTTTTTCCCCTCTCCCTTTCCCCTCTGTCAGCCCCCTAAATGCTCCCTCTAATGGCTGTCACGTCTTATTTAGACCCGGGGGAGATGCCGCTGTGTGTGGAGGTCAGATGCTGTCCTCCTGAAGGCTTTTTTAGTTATAGCATGTTGGAGAACAGCTGTCTTGCTGAATTTGCTTTTGCTTTCATTCTAAAGCACTGGCTGCTGTATTTATTGTTATTTTGTGTGGTGGTAATGATGTGGGATTTTTTTTTTCCCCTGTTGTTTGTCACAGGGATTCACTAGTTAAGACGGTTAGAATGAGGTGAGACTGTCTCCATAGCTTCACACACTCTGACTCACGCACCAGTCTCTCTCACACTCTCGCTCTCTCTCACTCCTGTCTTGCTCTCTCTCTCACTCGTGTGTGCTCTCTTACTCCCCTTTCCTCTTTGCTCTCTCGCTCTGTTGTTCTCACTCTGTCTTTCTTGCTTTCTTATGTGCATGCTCTCACTTCTTTTTCCCTTCTCCTGCTCTCCATCTCATTTCCGTTCTTGTTCATGCTCACCACAGCTCCGCAAATGTGTTTGTTTACCTAGAGTTGCAGCATAATAAGCAGAAGATATGCGTGGCCCTCCTGATCATTTCCTGCTCTGCTTCATATCAAAAATAAATCAGGATTAGCGTACCCTGCGCTGGGTGCTGTATTATCATTACGCAAGACGGGGAGCTGAAATTAAAAGCTCTTTAATTGAATTTAAAGCTCAAGAATAACCTCATGTATAGGTTTGTGGGTACTTTGTTATACATCGTCAGCATCACTGCACACTATAAATTCATAGCTGTTAAACTCCCAGGCTGTATGATTTACACTGTTCAGTAGAACAAACAGGCCACATCAACTTTTTAATCTGTTGAAGAGTGTAGGATTAATGTCTGTGCTTTACCCTGACAGTACACCAGCCACATCAAGTAGTGTGTGCATTATTAAGAAGGCTTCAAGGCTCCACTAAGCTCTTGTAGTGCTGGGAAGTGGTCAGCGAGGTGAGGTTTTTCTCAGGCTAATAATAGTTCAGGTTCCAGTTTCAGGATGCTCTCCTCACTGGGCTGGGTAGTGGAGTTGATAAATTGGGTGCTCCAAAAGTGCCCCCATCCCCCAATCCACTCATCCTCCAACCCACCTAACTTGTTTGTTTGTTAGCTCCTTAGCACTCACAAGCAGGTTATAGCACTAGGATTTCCTACTTCTGTGAGTGCACAGGATATGAAATGCTGGGGTGTGTGACTTGCGATGGCTTTTTGTTTTTCAGCTCTGTTAGTCAAGGTGCCTTTGGCCTTGAGGTCAGGCTGCATTTCTTCATTTGGGAGAAAACTGATCCTTTAAGTGCTGGGCCTGATTTACAGTGAAAGCGTGGCTGGCATTGATCACGTCAGAGAGCGATAGGTGGCTATAAGCTTGGCTTATGTTTTGTTTCAGCAACAACAAAGATTCTCGTCGGCCTTAACTCCGGACTAGCTCCCTTCTATGGTGGTCATTATGCCGAAGACATTTATTAGTTTACCAACAGGACTACACTTTCACACACTCTCACGGCATTGGGTTACTGTTCAGGCACTGTACTGTGCTTAGGCCTCCTGCCTACGGACATGCACATAGCGCCCCCCGCCCCCCCAAACATAAACAAAATGGTCATGGCCCACACTGATTAAAAGTGGCCAATGGGATGCCTTTGTTCAGTCGTTTGTAAAGGAAGACTTTTCCTCTCCTACCTGTAATGCTATCTTTGTACAGGGAGGGAGGCAGCACGTGGACGTTATGACGGGCTATTTTGGGAGCCATGAGAAAGCTCTTGACCTAGTGAGCGTACATGGTGGGCCATGTCAGGAGGGGCAGTAATGGCAAAATCACGTGGTGATGTGGAAGAATCTGGAATCAGATGATCGGTGAAACCTCTTGTGGTTTTGCATTGACACAGTGTTGGTTTTACAGATGGTATATCATTTAAAAACACTTCTTAATGGCCTTTAATCTGGTCCCTCACTTAACGATTTTGATTGTTCTATTTCTGAAAGTGTTCTTTTAAGAATGTATTGGATATTATAACAAATTCCTTTTTTTGACAATAGATTCAGTTTTTTCTTCCTTCTATGTTGTTGCTTCTTTACGCAGATTACTCCGTAATATTATATATGTGACTACACAGGGGTACAAGGTGGCTGTGAGGTATTATGTGGTGGCTATGAGCTGTTTCAAATGTACAAACATTAACATGCTTCTCTTTTGTGCCCCTGTCTCTCTTTTCCAGGAATACTCTAGTTTTGTCTTGGGTCCTGACCATGGCCGGACTGGTCCTCTGCAGGGGCCGCTGTTCATCCTCCTGCCCCTGTGCTTGACACCTTAGGGGAAGCCACTGCTGACAGCACCCGTATTGACGGACCATCAACTGCCCGGCTCCATTACAGACCATAAAGAAGCCTGTGTCATATCGAGAGGTACATGTTTGTCGGAGTGCGAGAAAGCGGAGCGGTGAGAGAGGAGAGAAACAGCTGATCCTTTGAGGAGAGGTGGAGGCGGAGGAGTGTCATAAGGAGCGAGAGCGAGAAACCCAATCCTCTTAAGCTGAGCTGAGAACGAAGCTGATACAGAGTGTGTCGGAGACAGAGTGTGTGCTCGTGTGTGAGTACACAGCAGTCCGGCAGCCTTCGGAGAAGCTACTACATTGACTTGAGGTGGCCGGAGACAGCATTTAATGCAAGTGGCGCGTCATGGGCTATGGGGGCCATGGTGACTTAGCGTAAATGGCTTCTCCTTGCCCGAAGTCTGTGCCATTGCGTGCTGCTCAGCCCTTTTCCTCTTTCTTCCTCACCCCCGGTTTCCTCTTCCTCTGGCTGCAAGGCTCTGCTTGGCCCCACCGCTGCCCCTGTCCCGCTCTGTCTTTGCGGCCATGGGCCTGTGGAAGCTCCTGCGGGGCGTCAGGCAGCTGGAGCTCCACCGCCTCATCCTTGTACTTATCGTCTTTTGCCTGCTCTCTATGGCCTTCCTGGCTTACTACATCAGCAACAGCCCCAAGATAAAGGAGGCGCCTCCCTTGCCCTTCAGTGACTGTGGTGGGGTGGTGGCTGCAGGGGAAGGGGCACAGCGGGCCCCCCTGTTTCTACCTCCCTTTAGCGGTCACCAGAGGACAGTCAAACCGGTAGACAATTCTCGCACGGAGCCCGTGGTGCTAGTATTTGTGGAGAGCATCTATTCGCAACTAGGCCAGGAGATTGTGGCGATCTTGGAGTCCAGCCGTTTTCGGTACCACACAGAGGTTGCCCCCAGCAAGGGAGACATGCCAACGCTGATGGAGCGTGACCGGGGCCGCTACGCTCTTGTAATCTACGAGAACATTCTCAAATACGTCAACTTGGATGCCTGGAATCGTGACCTGCTGGACAAGTACTGCTTGGAATTCAGCGTGGGCATCATTGGCTTTTTCAAAGCTAATGAAAATTCGCTGCTCAGCGCACAACTCAAGGGCTTCCCGCTCTTCCTTCACTCCAACCTTGGCCTGAGAGACTACCGCATCAATCCTGCTGCTCCGCTGCTCTACGTCACCAAGCCGAACGAGGTGGAGCAAGGGCCACTGCCAGGGGACGACTGGACTGTTTTCCAGTCCAACCACAGCACCTACGAACCTGTCCTGCTAGCAAGCACCAAGTCATCAGAAGCCCTCGCTCACCTGGGTCCCCAACGAGTCTTGCATGCCACAGTGATTCAAGACCTGGGACTTCATGATGGCATCCAGAGAGTTCTCTTTGGCAACAACCTTTCATTCTGGCTGCATAAGTTGATTTTTGTAGATGCCATTGCATATCTAACAGGAAAGAGACTCTGCCTATCCCTGGAAAGACACATACTTGTGGATGTTGATGACATCTTTGTGGGCAAGGAAGGAACACGCATGAAGGTGTCAGATGTGAAGGTCAGTGTCTGTATTTTTACACTTTTTTGTGCTTTGAAGTACTTGGATTGTCACGCAATAAGATCGGTTGAGAGCTTGTTTGTTTTGTTCGTAATTACTATACTTTCCAAAAGACTGCCCACTGCCCCTCCCCTGCACTGCTCCCTGTCCAAGCACTGTTTTATTAGTCACCAGTTGTTTGTCCTTTTTAAACCCAGAATTCTGCTCCTTAAATATCTTTCCTAAAATATAGTGCAGCCTCCCATTGCACAGGCAGAACTCAAGCAGGTGCTTCAGGTCCACTATTTCCCCACCTGCTCCAGTGAGCTGTGGAACAGCAGGCCAGGCAGATGATGCCCTAAGCAGCGAGGTGTGACTGGGTAGAACGGGCCACACAGCAAACACTTGTAATGATTGCACTTGTTAAAGCATCCCACTGGGATAATAGGCTCATTTGGACGAGGTGCTTTTTAACCTACTGTTTATTACAGCCTTTGCCCAAAAGGCCTGATTTCGAATAAGTTGGTGTATTCATGCCCTGCTACAGTTGGAGTAATCCCTCAGACCTCATTATCAGATTAAATGTTATTTTAGCCATTCACAAAAATGCAAACCACATTGCCGTCTGCAAAATCCTTGAGGGGCCATTGGTTCTTAACAGGAGAACGCAGAGCACATGCTTTAACCACATCAGCATGTTTTCTATGCTAAGAGAGACATCGTCTGGAGGTCCCCCGCCCTCAAACAATCAAAGCAAATTAATGCTTTTTAATGAGAAATAATAGGATAATGAATTAGGCATTTGCACTGACAAGAGCGATGCTGTTTGGAATGTAAGAGGGGTGGGACTGAGAAGGAGAGAAGGAGGAAGTTGTTGCTTCAGCAAAAAAAAAAGAGCTTGCTGTCAGCGTGTCTGTATGCCACTCTACCATAGAGTGGAATGAGGGCTTGCTCGAGTCAATCAGCCAGTTAATTAGCCCAACATCAATTAAGTTTGACTAAGTTGGCACCGCTGTGTTGCATACACAGGGGATGCTTAGGAGAAAAAAAAACTGTTACGAAGGTCCTTAATTGTTATGCTGGCTGTGTAGAGTTAATTGATGTATAGAGCTCTGTTTGCATAAAGTCGCATACAATTTGTGAATATGTGGAGAAATCTGAAGATGTGTATTACAGCTACATAGTGGATTTTGCCTGGTGATCGGTGATGACATTTGCACTTGCAGGTTGAGATATAATCTTGTATTGACCTTGAGATTGCTTTAACAAAAGATCTACTGACATTGCTTTTACTTTCAGATGAAGAAAGTGTAAAGTATTAGCTTTCTAAAAGAGACCTTCTACTACAAAGTCTACTGAGTAATAGAAACTTTTCCCCACCACTGATAAAATCCTTTCACGTTTCCTGCCCTTTTCTCAAGAGTTCAGTCATGTTCAAATGAGACACACACACACACACACACACACACACACACACGTGATATTGTGAGAAATATAAAGGACAGGAAAATTGTGGACAGGTTAGTATGCTACCAAGAAATGCATAATAGCGAGAAGAGACATTTGCAGACCGTTATCCAGGCATGTTAGGGGAAAATTTAATATCTGTGTTCACCATGTCTCCATTCTATCATGAATGTAGCCCCATCTTATGTAACACCTTTCCCAAAAAGAAGACTTGAGTTTAGCCCTGATGACTCTGACAACAATGTGTAAACATACAGTGTATCTGCTGAGTACTTGAGGCAAGAGTGAAATTCAGTTTCACTGCTGGATTATGTGATGGATGGAAATGTGCGATGTACAATAATGTCTTTAGTCTTTACGACGCCACCACTCTTTGCAGTATGGATTTTGCAGAAGCCGGATATGCAAACAAGCCCCTTATAAATGACTGAATATTTGCTGTGAACACCCAGGCCAATGCCAAATATTTGTATGTTTTAGATAATTCGAGGCATAATCCTACAAACAAAATTTAGAAGGAATTTTGATGATACAGTCCTGCAGAACTGATCAAGGTTTCACTGCTGTGTTTTCAGTATAATAGAATGTATGTTGCCGTCTGAGCATCTAGAAATAAAATTGCAATGTGGTAATATGTTAGTGTCATCCTGCCCTTGAGACAACAATACCTGTTGCTTTAATTCAGCCTCATAACACCCAGTTTTGTTGCTATTGGGATGATTAGCTCTGATGACTAGCCGTTTAGGAATAGTTTATGTAGGTACAGTTTTGTAGTTTTGTGTTCATCGCAACGTGATTGTTCATTTATCCCTATTGCAAAATGACTTCTCATTGTGTTTGTGACTGTAAAGATTAGCAGGCCTTTATGTCTCTGGAAGAGATGCTCTCCTGTGCTTACAGCAAGTCTGAAGCCAGAATTTGAACTTGAAACAATATGACAGGAATTCTCTTGCCAGTCCAATAAATGGCAGAACTTGGACATTACCTTTTTTCCATTGAAAGAGGACAAAAAATAAAGCCCTCAATAGTATTTAGTATTTATCAGGGAGGTGAAATGGATGAGGAAACACAGTGCTACACTTGTTTGTTTCAGGTTAATTAACTGATATCCTTTTAAATTGTGTGTCGCCTGCTCTCAGCTTGAAACTTGTCTGCTGTAGTTCTGCGTTTTCCAGTCCAGTCTTCAGGGACATCTGGACAAAACACGTTTTTGTTCTGTTTCCGCATGTAGCTGTTCACTGTTTTTGATTGCTGGCTTAGGTATTTTGGGAATTGAGAGAGCAAACATTTGGACATTTGGATGGTCCCCAAGGGACTCTACTGGAAAACACTGTTGTAATGACCAGCATTCATATTGGACACGCGATAAACCTTTTTTTTTCCCCTGGTCTTATGATGTTTATAAACAATATAAATCAAGCCGAATACACACCCACTGCATTTGCATGGATTAACATTGCACTGTATTAGAGCTACCCATCAGTGAATGTGCATCATATCAGTGTGTTGATTTAGCTTGCATAGTGTAAGCTTTAGATAAAAAATAAATGCAGTGTTATTGTCCTGCTGTTTTCAGTTGCTAATAAAATGTTGTTTTTGTTTTTAAATACAGAAATCAAAACTGAACCATGTCATATAAATGTCATCAATATAGTCATCTCTCCAGCCTGTTTTTTGTCATATGTCGATGCCAGTGCTTATGTCTTTTTGCTTATGTCTTTTCTGTACATTTTGAAATACATCATAGTCCTGTCGTGATCATAAAATTTTAGCTGACAAACAGTTTAGTTATCTATGTTTGTTTTATGCAATTGTTAAATTGACCAAATAGTTTCTTACTTCCTGGCTGCTGATACTTAGTATTAAATAAACGAACATTACTTGCAGCTGCCCTTCAAAGTGTTACAGCACATGCTGTGTGTTATTTTCAAGCTAGTGTCTCAACCCAAATGAAACACACCCAATCCACTTTCTGTTTTGACATAAACTTATGTTTGGGAAATTGTGGAAAGTAATTGTAGCAGCAATTGCGATCAGGTGATTGTGGTGATTGTGATTGGCCTACTTAATGATAGTTTCTGCATTAGCATAAAAAATGTGATGTGTTATTTCTATAAAGTTATAAATGCAGTAAAATTAGTATTATGTTTTTACCTGGGTGCCCAACATTCTCCTCTTCAGTACAATAAATGTCATTACAGATTTGAATTATTAGTCAAATCTAATCTGATTCCAGTGTGTATATATTTAGCAATCCCTTACTTGTTGATATGAGTCTGATAGCATCACGCATCCCTAGTGCACCTCACTGCTCAAGTAGTGGTGTTGCATAGCGGCCACAAACAAGCCTGTCTAATGCAGGCCTAATCGTGTCTGTTCTCGCTACATGTGTGCTGCCTCAGCAGTGACTCTTAAGCACTAAAGCTGATTTCCACCCACTCGCTCACACTTCACACATGCACTCAGAATTCCAATGTGACGCACACACATTGACAGAATGGCTTTTGAAGTCATTACACCCTTCCCTTCCCAAACAAAACATGCTTAATTAATTATTTGGTTGCAGATGGTACTTTTGCTATGTATATCGGATGTGCTGAGTGTGATTTCTGTATTTGTTCCAAAAGATTATGTATAATGCACAGTGTAGCCAGGCAGCTTGTTCTACTCCAGCGTGGATTTATTGTGAAATTGCTGAAGTTGACTTTTGAGTCAGAACTTCGTGACAGGTCAGCTGTAGTTAGAGGCTTAGCGAGGGCTGTAACTGTCAGCTGTACTCAGCCCTGTAGGGATAAGTGTTAGTTAATCAGAAAAAGGATAAATGTATCCTCATGTCCATTTCCCAAAGTTGATCCCTCAGCACAGGCTGTCACGCTTGCCTAAGGCGTGTTTTGTGTAGTCCTACGATCTACCACCCAGAATTTAGATTTGTCATTTTTCTTGGGATACATTGGGGGAAGAGTTTTTTCTACAATTGCTGTTTGCTTTTTCAGGCTGTCTTTTTCTTGCTGTGTAATATGTAGTCTTGTATGGTCATCTGGGACAAGTTAACACAATGTAAATCCTGAACTAGGACAGGGCAGTATGGCAAAAATACACTATATGGTCAAAAGTATGTGGACAACCCTCCTAATTGGGTTGAGGTGTTTTAGTCACACCTGTTGCTAACAGTTGTATTAAGCACGTAGCCATGCAATACCTAAAGCCAAACATTAAACGTAGAATTCGTCTGAATACTGAAGGGCTCAGTGACTTGAAACTTATCCTTACCACATTATTAATGTTGCTGTTGTGAAATGGCAGGGTCTAGATGCAACAACAGCTCACCCACAAAACAGTAGACCACCACACTAACAGAGTGGGGCCTTGGAGTGCTAAAGCACTATCTACTCATGTATCACTCACTACAGAGTTCCAGGCTGCCTCTGGAAGCAAGACCGGTACAAGGACTTAGTGTTGGTATTGCCATTAATTGGGCTTCCATTGCCGAGCAGCTGCACACAAGCCTAAGATCATGCTACACTATGATGAACTACACTTTGGTGTTTACACTGTTTGGTTGATTTGTTTGATGTATGAATCTGGGTTTTTGTGGATGGCAGGAGAATGCTACCCTCCAGAATGGATAGCAGCAGAAGGAATTTAGGTGCAAGAGAGGTAATGGTCTGGGAACATTTTTCTGAGTTTGGGCTCAGCCCAATAGTGCCAATGAAGGGTAACGTTAAAGCTACAGAATACAAAGCCATATTAGAAAATCATATGCTTCCAACCTTGTGGCAGCGGTTTAAGGAAATAACATTTCTGGCTCCAGCATTACTATCCCCCTATGCAGCTCCATATTACTACCCATGGTCTTGAAATTGGATGTCCTACAAGCTTATATAGGTGTGATGTGTCCACATAGTTATGGCCATATGAAGTATGATCAAGTTTGGCGAAAAAATGTGGGGCATAGTTAAATAAGTACTGTTAACAAACTACAGTGGTTTTTTAATGTTCAACAACTGTGTTGTGCCAAATCCAATCTTGATAAGATATATTATGTTCTCTTTGTAATAAATCATTACAGCAGTTGGTCTGTGTTTAGTACTGGTGATGAGCATATTGTGGCATAATTTATCATGATGGATATTGCCATATTTCCCAGCCCTATCCTGAACCCGTCATTAATGAGAAGCTGAAATCAGTGTGAAAGAACAACTTTAGGCAATGTAGGTCTCTTCCTCCACTATAGCCAGCGTGTAGCACTGACTCGCCGTGGGGTTTCCTGACAGTTGAGTGGGAGCAGACCATGGCCCTATATAAATGGGTAGTCCAAGAATGCTAATGTGGCAGTCATTTGAAAGCTAGAGGGCATGAATGTTCACGATGGTCATCAGGCCCTGCTCACTTGCTTTCACTGTTAGCCACATAAGCATTTCAGTTCTGTCTGCACTCTTCACTGAACTTAACAATACTTGCTTAGTTTTGGAAGCTGTAATGAAAGTATGAAATGAAATGTTTTAAAGAAGATGGAGGCTGGTAAGGTGATGAAGAGGCGTGCTCCACCACCTACTGCCCAATCCAGTGTAAGAATTGGGGGAATATGGAGACGGATGGGGTTGCCATGGTGATGGGCTGGGTTCTGACCTCGGGTCCACAGGCTCGGTTGACTGTTTCTCTCACTCTTTCTTTATTTCTGTCTATCAGCTTTCACATCTCTTTGTCTCTTGATCTCTCTCACTCTCCCGTTTTTCTCCCGTTCCTCACCCCTGTTCTCCTCACCTCGCCGTGTGTTCTGTACTCATACTGTGTTTTTGTATCAAATTTTAAAGCAGTTAAGACCTTTGAAGTTTCTAAGGCAGTTAATCATGTCTGAAATAGCTGCACGCCACAGCAATCGCTTTAGTAGTTAAGTGGGATTGCAGCCCATTTAATAACTTAAGGTTGAATTTATGAATCATTTCTTTGCCCGATCAAATATTTTCTCAGCTCTAAATTCTTAATGATCTGCAGGAGCAGTTTGCAAACTTTTATTAAAGCGTCGACGTCTGTCTCAAAGTCAAAAGTACTTTGGAAACAAATATATTCAGCCCAGGAGCGTCTTGCTCAACCCCACCCAGCCCTCACTGATCTTGACGACTAGAACCAAGATTGCCACACAAATTGGGGGATTACACAGACACACTGAGCAAACACTCGTAAGGCAGAGCAAACAGTGGATCCATGCACGCTCAAGGACACCCACCGGTGGCTCTTAAATCAGAGTGCGATGGCATCTCCTATCCTGCCATGCGGCAGTGGCTCTCTCTCTATTTTCCCGCTCTTTCTCTTCTTTCTCCCTCTCTCAGCATGGAGTGATTTGTGATGCTGTAGCAGCTATTGCTCTGCGTTTGTGTGTGATTTGTGGCGGAGCAGTAGGTATCTCTCCCTGTTGTTTGATTTGTGCCGGCTCTCTGCTGTTATCCATTTATCCTCTCATATCTCTTTCATGATTTGAGGAGCTTGATGGCCTGGTCATTTTATTCTAAGCGTCATGGCGCAAGTCGTTTGCACAGCAATTGTGACTTAGGAAAGGTTTCTTTTAAGAGCCGGCTTTCCTGAGTACTCGTATTTTGACCTGTCGCCTGCAGGCGTAGGAAATATGAATGCAAATGCATATTTTATGTCCTTTTCTGTCTGTTGATCTGCCCAAAGTGCTGAAATGTCCTCCCCTGTTAGAACCTGTCTCAGCACCACATTGCCATCTGTTGGTGATTTGTCTTAATACAGTTATGTAAGCGGGTGTTACTAACTTTGTTTTATTTCAGTTAAATCTCTTATCATAAACTATATGATAAGAACTTGCATGCTGCGGAAATGGGAATTGTCACCAACAAGGGTTTTATTTTAAAAAGTTTAACCAAGTGCTGCTGTGAGTACTCCTGTGAAGTCTGAAATAATCAGTCAGTCTTTACGTAAGCATAGGCTTAAAAAAAGGTCTGGCTTAATGTTTAGGCCTCAACTGATCTCAAAATTAACTTTATGCTCCTTCACAAAGTTCTCTTCAAATGCTTTTTCAACGCTCTCGCAAATACAGAAGCCTAAAGCCCATCCAGTGTTACAAAATGTTCTTCTTTAATTATATATTTGGGCCAGAGAGCCTTCAAATTCAGATCTTACATGGTGTTGTTTTAAGAGATTTTGATATTTTTTGATATTTTTTGAGATTGTAACACACATTTAAACCACTTGAGTTGAAATTGACTTTAATTTGAATCCCTAAATGTTTGAAGTACATGTTCAACAGGATTAAATTTCATTGAGATTTACCATTAAAAAAGGTTTAAATGTAAAGTTTGGTGCAACTGGATTAACAGAATGTTTAATCCAAGTCTTTATATTGCCTTTGTTGCAGTAACTGACCCTTGGAATTAATTAAAAGCTCTTTGTTTCCAGGCTCTGCTCAACACACAAAGCAAGCTACGAATGCTAGTCCCCAACTTTACCTTCAACCTTGGGTTCTCTGGAAAGTTCTACCATTCAGGTAAATTTTAAGAGTTTCTCCAATAATCCTCACAAAGGCCACTTTGTATTGGTAAACCTTAACTTCTAACTTGTGTTTTTGTCTGTGGGGATAGGTACTGAGGAGGAGGATGAGGGTGATGACATGTTGTTGCAGCACAAGGAGGAGTTCTGGTGGTTTCCCCACATGTGGAGTCACATGCAACCGCATCTTTTCCACAATGTCAGTGTGCTTTCTGAGCAGATGAGGCTCAACAAGCTGTTTGCTCAGGTTAGTCACAGTACAAGAGCAAAACCCAAGGTCCAGATTGGTCTAGACTTGCATGCAGACTTGAATTTAGTGTTGAAGTTGTTGCATCAAAATCTATTGTGTGACTGATAAGACTTTAAAGACTTTATCGATGTGTTTATCTAACTGATCACTTTTATCACCATCTGGATAATTCTGTTTAACCTTTTCACTAATCACACTGATTTTTTCCTGACACTAGCCAAAGCTGTTAAACTATATGAACCCGCCAATGTGTCTGCACTTGATCTTCACTTCATCTTTGTCTAAACATTTCTTATTTGTACACAGTGGCTACTGAACTACTGAACTTCCAGTGTAATGTTGACTGGAAGAATATCCATGAACCTAAATTCCATTCACTTTTTGGTGATAGGTGTGTTCCCAGATCGTTAAAGTTATGATCACTATGTTGACTGCCTGTTTTTTTTCTGGTTTTGTCCATTTGACTATTGAATAGACATTCGTCCCATTTTTCAGGTTCAGTATCATATATGATACTTCTGCATTGAAAGCGCTTGTATTTTGTTTTATGTCTGTATCACTTCTGTACCCTGATATCAGTAGAATCCCTTTTTTGTCCTTGATTTAGTTTATCTGAGCTCCAGAAAGGACACTGAGATTCTGTTTAAATTGAGCACACCCTGGTGTAAAGTGGCTGTTGGAGTGGGATATGGCCCACAGGCAGGCAGACAGAGCAAGAGTCTACTGTGAATACAAACCAGACCGCTCCTGTGCTCCCTAATCCTTCTGTCACATCCCGTCCTTACACCAGACACTGACATGCTCTCTCTCCACTGTGCTGGTCAACAAGGAAGACAAAGCTCCTTCATCAGAGCTTAATGAGCCTGCAAACGGCTCTCCTTAGCAAGGACATTGACTAGGACAAACTTGCACGCACGCGCACACACACTGCCCTCAGATAGGGTCACATACAAAGAGAGAGAGAGAGTAATGCCTTGGACCCCTAGAGTTTGCAGGAACATCAAGTACCCTACCAACTTTTCTTTTCTAAAAGTGTGTTTCTGTTGCCCCCGTGTGGTAAAAATTGTCTGTGCCAGTTATAGACAATTGATTCAAGTCTTCAATGGGTAGATGAGTCTGTCACACAGAATACCTTCAGTCCTTACTGAACTTGTTTTGAGTAGATTTTCCTTTAATCCTTCCTGCATTGGCACACTAATTTTATATTAGACTTCTGAGAAAGTTATTGTGTAACAGGAATGTGCGAAAGTCAGAGACTCGTTTGTTTATTTGTTTTCCAGTCAAAGCAGCCATTAAATGCCAGTTATGAAGTTTTCAGTGTCAGGGAAAAGGCACAAAACATATTAGAGCTGTATTCTCCTAACAAAATGTTCCCAAATGCGTGACTGACGGTTGCTCTTACGACAGCAAGTGACAGTTATGCTCACGTAATTCACAACTGGCCAAGAACTGGTAGATCACCAGAACTGTCACCACAAGATAAACAGTGCGCAAAGCTTTCATCATTGAGCAGCGTGCTAACTCAGTGCTGTGGCTCTGAAACGATGCACAGCCGTCAAGAAGCTGTTTCTAAAAACAAAAAAGGTTAGGAAAAGGAAAATTTGTTCTAGAGCAGCACCAAACCTAGGCATCCGAGATGTAAAGGTGTTTAAACTGATGATTCTGGTGTAACTGGGATTATTTAGATTGTGAGAAGCAGAAAATGCTTTTAAGACTGAACTTTGTAGGTATCGAAAATATCCCTACAGATATGTTGGGAAAAACTAAAAGCAAGTTACCCAAAGAGTGGAAGCAGTAATAAAGATGGGCACACTGAATACTGAATGCTTTGTTTTTATTTTTAGTTTCTGTTGTAAGTTTTTCCCCTGAAAGTGCTGTTGTGTGACTCCTGGCTGTCATGCAATGCAGCGGTCCATACTCAAGCAAGAACTCGAGAGGCAGCAAGGGCTTGTCTGGGGAATCATCTGCCCATCTAACAAAGAAATCAGCAGAGCACAAAGTCTGTTAAGACAACAGATATTAACAATAATATGGCAGAGCACAGCTAAAACACTACAACAAGGAACAAGCAGAAGCAAAGCCGCTAATTCCCCACTGATATCTGGCAATGCCTGCAGAATCACTTGTTCAGTTTCAGCTCATGTAAGAGGCGGTGATGGTGTTGTTGTTTCTAGAAAATAAGATGGTGCTCAAAAGGGGAAAAAAAAATTTGCAGTGTGTTTTAAGAGAAGTGGTCCTGTGGTGTTTTTTTTCCATCACACATGGTGTGAAGAGGCCGTAATTTATTTTGTCATTGGTCGTTAAAAATGCACTGCTTTTATAGCAGTGGTGCTTTCCTTAAACATGGCTGTAGTATTCCTTAGGTTAAGCAATGTGTCTGCAGGGCATCTGCATATGAATAAGTTTCAAATTTTGCCAGGGCTGACCAAAGACTGGTCCTGGGATGGAAACTGGCACCCCAGTGCTGATTGTTATCTGGGATTTAGCCTATTTAATTTATGCAACAGTGAAAAATCGGCAATATTAATGAAACACTGTGGAAAAAATGTATTTGGCTTCAGTCAAAAATGTTCATTTTGGTGCATCCCTACAAATAATTAAAATCCCCACCCAATAATGATGTTCTAGTGTCACCTCTGCAGAGCAGACAGCTGCAGTAGTGCTGCTTTTTTAAATCAAATGCCTGTTTTTTTACAAGGAATTTATATAATGAAATTTAGAATACTGGTGTGCGGCCTTAGTCAATAAGAGTGCTTATGTTAGCAGCCTGGATTTGCCTGCACGGAGTGGAAGCAGATCATGCACACACTGCCTCTTTGTGGCACATTGACTAATAGAAAATATGTAAGACACTGACATTCATACTACAGGTATAAATAAAATATGCTATCATACCATTTTTAAAGGCAATACCTTTGTAGTATTGGTATACCCTAAAACACTGTTAATGTGGTTTATGCTGCTTTTCTTCTTCCTAATGCCTCTTTCTTCGCTTGCCTCTTTCAGGAGCATGGGATCCCCACAGATATGGGCTATGCAGTGTCCCCTCACCACTCGGGTGTATATCCAGTACACAGCCAGCTCTATGAGGCCTGGAAGAGCATTTGGGGGATCAAAGTGACCAGCACAGAGGAGTACCCTCACCTGAGGCCAGCACGCCATCGCAGGGGCTTCATACACAATGGAATACAGGTGAGAGACAAGCTACTGCAGCACCTGCAAAGACAGTTCTTTTCATAAGTACTGATACCGATTCCATTGTACAACAAGGCCGGTTAGAGCTCAGCAGACTCACTCTATTGTACTGTGATTCTTTACCAACCACACTTATGCCCTTGAGCAAGACTGTACTGCTCTCTGCCATAGTATGTGCCATAGTGCCATAGAATGACTCTGCTCTATCCTCACTCTATGTGCAGATCATTAGAGCCTGAAAACTAGAGTATCTGCTTGGGAAAGCTCAACAGCTCCCTCTCTCTCCCCTATCTCTCTCTCCGAGTGAAGGTATTGCCCAGGCAGACATGCGGACTCTTCACCCACACTATCTTCTATAATGAATACCCGGGAGGCTCCCGCGAACTGGACAAGAGCATCCGCGGAGGAGAGCTTTTCCTCACTGTCCTCCTCAACCCAGTAAGTAGCCACAGGCAGCAGCAGGCAATTTTATGGCTTTTTTGTTTGCTGTATTTAATTTATTCTTTTAATTAATACATATTTGTTTTTAGACTGCATAAGCAGTGGTGTTTTTGTGATCTTTTAACTTTCCTTGTACTTTAGTTTGTGTGAAACCTTTGTGGTGTAAATACAAGTTTGTATTTAAAAATACTTCTCCCTCTCATCCCACCTACAGATCAGTATCTTCATGACTCACCTGTCCAACTATGGTAATGACCGCCTGGGTCTCTACACCTTTGAGTCTCTGGTCAAATTTGTGCAGTGCTGGACTAACCTGCACCTACAGACTCTGCCCCCTCTGCAGCTGGCAGAAAAATATTTCCAGATCTTTCCAGAAGAGAGGGACCCTCTTTGGCAGGTGAGTAAACTGCACAACAGCATTATCCGGACTGAATTAGTTTCACAAGACGAGTTGAGGTAATGTAGTTTTACCATAGGATGCCTATAATAAAAGAAATTGCTTTAAGTGATTGCACTGTGCCATTAGCTTTGGGGGTTCACAGCCAACAGTCATCACCTCAGAGTTACATAATAGTTCTTTCTCTATTTATGTTTGTCTTTAATGTATTTATGTATGTAAAGTATTATCTAAGTTGTATCTAAGTGTCTAAGGATGATACCTGAGACAGATAGTACATATCGTTAATTTTAGCCACAGAGAACACAAGGAAACTTAAGGAACTACTTAAGGAACTTCTTTACACAGCATTTGATCCAATTTACCAACATATTGGCTCACGTGGGGTTAATATAATGGGAGATTATTTTTATGACTTGTTTTATAGTAGGTAAAAGGGGCTGGAGTCTTTGCTGACACAGAGAGTGCGCAGTCCATAAAAATGACTTACATGGGGCATGTGGATGGTACTGAATTCAATGGGAAAATCTGTGAAACTTTACCATACTCCACCCTTTAAAACTAATCCTGTCCAAATAGGTGGCCATAGAGGGCAGTAATAATCCCAAGATCATGGAAATGTTTTACCATGGTCAGGGAAATTCATTCTGTGAAAAAAAACAAAACGTGTGTGTACATGTGTATCTATCACATATGACTTAGATTTTGAAATCAGAGAGTAATGTCACTAATAAATCACTGTCACTAATTTAAAAAAAAAAAAAGTCACCCTGACGAGGTGTAAAAATACGAATCTCAGCACTACTTACAATTGTTTATTTAGGTATACATGTAAAAAGATTCCCTTAGTGCATGTATCTTATGTACTATCTGTATCTTCTTTCTTTCAGAACCCCTGTCATGACAAGAGACATAAAGACATCTGGTCCAAAGAGAAGACATGTGACCGGTTGCCTAAATTTCTGGTTATTGGTCCCCAGAAGACAGGTGAGGCACATCAGTCATTTAGAATGGAAAAGTAAAGTTTAACAGAATTGGATTCTGGCTTTTAATGGAGATCGACTGCTAGAGGTTCTGAACAAGTGTATATAGTCAGGTCTAGGAATCAAGACTAACAAGCTCGTGAAGTTTATAAATCGGCACATAATCTGTTTGTCCATTACCCTCAGGAACTACAGCTTTGCACTTGTTCATTACCCTGCACCCAGCCATCACTAGCAACTTCCCCAGTCCTGTCACTTTTGAAGAGGTTCAGTTCTTCAGTGGGCCCAACTACCAAAATGGGATTGACTGGTAAACTGTTCTGTCTTTGTCTTAACAATGCCACAGTGCATTATGACAACTCTTTACTTGGTATGAATTTTTATTTATGTATGTATTTATTTATTTTGTTTGTTTGCTCTCCTCTGTACACAGGTATATGGACTTCTTTCCCTTCCCCTCAAATGTGAGCACGGATTTCATGTTTGAGAAAAGTGCCAACTACTTTGACTCAGAGTTGGGCCCCAAGAGGGCTGCAGCCTTAGTACCTAGAGCCAAGATCATCGCTGTGCTTATAAACCCAGCCGACAGAGCCTACTCCTGGTATCAGGTACAGCAACTTTCTCCATTAAAGATGCCAAAAGGGCTGCTGTTAGAAAGTTTAAGTGTGAGAGCGCTCAATTATACCCAATGTTCATCATACCTATGTTATATTTCTTTCAAAGAAAGTTTTATTACTGTTATTGTTTGAATGTCCAGCCCAAGTCATCACTTTTAACTGCTTAACTGATTGGATTCCACTTTGAGTTTTGGTTCTTCTCAAAGTTTCTTCCACTTGAGTTTTTCCTTGCCACTGTCACCCTTGGCATGGACCTGGATTTTTTGTAAAGCCGCTTTGTGACAACATGTGCTGTAAAAAAGAAAATAATTTTGACTTGACTTGATGCCGTATGCTCCTGTTTTATAAAAATCTGCATCTACAGTGGACTTTGCAGATGTTATTTAACATGACAGTAATTGGCCAAGCTCAGGTACTTCTCTAAAAAGCTCCCAGCTTGTGGCCCTGCCAGACTCTCGTCTCTCAGCCAGTACTTGGTTACTCCCTGGCTAGCGGGGAAAGTTCAGATCAAATCACTACTATACTGTGAACAAGACAACACAAACAAACCAAAACCCTGTGTACACCAGCAGCCATAATGTACGCAGCATTGTTACGCCAGACGTGCACATATACCACATAAACCTACATGCCGAGTATAGATGAACTTATTGAGAGTGACAAAGTTACACCTTTACCATTTTTGGCCTTATTATGCCAATGATATGACATGCTTTGTAATAGGAATGTGGATGTCATTTTATCTCCCACCTGGCAGTGTCCTGTTGGTGACTGACCTTTCTGTGAGGCATGTTGGTAGAGTGGCATATGGTTGTGTACTGTGACTCAGCACTTGTTTGCGTGTTTATAGCACCAGCGAGCTCATCAGGACCCAGCTGCCATAAACTACACCTTCCACCAGGTGGTGACCGCAGGGCCATCCTCAACTAAAGAACTGTTGTTGCTGCAGAGCCGTTGCCTTAAGCCTGGAGAGTACGCCACCCACCTAGAGCGCTGGCTAATGCACTTTCAGTCCAGACAGGTACAGTACAGCCACTTACCTAACACACACAGACCAACACACTGCTGTTAGTACAAACTGTTTAGAATACAACTCTACAATATTGGTTCCTAAATAACAACACTTTAGTGCGCACTAAGTAAAGTCTTTAAAGACACACACACACACACACACACACACACACACACACACACACACACAAACCTGTGCAAAATATGTCTGCCAAAGGTTCTGCTCTCAGGTGATGAAGTGATGGGGCTCCATCCATTACTTTTGGAATGGGTTGGTGTGGCTTTGTGATCCAGAATTAATATGTGGCATTGAAGATAGAAAAGACTTGAGAATTTTGGAGGGTATAAATGTGTTTGCCACTAATTAAATACCCCACTAACCTGCAACAGGGTATATTATATCATAAACAAACAGTCATTTTAAATGCTTTTCAATCTGTGTGATTTGTCTATTGCACCTTGCCCACAGGTTTATATAGCAGATGGAACCCTTCTTCGCTCCAACCCTGCCCTGGTGATGGAGGGCATCCAGAGGTTCCTGGGGGTGACCCCCATCTTTAACTATACCCAAGCTCTTATGTAAGACATTTGTCTACATTGTCATAGATACACATAAACACACATATTTAGACATGCGCACACACACGCACATGCGTGCCTGGGTGTATGAGCCTTTTGTAGGAGGCAGCGTTTGTACAGAGATCCTACAACTGTGACCTGACCTGTTGATTGTAGGACATTTAATGATCATCACAGTGGTATTAACTTTTTGTCTTTGTGCAGGTTCGATGAGAGTAAAGGGTTCTGGTGCCAGAGGATGGAGGGAGGTCGTCCCAAGTGTCTGGGGAAAAGCAAAGGACGGAAATATACAGAAATGGCGCCTGAGGTACAGCAGATCATCTCCCTTCTTTCTTCATGTTCCCTCAAAGTCTGTTCTTGCTGAATACGTTCAAAACTGATTTGGTGGAAGTCATTCAAAAAGTGAATTGAGGGGGGGGAATCCATGCATAAGGAAACTCCTTACATAATCAAAACACCAGATATGTAATAAAGTCTTAACTTACAGGAAGTTAGAGGTTTTGGGTAATTAATGTTACTTATTTGTCCTTATTTGTCTCCTGCTCTCCAGATGTGTGAGCGCAATACATGTAAAAACATTTTTGAATCATAAACACAGTTATACAGTCAAGCCGGAAACTCACACTCTTTTCACCGTCTTCACATTTTATTACGTTACAGTCTAATTCTACAATAGATTGAGTTCATTTCTGGTCACAAAAGTCTACGTGAAATAGCCCGCAATGACAAAGTTTAGACATTTGTGCTAATTTATTAAAAATTAAAATGTAGAATATCATATGCATAGTGTGAACCCCCTTTGATAAGATACCCAAAAGCGAGCTGAGGTGTATTTTGTTTCCACTGATGCTGTTTGAGGTGTTTTTTAATTGGAGTCCTCCTGTGGTAAGTTCAGTTGATTGGACATGATTGGGGATTGCCAACGCCTGCCTATATAAGGTCCCACGGTTCACAGTGCATGTCAGACAAACTTAAAGCCATGGGGTCAAAGGAATTATCTGCAGACCTCAGAAACAGGATTGTGTCAAGGCATAGATCTGGAGAAGGGTACAGAAAAATTGCTGCATCTTTACAGGCCCAAAGAGCACAGTGGCCACCGTCGACTAAGGTTTATATTCCAACATGACAACGACCCGAAGCACACAGCCAAGAGAACAAAAGAGAAAGTCTGTGAATGTCCTTGAGTGGCCCAGTCAGAGCCCAGACCTGAATCCAACTGAACATCTGTGGAAGGAGCTGAAACTGGCTGTGTACTGATGGTCCCCATCCAACCTGACGGCGTTTGCAAAGACATGCGAAGAGGAATGGGCGAAAATGTCCTGAAACAAGTGCGCCAGGCTCGTAGCTTCTTTCCCAAGACGACTTAAAGCTGTAATTGCTGCCAAAGGTGTATCAGCCAAGTATTATGCTAAGGGTGTGTACAGATATGTAATCCCCAAATAAACGATTTTGTCAGTAAAATACATTTGCATATTTTCTAAAAACCTGTTTTCACTTCGTAATTATTGGTGATTGTGTGAAGATGTTTTAGGCAAGAAAATAATTTTTTGTAGTCTGTGACATAATAAAACGTGGAGAAGGTGAAAGAGGTGTGCAGACTTTCCAGCTTGAGTTTCCGGCTTGACTCTAGACTGAGTTTTTCTGTTTATTATCAGTTCCTGAGATTTGGACTTGAAAGCCTCTAAAATGGTGTGTGTGTGTGTGTGTGTGTGTGTGATGTTGTGTGACAGACGCGTGCCTTCCTGATGGAGTATTACCGGGAGCATAACCTGGAGCTGCTGCGGCTGCTGAACCGGCTGGGGCAGACGCTTCCCTCGTGGCTCAGAGAAGAGCTCCAGAGCAGCAGCTGGAGCTGAGAAAGAGGTGCTTGGCCCCAGGCCACTGAATCCCCAGCCAACTCACACAGACACAGGACCCCGCAGGAACGTCAGAGACACTTGCGGGTGTCTCAACCCCTCCTGCCCCTTCATTTAACACTATAGTATCAAAAACACTATAGTGGCAGTGATGAGACAGGGTGTGCCATCATGGCTAAAGGGAACGAGTGGACTACTGAAAAAGCCTATCCCCTGGCCAGGATGTTCTCATCGGTCCTGTTTGAACTTGGAAGACTAGGGAGAATGACGGTAAATGTAGTCTCATGCAGATGCAGCTCCCTGCTGTTTCTCGTACAGACATTTCCTACCAGGACCTGAGTACGCTGCAGGCCTGGGCAGCATGAATGAACTAGTGACAGGAGTGAATTACTGATACACACACATGCTAGCCTTGCTCATCTCTTCAGAGGAATGATTGTAAAACATTGTACATTTTAAAGCATTGTATATTTTGGGTCTGGTTGGGTTGGGATCATGGTGGAACAGACATGAGCTCAGCCGTGACAGCATTAGTGTACAGGACAGAGCTCTGTTTGACTAGGGCGTGTAAAGAATGCCTGTCTGCAGCCCCTCTCTTCTCCACACACAAGGACTATGCAGTAAGTATGAAACTTAACGTGTACATGCAAGAGCGGAGTGAGGTAGGGTAAACTCTAGTCTCCAGTCACAGTGCTGACAGAAGAGTCTGTCTTAGGTAAATTATTAGCTCCAATCTAAAACTTAATTTATATGTGCACTTTTTCACCATTTCATTCTGGATTCTGAGTGTACACTGTGTGACCGTTCGCAAGGTGACTCATGCGGAAGCAGTTCCGTTCTATGTAAAGAGCTGTGAGGGATCGAGAGGGGAGGGGCTGCTCTGTGAACCTGTGGTATGTCCTGCGAACATGAGTTGCTGTCTACTTTTATTTTTTATTTTGTTAAAAAAATCTTTTAAAGACACCCAACGCTGTATCATCTCTAATAAACTCTTAGAGAGGTTGGAAATGAATTTGTCTTTCTTTAACCTTATTTTTAATGTTTGCTGTGCACCACAGCTTCAAGTAGGGCTGCACAATGTCGTCCATTTATCGTTATCACAGTACTGACCTTTGCAGCATTAATATTGCAGAGCTGTGCGATATGGAAAACTACAAAATTGTGATACAGGGATGAGACGGATATGGTTACAGCCTACACTGCAGTCTTTCCTAAACAATACAGGCAGTGATGAACGCGCACTCTGCTGTTGGATCTTCATTGTTTTTCTATAGGCCACGAGACCGTCTTGCGTCCTTTTATCTCTTTTGCCAACAAACAAAACCTAGTCAGAGACATACAGTTGTTCAGTCTCTTGCTTGGTCACTCTCTCTTTCTTCTCCTCCGTTCCTCCAAAACGTCATCTTTGGTTACTTTGCCACCTCTGCAGTGACATTTGTGCCTGTAATACTGAGCTTGCCTCCTCCTATAGCCAGCTGAAGACTCATAGTTGCTGGTTTGTACACAGTGGTCTTATGCCCTCTAAAGTTACATAGTACTATAGCAGTGGCAATAAGAGAGACGCTGTTCTTCCTACTGTGAGTATTAAAATGATTTTGAAGCTGCTGTTTTAAGGTACAGTTGGTATATAATGTTGTTTTAAAGTATTGCCAGTATTTATGTACTGCGGTATTTGTCACAAAAACCTAAAATATTATAATGTTCTCAGGACTTTTCCACCCAAACCTCACTTGATGGGTGTCAGTAACTGGTTGCTAGGGAATGTCTGGGTATTGCTAAACAGTTTACATGTTATTGTAGATGACGTCTAGGATGTTATGGTATTGGAGGTCGTAGCTATGGCTGAGCGATATGGACCAAAAATCATAACTCTCTATTTAGGGTGAATGGTGATACATGATCTCAGCTGTTTCTACAAAGTGGACTAAATGTTCAGCTTTAAGTTATAGGCACACATGAGACTTCAGGGACTCTTATTAAAACATCATCGCAGTGGACACTGCTTTAGTTATAGTGCATCACTCCACCATCCCCGTCATGTATTAATATTGATTAAAAAATTGGGTAAAATTACAGTGATGGTGGTGATTTAATGGGGAGAAAGAGCTGAAAATGTGGATATTTATAAGGAGGAATATCGTTAACATGGCCATTTGGAAATTGAAACTGAAACTGAGGAACACCAATGTTCTGTCAAAGAGCAGGTGCATGGTCACAGTATACTTTATATACAGTTCATCACACTTTATTTTTGGCCTTTTCTACATCCGTAAGGAGCTATAAGTTACTACATGTATCTCGATATTCCTTAAAGACGATGTTGCTAAGTGATTATCGCATTCCGGCTATATTCCAGGTAGATGCTATGCTGTCTGTGGTGGTTGCTGGGGTGTTATGACATTGTGTAGTTCTGTTATGATGACACGTTTACTTCATGCATCCAGTAGAAAGCCATGTACAGCCCCACATACCACAATCAGACGCACATCTAGATGCAGACAAAAATCCAACTGGAAACAAGGGGGAGAAAAGGATAAAAATCGGATAACAGAAGTGCTGCACATTGTGTAAAGTCCTGTAAACTGTTCTTATCCTGAATCATTTAGAATCCAAAACATCCGAAAGCCACTGTGATGTGCAGTGCATGGTCACTATTTAACTATTGTGAATTATGTCACCTTGCGGGAGAACATAAAGCTGAAACCTGAACGTTAACCTGGTCTAATTTTACCTGGTGTGCTCATGTTCCTGGTGGTCGTATTCAGCATCATATCTCACCCAAACAATAAGTGTGCAAACTCTTCAAGGTTTCCTTTTTGTCTTGTCTGTTGCAGGGTTCAGCTTGTTGGTTAATAGCAGTGTTGTGCTTTTCCGAATGCTTGATTTGGCGTAATGTCTTTTATGTCCACAGGGTGGAAGTGCAGGCTTACACAGTGCTTTTCCTGGTCTGCTCTCTCTCTCTGCTGTCTCTTGTGAGTTGTTATTCACTCACATAGAAACACCTAGGACGTTTTTTTTTTGCTTTCCTCTGACACAGAACCCAGTCTGTAATGCTTTATAGCTTGCGCAGGCTGCTGGGCCACCAAATAATTCACAGTGCTACTTAGTAAATGTGACTACTTAACCATAGTGCATTGCCCTGACAGAGAAGTATATCTGCTCTTGTGCTGGATAGAAACTCGGCAGTAAAAGTGCCCTCTGTGTCTAGAGCCAATGTCAAAACGCAGAGCAAGTTATTACACCCTGCAGTGCAAGCTTCCACTGGGGATGAATGTGAACTCCTAAATTCTGTAGTTTCTCATAGTGCTGGCTACAGCTTAGCCTGTTGTCCCTTTGTTTGTGTTCATGGGGATCACGGACGGTCCACTATCCTAGCCAGCGCTAGTGCCGCTGGTGCCTGGTCCTCTGTGTTCTTGTCATAGGGTTGCCTCCTGGCCTGATCTGGTCATCCTCTCACGAGGAAGCCAGTACAGGTAGCCAGTCTGTATGGACCACCACAGTCCATTGCCCACACAGACCTAAAACGTACCTTGCCTGGGTGCTCCTTCACCACAAAGGGACCCTCGTATGGTGACTGGAGCTTGGAGCAGTGTCCCTTCCTGTGGAACTGGTTGTACAACCACACTCGCATCTGCAATGAGAGCAGCTGTCCCCGGCAGTGCGAGTATGCACACTTGTGCTGGCATCGCCCTGATGATTCCTAGTGAGCTGGTGCATCACATGTAAACAATGGCAGAGCTCTTGAGCATGCCCCACTCTGGGTGAGCTGTTCTCCACTGACCCCGGCAGGCAGCCAAACACACATTCAGTGAGCATCCTCTCCTTCGGTGTGCCAGAGTGGAGAGGCTGAAGTGGAGTGTGTGACTGCTGCAGCAGTCCCTTCTTTGCCATGCACTGGATGCAGAATGCATGTCCAGCTCCACTTCCATGCAACAGCCCGACTAGTAGAACCTCTGTCGCAACCATTCAGCGTCTTGCCCATGCTGAAGTGCCCCACCTCCCACGCCAATGCACTGCATTGTCTTCCCCTGGCTGTGTGGCACCAACAACTGCCCCACACACCCCTCCTGCTGTGTGTTCAGCTCCCCCAGCGCTGGTGGCTTTACCTGTGAAAAGCTGTGGTGCCCTAGGCATGCCCCTCCCACCCCCTCAGCTCTTGGACTTTTTATCCTTGCTACCATTACCCTCAGAAGCCTGACTCACCAGTACCCTCTGGGGGGCTGCACCAAACGCTGCTAGGTCGTCACGCTGTTCTGGCAGCAGATCCACAAGCTCCTATAGTGCTTACCCTTCCAGTGCCAAACACAGCTGCATTGTGGTGACTGCTGCTGTCCACCCAAGATGGAAGCGACAACTTCCCTTTTGGGGAGGCACTGCGATGGGCATTTTCGAATTTGCTACACTGGTATCATAAGTGGGATGCAGCTGCTGAACTTAAGGAAATCAAGAGTGTATACAGACTCTCACAGCAAAGGCCATACTCCTTGAACACAATTTAACAAATACAGCTGCTCTACTGTGCACGGCCACACCCCGTAAGCTCCAGGCCTTTGGCAAATACCATAATATACTCAGAATGGGACATTGTGACATAAGACATATAGTCATATTGGCCATCCAGATTTGTGTAATGTGTTTCAAAAAGACATGCACATGTTGTTCTCTGTGTGATAATGTTGTTCCTGTCGAATGGTAAATTTGCAGGAGAATGAAATGTTATTTAGAACTTTAAAGTTTATAAAGTAATTTCTATCTAGTCTAGTCATCATTAAATGTTGACAGTGTAAACGGTAATGGCAGTTTCAAATGGTGCATTACAGCAAACACAAAATACAGTCATGAGGTTATGATCAGGTGGCATCGATATGTGTGGAAAATGCAAATGGGCTGAGGTTATTCTGTATATGTACTTTGAGCCACAGACGCCTAATGTCACTGTCAACCCCCATTAGATCTCCATCCCCAACTAAATCTACACCTGCTACTTTTTCACAGCCTGATCAAATCAAGTCTGCTTATGAATGCTTTCTTCCACTCTTCCATTGAACAAAATGAGCTGCATCGAATTCACTTACATTCATTCACACTCACATCCGACATTAGCATAACTTTTCTATGGTTTACTTACTTTAAGCAGTAACAGTGGTGTTCTATTTTCTTCACGTGGAATCTGAATCAAGTAAACTGCAGTAAAAATGCCAAACTTGCTCCTTTTCCTCCAGCTTTGGAATGGCTGTGCAGCCTCTCACTGGGTGAGGTGGTCGTGTGCTTTAGGCTTATGTAGGAAATGGGCTCACTTTTGTTGCATCGATTTCATCTTTGCACAGTAGGAGAGGAGCTGGCAGGGTGAAGCTGAGGTGCGGTCAATAGCCCCTCTGATGGCCTCTCCAGCACCAGTTTGGCTGTTTTTCTTCTCGAGTTTGAATTTGCGGCTCTCATAACCAACATCAATAGAATTAGAACTATAATCCATGGTTATGGCTGTTTAGCAGCACTTAAACGGGCCTTTCCGTCACGGCTGTCGGGTCTGTAACTGCTTTACGTGTAGGGACGATTTGTTGTGTTTAGTAGGGGCTGTCACTGCCTCTCTGCTTTTGTTATACAGTAGAGGACTGTAAAGTTCACAGAGACTAGCTCCTGTTTTGTCTCACAGAATGGCATGGAGCTGCTGCTGTGAGAGAGATTCAGTTTTTCCCCTTTCTGCTCTTCAGTACACAGTGGAAGACCACACAGGGTGTAAGCATAATGCACTGCCCTTCAAAACTACAGAGACACTGAAGCATTACTATTTTTTTTTTTTTTTTTTTTATATACATAATGTGTACAGTCAAATGCCATGATATTACATTATAGTGAACAAAGGTACAGTAAGCAAGGAAACTAATATTAGCAGGTTGTGAGTTAGTAACCTGTCGCTACAATCACTGCTACAATGCTAAACACTATCACAAAACAATACTGACCAAAAATTAGTTACTGTTACCCATACGTCAGTCAGACACAGAGCAACCTCCTCATCATGTCTTTCAACGCTCCATGAAACTGAAGTCTGATTCTTTCTTGCTGCAATTGCATGCCATCACCTTAACTTCAGCTGAAGCACCTGAATGTAATTGCTGCTTCATTTAAGAAGCAAATTCAACTTCGTCAGCTCTCGGAGATCTCTCCAGTGGTGCAACACTTCACTGATGTTTACATGGCTTTTTCCACTTTCCTGATCCAAGACCTTCATTTTCAGTCTTTGTTCTTCAGATCTTCACCTTTTTGCTTGTTTCCTGGCCATTTCAAGTCAAGTTTATTTGTACAGAGCCTTTTACAAGATGTGTTATCACAAAGCAGCTTTACAGAGAATCTGGGTTCAAGCCCCCAAAGAGCAAGCCAAAGGCAAAAGTGGAAAAGGGAAAACTCCCTCAGAGCAAGAGGAAGAAATCTTGAGAGGAAACAAGACTCAAAAGGGGAACCCATCCTCCTCAGACTGACACCGGATGTCAAGAAAAGCACAAGGATAAGAATTTAAAATTATATGCAGTATTGAATAGGATAACTGGAACTGTAAGTAGTTTATTACAGTGAAAACCATGAACATTAACTGCCTCTAGAAGACAATGGTAGATAATGGTCTGTTAGTAGGAAGAGGAGAGGCGTTTTCTGCCTCCCCCTGTCCGGACGCCCCCTGTTACTGATCAGCTGGAAGAGTGTGGTGTGAGCCTCTGTGTTTATTTCATAGGTATGAGGAGCGTGCTCTGTGTCTGACTGACAGGTGCGTGACACCTGTTGTTTCACAGAGGTTTTGTCCTGTCTCTGATGCTAAGTGTTAGCGAAATGCTGCTTACAGAGCCTACATTCAGCACCCAGCTGGTCTTTTCATCCTTCAGGAGGCTATCAATGTGAAACACTTCAGTGATGTTCAAAAATGATCTCACAAAGAAAGAAAACGAGGACAGCTCAAACTAATGACATGGCCTGTCCACTCTCCAGAGCGCATTCCCCTAGAGCCATGAACTGGACAACAGAATAAGAGCTAAATAACCTTCAAGCTCATATGACACATTCCAGTTCGTACAGAGAACGGACAGCTAGAGGGCTGTAAGGGGATATTTACTGAATTTGGTAATAAATGTATTGGTTTAACATCACTTACTGCTCCTTTAAATACTGATTAACTTGTAGAACTGCAGTGGAACTTGCTTCCAGCTTCTGTCTAGTATAAGAACTGAAGCTTGTTGACCTATCCACACACATGATCTAATTTCTGAACTTCAGCTGGGCTGCTTTACATCAGTGACCACTCTCCTCAAAGCAGTGTAATTATATACATCTCTAGTCACAATTAGCCGTGTGTGTTTCATGACTGACGATCTGAATAAACTTGTTCTCTGTTTCTGTGGTCACCTCTAGCCTGTCTGACCTTGTTAGGTTGTGAGTGCTTCCCTCAAAAGACTTAAAGGTCTCATCAGAAATGTATAAAATTCTCGTGGTTACTTTTACATGTTGACTTTCATTTACTGAAAGTAAAGATGCCCTTTTCCTTTGCTTATCTTATTTTCTGCTCCCTTAGATTCAGGAATGATCAACTTTATGCCTTTGCAGTCCACATTTATGATGATATTAAGATAATTAATGTTTCAGACTTCTGACCTCTGAGTCAGACAAAAATCATTTTACTGTTTCTTTTAGATTTAAATGTATTTTCATGCTAAATTAAATGGTGAATGAGATTTTCCAATCTGCTCTTATGAACATATATCAAATGAATGAAGGTGATTAGAGAGGAGTGGAGCACAGTCTGGAAGATGAATCAAAGTTCCTACAAGTTTTAACTGACGGAGTATGTGAATTTAAGATTATACTGAAAATCCAGTATTTGGTGGAATAAAACTGATTACCAGTAACATTAATAACAGGCTCAATGAGTGGAAAGTTAGCAAAACACAGTAATGCAAAAACATCCTTGCTAATTATCTGCAGAACTGAGGTAATCCAGTCACTTAGGTTGATTTTCTTATACACCTGTCCTAATGTTAATCGTTTCAATCAGATCTTTGCATTTTTCCTTGAATATATACGTGTCTCAAGATGAAAGACACATGAAGACACAGTTTTCCTCAGTGCTCATTTTAGGGCCCTTGTTCTAGGCAGTGTTTTTTGGGGGGCACTTTGAATATAGTCATAGCATATCAGAGATCTGTAGTGATGTTTTGTTTGTTCTCCGAGTGTCACACCTCAGTAGAGTATTGGCTGTGTCAACTCCACACCTTGAATCCAGTTTTTGGTAAGTGAGAAGCTAGGTCAGTGGCCTCTGACCCTAGTCCTAGTGAGCTACTTTCCTGCAGAGTTTAGTTCCCACCTGTGGATGGAACTTGGATCTGCAGGAAGGTATCTCTACAATCATTGGCAGAGGCCACATGCACTTGGCGAACGACTATGAGCAAACAGACAATGAAAAACAAATCCTAACTCGACAAGATGATTGTTCTCACTTGACCAAAAATAAATAAATAAATAAAAAACAGGTGGAAAAAACTACTACACTACATTTCCTGCATTCCAGCCACACCAGACTGTGAACCTCCAAAAGCAGGTTAACTGTATAGGCTGACACAGCTATGGTTAGGCAGCGTAGATCAGTTGCACCTCTCGGAGACCACGAAGTTGCTTGTATTCTAATTAAAAAGGTGCGTTAGTATAACCTAACCTTATTCTCAGACAGACGCCATGGTCTGTGCTTAGATAAAGAACCTCACTAATACATTAACCTGAGCCGCACTGTGTGATGGGAGGGGTCATAACCTGTGGGTAGGAACTCAACTTGGACTGTATTTTGTAGAACTAAGTTAGTCTGACTTTTTTTTTTAAAGAGTTAGTTATTGAGTGCATTTAATAAACTGGTAACAGAAAAACAGCTTTTGTCAGTAATTTGTTTACCACATTTACATGCTAATCAGGTAATGGGAAACTCTGGGTTTATATGAGCCAGACAATTCCTTTTTCACATAGGGCCAGGTTGGTTTGGATAGCTTTTTTTTCCCCCTTAATAAATGAAATCATCATTGAAAAACTGCATTTTGTATTTATTCGGGTTATCTTTGTCTGATATTCAAATTTGTTTGATAATCTGAAACATTTAAGTCTGACAAATGGGCAAAAACAAAAGAAATCTGTAAGGGGCCAAATACTTTTTCTTTCATTAAGTACATGTAAACTCACTCAGTGTTGGGCAAACTGGCACCATGTCATCAATGATGGAAAGCTCAACTGTTCCCCAAGAATTAAATGCATGAACAGAAATTCTGGGACATGGAAAGGGCTTTTTAAGTGAAGGAGTTAAAATTTTAATTAACATGTCCACTTATTTCTGCGTCCCATGATGCTATAAGAGGCTTATGGACTGAACCTCCAGTGAAGTGCAAACAGTCTATCTTTGTTAAATGCGAACATCCTAACCCAACAGAAAGTGGGAACATATGAAAATGTAAATCATCCTTGTTGATGGTCTTAAATGTTAAAATTGTGTGGCCCTCCTGTGTGTTTGCCCTGTTCTAGTGTTCCCTCTGTAGAGGCGCCTGTTGAGCTTGAGGAATGTAGCAGGCTGCTGTTAAAGAGAGCCTGTCTTTGCTTAGATGTCTGATTCCTTTCTCCTCTCTCTGAGCAGCACAGAGGGAGTTAGTGTTGGTTTTGCCTCAGTCACACAGAGTCTAACTCAGAAACGAATCTGTATTGTTCAGTACTATGAGCTTTCATTGCTGCTTTGGGACATCTGAAATTACATTCTCCGGTGTGACCAGATAGCATCAGATGTGTTGTGTTTTCTCCATCGGGTGGAAATATATTCTAGTCACGGTGCAGTAGGGACCAACCGGACCTGGCAGCGGACATGAGAGCCCCTTGGCTGCCTGGTTTGACTGTTTTCTGTGTAGCAGTGTTGTGCGGCTTCTCCTACCTGAGAACGGGGCTGCCACATACTACAGTGGAACTGGCTTACAAAAACACATCAGGTAAGGGTCGAGTCCCTCCGCACATCATCTTTGTGATGGTAGATGACCAGGGCTACAGTGATGTGGGCTACCATGGCTCAGACATCCACACTCCTGTACTGGACCAGCTGGCTGCGGAAGGAGTGAAGCTAGAGAACTATTACGTCCAGCCCATCTGCTCGCCCTCTCGAAGCCAGCTCATGACTGGACGGTGAGTAAAGTCCTGCCTAAACACAGAATAATGTGTATGAGGTCATGATTTAATGATGAGGTCATGATTTAAATTTGAAATGTATTGATTTAATGGATATTACAGATCTGGAACGGATCAATGCACATTTTATTTCAAACGAAAAATAATGAGCTATAAATGAGACAGAAACAGACAGGATATACCCGGATGTATATCCTGTGAGTTTTGATCACTGACAGCAATTTCCAAGAAAGACAACTAGTGTGAGATGCTCAGTGATTCAGTTTTAAACACAGTTTGGCAATAACAGTTGGCATCATTACACATGAGGAGTTAAACCTGAATCTTGTATGAAAAGTGTTCAGTCCCCTTTTCAGCCCATATCACGGGTCAGTACATGAGGGGCTTTGATTCTATCCAATATTAAGGGATTTTTAGGTTACTAGCAAGAATCAGAATACTATATACAGGACAATGGGAAAAAATCACATACTTTACTTTTCATGCAAGCCAGCATTCATTTGGGGGGGGGATGAAAATTGTCAATACTGGAGGATTTTGTTCTGACCGCAGCAACATATATCTCTTAGTAGTCTCCTCTTGTGTAGTGGAGCAAATTTCTCTGTAAGAGCTGTAGTCTCAGTCTCTTCCTCTCCTGAGTGTGACAGGTATCAGATCCACACAGGGCTCCAGCACTCCATCATCCGTTCTCGCCAGCCTCTCTGCCTGCCTCCTAACACTCCCACCCTGCCTGAGAGGCTGCGACAGGCCGGCTACAGCACGCACATGGTGGGCAAGTGGCATTTGGGCTTCTGCAGGCCTGAGTGTCTGCCGACTGCCCGCGGCTTCCAGAGCTTCCTGGGCTCACTGACGGGCAGCGGTGACCACTTCAACTTCCAGAGCTGTGACGGGGCAGAGGCCTGCGGCTTCGACCTGCATGATGGGGAGCGGCCAGCCTGGGAGCTGAGTGGCAATTACTCAACTCGACTGTACACAGAGAGGTGATGTGGAGCTGATTCATCTGACATTTTTACTGTACTGAATTTTTTTCCATTTTTGGCAGGTTGTTTATTACTGGTATATTTGGTGGTCCACGTGTTGGCCTTGCCATGCTAGAGAAATGAATTATTATGCCACCAGTGCCTGACCGCGCTTAGTTGTATTGTGCATACAGTACATACAGTCATTTGCAGACGTTTGAGTGTTCCATACAAATGAAAAGTGAAAATACACTCAGTGAGCACTTCATTAGGAATACCTACTAGAAATATAGCTCCTTCATTAACTGCACTCCACTGCACTGTAAAATGATCAGTGAACACTGTGAACTCCAGTTTACAGAAAAGTGGCATACTGGGTTGCTTGAAAAGGATGTGTTAACTTAATTTCACTTAGAAAATCAACTAAACATGTCATTTGACCAGCAGTGTTCAAACATTTGCCTGTAACTGTATACCGTCATATAAAATTACCATTGTTCTACATTTATTATTTCATTCACAAATATTTTATGTACTTATTTTTCTTGCTTGTTCTAAAACAGACTGTTTTTCCTACTGTGCTTTTAATATATCATTGCTGTCAGAACACAGTCTTGTATCTGAAGTGGTCACTTTATAGGAATAGGAACATTCCTAATTTTGAATTTTTAACTGAATTTGGAATTTAACAGAACTAGATTATTTTTCTAGTCATCATGAAATTTTAGCAAGTTGAAAAAAACAGTTGGCCTTTCCAAATTTTCAGAAAAGAAATAAAGAAAGAAATAAAGAGAGAAATAAAGAAATAGATAAATACAAAACGACTAAAAAAAAAAAAAAAAAAAAAAAGGTACAAGGTTTTGTTCTGGTCGTGGACTATTCTCAGTCCAGCAGTGACATAGAGGTGTTTATAAACTCCAGCAGCACTGCTGTGTCTGATCCACTCACACCAGCACAATGTCAGTGTCACTGCAGCAGTGTTACAAATCTGAGTTGGTTTTATTTTAATGCTCCTTAGGGTTAAAAATATCTTGCGGACTCATGACCAACAGACACCCCTGTTCCTGTACGTCGCACTCCAGGCTGCCCACACACCTTTACAGGCTCCTGTCCACCTCCTGCAGCGCTACCATTCCCTCGGCAACCGGCTGAGGCGGCATTATGCTGCCATGCTTACTGGTGTGGATGAAGCGGTGGGAGAGATGGTGGAGGAAATGCGTGATCGTGGTTACTATCGCAACTCTGTTCTCATCTACTCTTCAGATAACGGCGGGCAGCCTCTCTCAGGGGGCTGCAACTGGCCTCTGCGTGGGGGAAAGGGCTCTTACTGGGAGGGAGGGGTGCGGGCAGTTGGATTTGTCCACAGCCCTCTGCTGAAGAGAAAGGGAGTGGTCAGCCAGGCTCTTATCCATGTCTCAGACTGGTACCCGACCTTGCTAGCTCTGTCGGGTTCTCCAGAGCGGGAGCCTCGGCGCCTGGATGGCTATGACGTTTGGGGGGCCATCAGTAAGGGTCTGCCTTGCCCCCGGACTGAAATCCTTTTTAACATTGACCCTGTTTCACGTCGGCCTGGGGAGGTTGACCACAGGCTGCTAGTGGTCAACGGCTTTGGTATCTGGGACACCGGAGTGCGAGCGGCAATTCGAGCAGGCGACTGGAAGCTGTTGACAGGGAATGTAGGGGACGGGGACTGGGTCCCCCCACAGATCTTGCCTGGGGGTCCGCAGCAGTGGCAGGGCATGGAGAAGAGACAAGACCAGCGGGGCAAATCTGTCTGGCTCTTCAATATAACTGCTGACCCCTATGAGAGGTCAGACCTGGCAGAGGCTCGCCCCGAAGTGGTCAAGCTGCTGCTCTCTAGGATAGCTGAGTACAATCGGACTGCAGTGCCGGCCAGAAATCCCCCAGATGACCCGATGGCTGACCCCCAGCTTCATGGAGGTGTGTGGACACCATGGCTTGGAGAGAAAGAAGGAGAGAATGAAGACAGTGACGGGCCTGCAGATGGATACAGTAGAAAGTTCCAGTTTAAATCCTGCAAAGTCTGCAAGCTCAGAGCGCTGTTTAAGAAGGTGGGGACCCGTCTACAGAGATCTGCCCTTTTCTTCTAGGCAGCACAACAGAGCGGGTGAGAAGCCTTGACATATGGAGAAAAAGGGGAAAAAAACAAAACAAAAGCTATTTTGACCTGTGCATACTGCTTGGCCGCTGTCTTCTACATTTGCGCATAAAGGGCAGTATGTGCAGCTAACGATCGTGGGAAACTGTTAATGGTGTGCTCCTCCCACTGGCGTCAGAAACCCAGAAGGGTGTTTAAATTATGTACAGTCACAATGGTAAGCCTAAACCGCACCCCAAAGCGGTTGACACTGGGAGCAAAACATGGCTAGAGTGAAGGTTACTTCATTACTTTAATACTTTACTTCAATACTGTGACAAACTATATAACCAGCGGCAGGCCAGCAACATGTATTAAACTTTTAGTTATACTGAGTTATTACTTTTCATGTTGCTATACTGTTCTGATGTACTTACATAATTACATGAGTTACACAATTAATTATATTTAGATTTGATATATAGTCTATATCGACAGGTTCAAGTTTGCACTGTTGATGATCTTCTCTTTGTCTTAGCACAAAACAAGACTGTAAACACAAAATCAACTTTTCATCAAACTGAAATAATAATAAATTAATATCCTTTTTTAACTTATACAAACTGATTGTCAGTAGAGATTTATGTGGGCTGAGCGTTTACTAGGCCTCAAAAAAGGACTCCAACATGTCATGAACTTTAAGAGCAACATAGGTAAATCGAGGCTTTTTGGTTAAGTTGGCACACAGTAGATCTGTCTGGTCATCAGGGCCAGCTCTAACCATTTACATACATCAAGATGGCGGGGAGGGGACACTAAACAGAGTTTTTTTTTGGGCCCCCTCCCTGCCATCTTGCTAGCTGATGTACTGTACAATAAATGGCTAAGTAATAAAAAATCTGGAAGACACACACATTTTGTCAAGCACTTATGTTGTGATTTAACAGCAGAATTAGCAGAATTATTTGATAGACAAGTCCTAAAGCCCAAGTCCTTCTTGGTCATTTAAAGTAGTATTTTCATTAGAGACCTCTCTCACTGTTTTCCATTCCTTATATGCACTCCCCCTCATGCCTCCCTAATGCACCCTCCTTTTCTTTAGCTCCTTCTCTGACTGCCTGCTGACATACCCCACCTTAGCCAGAATAATGTGGAGCTTCTTGACTCTTCCTCCACTCTCTCCTCCACCGTCTCTTCCTCTTTCTTCTGGCTTCAGGAGCAGATCAGATCGGTTCAGAGGTAAGAAAGAATATGAGACGCATGAGAGATGAGCTGCGCTGTTACATAAACAGAGAGGAGGAGGAGGTGGAGGAGGAAGATGCCCCTTGAGTAAAGACGCTGTGTGGCTGCACATAAAACTCCTGGCCCTTGTGCTTATCCCTAGTTCTAAATCAACAAGTTCAACTGTTTTTATTCTTGACTGAAAACTGTATCCATTAAATATTTTTTTCTATTCTGTGAAAGATTTTCTGGGATTGTCTTTAGGAAGGGAAACATATAAGAGATGTTCAAAAACTTCCAATAATCACAGAAAGATTCAGCATAATTCAACCAAGTCGGAGAGATCATGACCTACAGTGTCTAATTACCACATATGTAGGGGCACATTAATGACAGAGGAGGGCTATGACTGATTTCTGGCTGCAGGAAAAAGCCAAGGTCACATTATAAACTACCAAGTCGTCTGACACAGTGCATCGTCCAGTTGGCCAGCTGCCATGAAGTCACCATCACTGAACTCATCACAAATCCATTATTAAACCAAAGCTGTCATGGAGTAGTCCAACACAGTACAGAACTTGACCTTCACATTTACTGTCTACCGTCTATTCAGTGGACCCCCTAAAAGGTGAAGGTAAGTATATTGACCACTCTACACTGCAGTCACACAGTATAAATAAACAAATTAACTGTGATAGTAATAAGCTAAATAAATAAATAAATATTTATAGGGTACTTTCTGTTGGGAGGTATCTGTCCCAAACACCAACCTGTAAATTTCTGCCTTTTTTTAAACAAATTTACATTTATATATCTTTATCTTTGATTTAGAGTTTAATTCATGTCACTACTGAAACACAGAGTTTTGATTCATAGATAGAAGCTTACATTAGCAACACTCCTGCATTTTACAGCAGGAAGTGAGTCTGTGTCCCTGTCCCACATGGTGATCAGTTAGACAGAGGGGTCAGAAGTCTGAAAATCAGGGTGAAACGTGAAGGATATGTACTCCTGAAACTCATTCTGTGCAATGTTAAATCATTATAATTATATGTATGTGCAGCTGTTCAAAGCTGTGTTTGCTAGGCATGTACTGGCTACTGTTACAAAGTTTTGCTCAAAATTAACTAGAAGTGCCACTACCAAAACATTTGTGAAGTTTTTTTGGAGTTATTATTGTATTAGCAGTGACACAATTGATTGTTCTTTCATTTGTTTTTAATCAATTTAACCCTTTTAAAATATAGGGTCTTTCAAAGCAAAAGAACTTCAGTTAAAAGTCAGAAATGTGATTTGGATTCTGACTTATAAGAGAGTGGACCATATATTGAGAGAGTGGTCCATATATGAAAAAAAATATTGAGGTTTGACTATTTTTGTTTCAAGATTGAAGTTTTTATATTTCTGTCTTTGTCTTGATTCTACACAGATTGGCTCATATACATAAAGAAATAATTCACATGATGCAATGCATGTATTTATTTATTGCAAGTTTACAGGGAATTATTATTTCAATGCCTCTGATAATGGAGGGGGTGTTTTGCCTGTTACTTATCTTTTAGCCTGCTAGCTGGCTGATCAGTCTTCTAGTTAAGGAAGTAAGTTCCATTTTAAATTATGTCACAACGCAAGAACGAGCTGTATTCTGTGTGTTAAAACAAGAGGCTCTATAGCGCTGCCTGACGTCTTGTACCACCACTCTCTGTCTGTCACAGCAGACCAGAATTTTGTGCAAAAATGGTTCACTTGCATAAACATGTGACTGTCTAATAATAATCTTGTTTATTCTCTCTCTCTCTCTCTCTCTCTCTCTCTCTCTCTCT
>CM067478.1:20495854-20533180 GCA_034552555.1 Semaprochilodus insignis
ATCTTGTTTATTCTCTCTCTCTCTCTCTCTCTCTCTCTCTCTCTCTCTATATATATATATATATATATATATATATATATATATATATATATTGTGCAAGGACGCAAACATTTTGTATGCTGTGGAGTTTTAAAATGATAACTGCATTCCAAATATTATACAAGCCTGACTGAGCTGACTCTACCACCATTAGTTAACTACCATAGTAGACATGCAGTTGAGTCTCAAGCAAAAATGCTTCACTTAATTAAAATGTATGATACGTTATCACCTGTTCATGGTAATAGAACATGTAAAGCAGCTCACTCTCCTCTACTGTCCACATTTAGCTGTTGCTGCTGTTGGAATAACAGTAGATTTGGTTCTGATTTGTCCTCTCAGTACTAAGTACTCCAGAGTAATGAGGAAACACGTCACGGTTGTACAGAAGGACTGTGGGTTTACAGTGCATTGTCATTTGCGTTTGCATACTTCAAACTTTGTGCTACACAGGGTCAGTTTCGTATGCTGTTGCTTTCTTCTATCATGTGTGACAATGCACTTGGTAACATATTTAGTAGCTGTGGCTGTTGAGATAAGAGCAGATCCCATTCTGATTTGTTCTCTACTGCCCCCTTGAAAACTGAATATTTTAACCACCACATTAAAATCATCTTGGGTTAGATAGATTTCTATGGTATTGTATTCATATCTCCCAAGCAAAACTAAAGAAGCAAACTTTGGATGTCAAACATGTTTTGGGTAATAGAAAATACACTCATCATCAAAAGAAGAGTTGGCTGCACCCAGAAGAAATCAACCGACAGGAATTAAACTTTCTGGGTAGGTCTGGCATTGTGAGACATGCCAATGATTTTCAATAAGATGTGACGCGCATGTAACCAAGGACGGGCCTTATTGCTGTACCTGACTGACACAACAGCCACGATTGCGGACATTCAGTGAGCAGTGATGCCACTCATGAGTCAACCTGCCAGCACCCTTGGCATACGGCTGCACGACATGCACAAAGACCGATACGATGACTGCCATGTCATCGTCCCCAAAGACTGCAGTGGTGTCGTGCCAGACTGTCATGGAAGCGGGTCATCTTCAGTGACAAGTCCAGCTTTTGTCTTGGTGGAGACGCCCAACGAATCTGTGGTCAGCAACAAGATGAACCCGATGGCCAGATGCCATACTGAGAGACACTGCTTCTGTATGTGTAGCTCAATAATTATTACCCATATCAGTTTAAAATGTATCATTTACTGTTCCTCGTAACCTTTATCTTCCCTCCCAATAGCATTGCAATCCGACGCCTCCTTCTGGGTGCAACTATTCTTTTGATGATGAGCATAATGAATTAGGACATTGTGAACTTTTATAACAAATACTACAGTCAGTGAAGCAGTCTATGTGAAGAATGAATTATTCAGTCATAAATTCATATTTAGTTCCCCTTGTGTGTTTTTAATATCTGTATTTTTTGGGCTGTAGCTTGTTTTGTGTGTGTTTAGGTTTGGAAAGACAACATGCGCTGACATGATTTATGAGAGAGGACTGGAACTTGCTGAGTCTTGCTGTACTATGAAAAGCTTTTATTTATTACATTTTTCTGCTTTGTGCCACCTACTGTGTTTGTCCCCATGACTTCCCATTTTTTCTCTATTTAATATTTTATGTCTAGATACTGTATATAATTCTGAGTGTTTGACTGCTGTATTGCTTTTATTCTTTTTAGAGCTGCAGCTTGTGTTAAAAGAACAGCATTGCTCAGCACTACATCATGTAGTTTTTTATGTTTGTTCCTCACAATCCCTCCTCTTCCTTGCTTTCTGCACCTTCTGCACAGCAGCACCACCCGGAATAAACTATAATCCAAATGACTAATCCTTACATCTATCTACCAGCCAACCATATCATTTTTAACATCAGTTTGTGTCATCATGTCAACTGACCATTAAACTGTGCAAGCGCATGAATTAACAGGGTCAACTCATGGGAGAAGAGAAGATACGGCGGCATTTGACTCAATAACAAGGCACTTGAGGTCCTAGTGAAACTTTAGTGCTGGATCCCACTCATATATAGGTCAGTGCACAGAGCCAGAGCTGACTGACTCCCCCCATACAGCATGAGTCATCCTGGAACGCTTGTTGAATTTGGCACTTAACCTGAATAGCCACTCCTAGTGCATTACTGTAAAAAGCATTATGTGCAAAATGGGCACTTTAGGAGCATCTGTGGATCATGACATCCGCTACATCAGTAAACAAAAACAGAAAAAACAGAAACAGTTCACCAATTACTTTTTTTTTCATCTGTTTTTTTTCCAATATCAGCAATGTAGCTTTAATTATTCAGTCAGATAAACTTTCATAATAAAAGATCCGAAAAAATATAGTCCCTATTCCATGATTAAAGATGCTCTACAATAAAAGAACACAATTAGCAACAAAAGAACGTCATAGTTATAACATGACAAACACTAATAACATAGTAAAAACAAGCATGTCTTTAATACAGGGTTCCTTTATAGGGTTACTTTAAGTCAAATGCCAAATTCCCCTGATTTTCACTGACTAAAACGCTGAATTTCTGTGACCTGTAATGAACAGAAAAACAGGCAGCTTTTGTACTGAGCAGACAAAACCCAGTCATAGTGTTTTAAACCCATCAATCTGTGAGCTTTATTTTCAGTAAAAAAAAAAAAACAACAACTTAGTTTTCACTGCTTAACTGCTTTCTTTCCTGGCATGTTTCAGTATGTTCGCAAGTTCAGTAGACTGTATACCTTGACTGAACTGATTGCTAGTTGCTAACCAGTGGGACGGGAATAAATGAGTACTGAAAAAACAAGAAGCCAAAACAACCACTTGAACAATGAAGAAACACATGTAAATATAATATTTTGAAGAATGGCAACCAAAAATGTAAAGATACTACAAACAAAATGACCTGATATTCCATAACATCAAAAAAACAAAACAACTAAAAAAAGATCACATCCCATTTCCATGTGTGCACATTGTACATATTGTAACCTATAGAGTTTAACAGTAGGTTTTAACAGGAAGGCCAGATTAGGAGCACATGTCAAAGAGGTCAAAAATATCACAGAGATTGCAGACATTGGTGTGAAGGTATTACCAGAATCCCATTAATATTGATGCCAAGGACTGATGAACTCGATATGAGTACTTTGCAGCCAATGAAAAGCAATTCATCTTTACTGGTGTTCAATTTTAGAAAGTTCATACTCATCCATGACTTAACGTAGGTGGTGGTACAGTGTGAGCAAGGCTGACACTGACATAAGTCTGAGTGTCATCTGCATTACAATGAATATTTAAACCATAACAGTCTGATACTGTTGGCCAAGTGGCAGCATGTATATTGTAAAAAGAAACGGATGTAAAACTGAGCCCTGTGGGACGCACTTAGTAACAGACACTATAGAGGATTTATGGTTCTGATTAGCTAAATACTGCCGTATATCACCAAGATGAGAAGGAAATCAAGAAAGAGTAGATCCAGTAATACTAATGCTGCACAACCTACACAGCCTAAGATATTATATCAAAAGCTAAGATAAAGAAGCATCAGTATACTACTGTATAGTTAGTTATTGAAACTGTGTAATTGTCTGTTAATGGCTGTTTCAACTGGAAATGAAATGATGGTCTCTGACTTTTGCACGGTACTGTATGCCACAGATACTGGTTTGGGACAGATAAAAGTTCTCAAATACAACCTTTTTTTAATGCCTGCTACAAAAGTCATCTAACAAAGTTAACCATCACAAGTGCTAGAATAAATAGATGACTTTGCAGAAAAGAGCCCAGTCATCTAAATGTGGCTACAAGCTTAGCATACTGTAGAAAGATAGATAGATGTAAGAACATGTCCTGGAGAAAAAGGACAGAGGTTCACCCTAGTTTTATGAGGTGTTCTACTGATGATGTTAACATGATCGGAATTGTAGCACTTCATTTCAAGCTCAGCTCTAAATACAGCATGAATGGTGGGCTCTGAGGACTGGTTTGAGAAGCACTGTTCTAAATGACCAGTATAGAACATGTGTCTGGCTAAATTAGCTTAATTCCATATAAAAAAATGTACACTGCTGCCAACATGGCATAGAGCAGCTGAAATGTAATACTTTTCAGTGAAAATGATGCTGTTTGGCAAGTAGCCATCCATCCTCAGTAAGCACCCCTGTTGCCGAGCTTATGCAGAGCACTGAGAGTGGCCCATCCCAGCATGCAACTGCCCACGCTCCCACAACCCCATGCTCCCTCCCACCCATCAAGCCAGCACAGCACTGCTCCAAAACACACAGCAGCCGCAATGCCATAGAAACCCTGCAATTAATGCACAGCTACCACTTCTCTGAGCTAATTAGGCTTCTACATCAACCTGCCTCTGAGAAATTATAGACCAGACATTGTACAAGTCCAGCACTCAAAGCAAACTTTCACCTTCTCATCTCAGTAACAACACAATGAGGAACAGCTCAAAGGCAACTGCAGTGCACTCTTCTTTTTCTTGTGGTCTTCTTTCTCTTTGTGGTCTTCTCCATTCAAATCTAATGTCTTGTCAAATCAAGTCTTGTTCATATACGTTAAAGCTAAGCATGTACAGGTGGAATAGAAAATAACAGAAAATATTTGAAAGAAATGGATGGAGGAGCAGCACTATTTCCCACACAGACAATAAATCCCTCATTTATCTTTGTAACATTCCTCATTGTTGTTTTCTGCTGTTCTTTCTCATAACCATCTAAACAAATGCATCAGCTTTAATTGATTCACTTGCTTATTGTTGCTTTCATAACAAAACGTAGTATCTCTGAAAACAGGAGCCGTACAAAATAACAAACACCACCTGAAGTATCTTTATTTAGTCACCATTTTATCATCCACACACATCATAGAAGCCCTTCATAGGTCTGCCTGAAGCCCATCTACTGCTGCTCAACTTATCAGATGTCTTTTACCCTATCCATCAATGGAAAGAGACCACCACTGATGATAAGGTATTACTTGGCTGGTGAACTATTCTCAATAATGCAGTGATTAAGACATTGCGAGAGTTTATAAACACTGTGTACACTTACCATATACTTAATTAGACACACCAAGCCTGTTGGTCTACCTTGTAGGTGTACGGTTTTTCCACGGACAGTCAGTGTCAGTCATCATGGAACCAAAGTGTTTACACCCCCAGCTACAACACTGTGCCTGATACAGTCTTGCCTGCGCCACCATGCCTCGACCATGCTGGTGTCACTGCTGTGCTGAAAATAATCCACTACCCAAATACCCGGCCAGTGGTGGTCCAATGGTGATCCTTGTCCAATTATGGACTGAGCAGAGCCGGCTATAGTCAGTCATTTAGTAAACCTACAATCTATAGTAGAACTATATCAGAAAAGGAATATATGGAATAGCTAATGGGAAATGTATTTAATGTGCTTCTGTTGGTTACAACAGCAACGATAAGCAAATAAAGCAAACAAAGCTGGCACGCATTGTGAAGAGGGTTAAAAAAGAGAACACGTTAGTGAAAAACAAGATGAATGTAATCATGAAGATGTAAGGCAAGTGAGAAGTGCTTCACTTCAACACAAAACATGAACACAACAGACTACGATAAATATTTTATCCTCCATAAATATCACTGGTTTGATTATATTACTCATATTATTCAGAAATTACTTACATTTTTTTTTACAATCTGTAAGCAAGGCACATTATAAAACCTAATTAGTTCAGTCTGCTCAACCTATAACCCTGTGGGACGAATCAGCCCAAGTCTTTTATAAGTAGGCCTACTGCTTTCCCTCATGGGGACAGAGCTTTGCTTCCATGAAGTAGCAGACCTGGTTAATTAAAAGGAAGGAGACTCAGTAGTTCCTTGAGGACAGATGAGCATCCAATGAGGTCGCAGGATGGACCTTACACTAGTTTTTTTTTTACTTTAAGCCCACTACACCCACTAGTTGAATGGCAGGATCCACATAAAAAAAGCAACTGAAAGACACTGAAAACAGTGGTCAGACAGACCAGAGCCACTTATGATAGAGTGAATTTCGTAAATTAGAAAATAGTTATTTCAAGTTTCATGTTTAACACATTCCATACAATTAAAATTAGCTTTATTGAGGAGGGTTTACTGTCTATATCTAGGACTATAAATAAACAACACAACATGTCTACAAAACAAGCCTATATTGAAGGACTATGACTCTCTACCAGATGATGTACATAGGCATCTCTAACACTCAGTTTGTAAATACTTAAAATACACTGGACAATTTAATGCAACACCATGCGTCCTTATTCACCATATACTGTAGCCAAAACTGTTTGTTGCTTCACAAAAGCATTCCATCTTGGCTGCTGAAGCAACAATCTGTAGCCTTATTAATTTCTTGGCTAATACAGGTTAGATAGATTGTTTAAATGTCAATGTGTTTGTTCAGCTGCAGTGGCACACCATAAGTCCGGGTGCCCAAAATGTCTGTGAGTAAGAGATGAACTGATTTCTAAAAAGCCAAAAGTTAAGAATGACATTTCTTCAACATTCTAAGGAACTTTATTTATTTATTTATTTATTTTATCTTTTGGAGCAAAATAAAAAGGAAAAACTGACCCAAAGCAAATGTTGAGTTACCCTGCATTTAGTAACATCCTTGCTGGCAAGTTTTACAGCTTGTAAAAACTTTGTAGCCAGCAAAGAGTCTTTCAGTTCTTTTTAGGGGCATTTTTGCCCATTCTTAGGGTTTACATGGGTATTTCTATGACTGACTTAGATCTGAGATGGTAGAAGTTATCTGAAAGCTCAAATCTGTTGTGGTGCCCAAATTCTTGCATGGTGCTCCTTTCCTTTTTCACTTTAAAAATGATACAAAACTAAAATAATACAATAGCCTTGCTTAATATGTTGAAGATAATGTTTTATAGTTTGGCAGTCAGTTCTTATGTATGTCACTTTATAGATCCTGAAATTCAGTGACTTGGAATAGTGGAATAATAGAAAGGATATTTGCACAAATAGAATTTAGACTACTGACTACTTCACCTTCACTTACAAGTAAAACTCCTACATGCTTATTTATGAGAGGATTTTTGATTTATGGGAGAAAAAAACTCAAGACAAATAGATCACATCATTTCCATTTACTATTGCCTAAGCTTACTTTCTATTAACAGCTCCAGTATATCTTGATAATCCACATTTACCCCCCAAAAACTCATGTGCTCTCTTCACTGTTTTTAAAGCTCATCTTTTTACAAAAAAAAAAAAAAACATCTTAATACAAATGAAAATGAGAAATTAAAAATTACAGATTAGTGGTTAATCTGTTAGACCTTAAGACATTTAATTCAGCTCCTAGAAGGAACTGAGGGCTCCCCACTGTACCAAAGTGATGTGTAAACATGTGATGTAATGTCTTAAACATGGTGGTAACTAGGTAACAAGAATACCTCTGTCTACAGTGGGTACTATATGAAAAATGAGTTCCAAGACAAATGAAACTGGGCTTTGGGGAGCAGCTTGTTGACATAGCTGTTTCTTCTCTCATTCTCTCTCTACTGTTTTTGTGACGCTGCTGGGCAGAATGCACAGGTAAATTAACTAAGTTCTTGCAGCGTAATTGGTTGGCTATTCTAACTTAACCAACAAACTCTACCATTGCCTGAATGTCTATCATCCAGGTGCAGAACATGTACAGAGAGGCTGTATTTAAGTGCTCATCTAAGTACTTAAAACACAAGTTTTAACAAATAAATTAGTTGTTTTATTGTATTATTTAGGTAAAAAGTGATGCTGTGATTTGTGGTCATTGGTTCTTGTGCAAAGATGGTTGTAATCAGCTTAACACTGAAATGAATTTGGTGCAATACTTGAATACAAACATTAAATTACAAAGATGTGAACTAAGTTGATTTGCAATAAAACATGAAAAATTTATAAAAGGAATGTCCTCTAGATCTCATGACCTTTCAAATCTGTACTGTATAAAAGCTTTTTTCTTAGTTGTTAAGTATTTATTATGTATAAAGTATAATATGAAGCACCTTCCACTTCTGCTTCTACTAAAGCTTCTTAACCAGAGTGCTATGCTTTAGCAAAAGCTAACACTAACCATGGCTACCACAGTCATACTCAGATTCAATGATTTCTCCCAAAAATAAAAAATAAAATTAATTACCTGTCATCACTATGCAGTCTGAATTGTTCAATCAATAGTGATCACACAGAGATCTCCAACACCAACCAAAAGGACAGCTTGCTTGGCTGTATTTATCTAGAAACCACAGGGAAAATCTGATAGGATAATTGTTTTTATTTTGCAGTTCAATTATTTTTAACGTTCTACTGAAATAAGACAATGAATGATGAAATAACAACCACTAAAGAACTAGTAGAGTTCAAATAAAACAAGAATGATTCTTTCGGGAAAAAATGACAAACTGAAAACATGTATTGTTTCGTTCCCAGATATTGTTAGCTCTCTCCTAGAAGGCCCTGATAATCCCCCACTTCTGGAATGTTACTGGAAAACATAACAGCTTCATCCCTGTCTGCGGCCCTTTTGACTAAATGACTTAGATGCTCTTCTCAATCCAATCATATTTAAACTGTAAAACTGTATATATATCAAGATTCCCATACAGTTCAGATTTTAAGAACTTTGTAACTTTGACATTTGTTCTTAAATCTATTTTTCTGCTATAAACCCACATCATCATGTTCCAGTTATCTGCTCCTGTGTGCTGCCCAGCTAAAGCAATGATAGCTAGCCTTAGCTAACTATTTCTAAGGTTAACTTAGCTAGCTAGCTCCACCACAGGTAGCAAGTCTTTGTCACCCCATTGTTTGGCTGAAAACCGAAGCTGTGGCTTTACAGCAAGAAACACCCTATAAAACCTGTGGCAAGGGTATCTGCAAAGGCACAGTTTGGCTTTTGTCAGTGGAAGCTAATGTTAGCTAGGCTAGCTAGCAAATGCCAGAGCCCACTGGCGCCAAACGTTTCACTTGTTTAAGACTTGTAACTTACATTATTAACTGAAGCCTCTTCTCTTTCTCGTCACAAGGAAAGCGCCTGAATGACAACTGAGCCGTTTTTGACTCTACTGAAACAACGAGAGCCTCATCCAGCGCAGCCGAGATAGGGCCCGGACGTGAAGGTTAACACGTCACCTCTTAACAAGCAGATAGGCATTAAGCCTGCTGTGCTACAGTAATAATCATCCGTGCAAAACACCGAGTACTGTAAACGTTTATAAGGATTAAATAAAGCTTCGATACAAAGGATATGCTGTGATAAATTATAGTTTCTTTTTTTTCTTAATTATTGAGTTTCTCAAGTTTACTGAAGAATCGGTTCAGCCCTACTTTAAACCTTAGCCAGTTATCTGCAGTGTTTTCATGAAAAACTAATAGCAAGGTGTAGAAAAAAGAAATACAAAGGACTACGAGTTGGAAACAGTGCTGCGTTTACTTGCTCCAAACGCACCGCGCGCTACAGCTGTTTGTGTCCCTTCTAAAAGGATCCGACCTGCTACAAACCCTCACAATGCATTAACTCAAACTACCACAATACGTAACATCCTACAGTGCGATCCAGACCATCTCTCCAAATGTGTGTTCGGTTTAAACTATGAGTGAATTGTAACTGTCGTGTCATATCAGGTATCTGATTAACAGCACACCGCACACAGATCTGCGGCACACTGGACGATCCTGAAAGCTTGCCTAGTTACTGTCGCTAAGCTGCGATTGGCCGTTGGGTATTTAGGGGCGGGGTTCATGTCGTTTATCTCAGATTTGGAAAACCGTGTAGGTCTATTTTCAGATCGTCAGCATGACGAGCAGCAATGGACAGTCCTATTTACATGGCAGCTCAGAACTGACTTCCGCTGTTAATTCTATACTTCATAACGATACGTAACGATACGTATCTTCTTGTATTTGTACGTGAGCTCGCACAAAATCCCAGCGGGTATAGCGCGCATACCCGTCTACCATGTAGTCCAGACCAGTGTTTCTCGACCCTGGTCCTGGAGGCCCGGTGTCTTGCAATCTGTAGTGTTTTTACAGGCCCTAACTCACCTGATCCAACCAATCAGCTCACTGACTGAATCAAAGTGGCTGTGTTGAAGCAGGAACAGCTCTACAATTTGCATGGCTGTGGGACTGCAGGACCAGGGTTGAGAAACACTGGTCTACACCACTGGCTGCTGTTGCGAATGCTGCATGCTGATTCTAGTGCACACTAGTTGCTGGTTGGCTGGCGGGCCGACCGACCACCTTCTTCCTGAGGCTGCGTGAATGTGGCAATGCAGCACCGGATCTCAAACTTAACCTCTCTACTTCCATCTTCTTTCTCTCTCCACACGAGGGCGAAATCTCGTGTTGCTCTCTCTCTCGTTCTCCCTCCACCTCCACTAGCAGCTCTACAGACACCCCCCCCCCCCTCCTCCTCCTCCTCCTTCTCCTCCTCCTCCTCTCTCACTCTCCCTCCTCCCTTCCCCTTTGCGTGTACGAGATCAACCTCCCCGAAACCTGAGCGAGGCAGAGCCACCGACACGAGAGGCGATATAACACCTTCAGCACAACATGGCTACAATCGCAACCTCGACCAGGTTTACAGACGAATACCAGCTCTACGAAGAGCTCGGAAAGTAAGCAAGCAGCAGCGCTGCGTTTGTCTGTTTTCTGTTTTTTTTTTTGCTCACACAGCGAGATTCATCTTCCTTTTCCTGGCTCGTTCGTTTGGTTTGTGTACTTTACTTGACTGGAGCCTCTGCCTAGCATAGCCTGCCTGTCAGAGGCAGCAAGGCAACCAGGAAGCCTGAGAGCTGATTACATGTCAGATATTGGGTCTCGGCTAGTGCTGCTATGTACTGTAGTCCTTCTGTACGTTGTTGTTAGCTCCATGTACTGAGGCGCTTCAACATCGTGCTAGCTCGCTGCTACGGGACCCAAAGCTACAGCTAATTAAATATGTGACTGCCGTGGATTCTCAGTTTAAACCTACTGATGAATCGTGTTGATTTAATGTCGCATGGCCGTGTATTTCCACCAGGCTGAAGTTAGCCTCCTAATCGGCGGCTTTGTAGCATTCGAATTTCCCGTTCTACCTTAAATGGTGCAGCAGTTACGTTCTGGCTGTACGGGTGCCAGAACGTAATTGCTGCACCATTTAAGGTGGAATGAAAAATTCGACCGAGAAGCTAACTTCAGCATACTGTATACCTGAAGAAGGAAACCTTTACTGCGTTTTTTGAATGCCATTGCTGAGGAGGACCACGCAAGAAGCATGTCAGAGCATTTCACCAGTAGACTGGTATCGATAGCTGCTGCTAGGTTGCTGAGTTAGGTGTCACAAAGGCAGAAAGTAGCCTTTACTGCATTAGATAATAGCCGATGTGCCGCTGTCATGTGCGCTTCAGACACTTGAGAGATTCACTGCGTTTTGTTTGTCCGGTCTCAGATGGAGATCCCGCAGATCGCTGTCTAACGTCTTATTGAAATGAATGACGCGATCGTTGCAACACATAGTCGAGCTTTCCTTCTAGTCTGGCTTTAAACTGCACTAGGCCTGTATGTGGAGTGGACCATGTTATTTTACTGCGTAACAAGCTGCTCTCACATTGGGCTACTTCAGCAGTGCAGTGGTGTTTGGGCAGGATGGTGTCCTCACAGCATGGTGCCCTCTCCACCTGGGGGTCTCATCGCAGCGTCCATTTCTTCATTCATCTGAATGGGCGCTTGTGCGGTGCGCTGCAGTGTGTATACAGTACATGTTTAATTACACACAGCGCATGTTTAATTACTTGCATTGTGTTTTTCCTCCTAGTTTATATCAGCTTTATGCCCTGAGTTGATTTAGACGTTTTGAGTTCCGGTTTGGGCGTTGATTAGGAGCCATCAGTCTGTGTAAACACATGGACGTTATTATTATATGGAACTTGATGAAATGCTGTAAGAAAAGTGCATTATAGTGATGGGCACACCACATGATTGTCGGTGATTAATAATAGTCATAGTAATTGGGGATGCAAGTTGGTCAAATATTTGTGAGCTGATGAACACATGACATAAATCAAATGGGAATATGTTGTTTATCATAAAAACTGGACACATAGGCCAGATTCCTCTACATGTAGGAAACCACTGTCACACTGTGATGATGTCACCTGGATGCAGTGTATTCAGTCTAATCGGAAGTTTTTTTTTTACCTGAGTAATATCACGCTGTAACTAAAGCTGGAAAGTCTGAATTTTATATTAGAGTTAAATGAGTTATCCGAATCCTGTTGGACATGTATGCTATACTGGGGCCTTAACATGTATGCCATACTGGGGTTTGTTAAATCCGTAGATCACGCTGTGCGGACTAATGTCGGGATCGGACCGCACAAATTCTGACTCAGTTTTCACATTACGAACAAGAAACAGGCCATGTAGCAGGACATAATCGGAGAACAGAGATTTGGTGTCTGGGACGCCACACGACCTCGATGAAAGGTCTAGCATGTCAGACTTTTGTATTTTTCTGCCTTGACATATACTATGACATGTTGACCAATAAGAGGACAGCGTGCACTCTGGTGCACATGCGAAAACATGGTGAAAAGAAAAAAGCCTTTTTTATTACCCAAGCTTGCAATATAAAGACCATTACTTGCTTAGTTAAAGTTTAATATTTAAATTCAGTTGCATGTTTGAAGAACATGAATTTGATAGTTTTGCATCGAAAGTACTAAGCAACTAGCTATAGCTATTTGTGCAATTAACCTGCTTCGCATTGTTTGCATGGTAAAATTGCACCACACATCTGCCATAATAAAATTTTGGGTTTTGAGTAAAAGTTTTCTGACCGTGTCTGATTCAGGTTGTGCATGTATTTATATACTTTATTTGTAATATATTGTGTTTTTGTAATCTGCATTTGTAATATATTATTCATTGTATTATATTTGTTTATATAGTGTCCTGTTGAGAATATCTCATGTATAATTTCCTAAAAGTGATTGAATGTATGTCCACGTATAGCATTTCAGTTCTGATTTGTTTTGTTTAAAAACAGGGGTGCCTTCTCTGTAGTCCGGCGATGTGTAAAGAAGTCAACCGGCCAGGAATATGCTGCTAAAATTATCAACACAAAAAAGCTGTCAGCACGAGGTAAGACACGCAGCTGCTTGAGTCTTTTGTTGTCCTCATCTGCACCTATGCGCACTGCCTCAAAGTGTTTTGTGAAATCTTGGGGTGCTGTGTTCATTCATTTGTTTTCCCGATGATCTTGCGTCAGCAGCCCACGTCCAGGCCATAACTTACTCCCAATGTGGTCTCCAGTTCCAGCCACAAGCATTTGCAAAAAGCTGTTCCTAGCACTTTCCAGTAAAAGCTGTAGACAGCTACATCAGATCTTTAATATTTAAGGACCTCTGAATGTGCGGCATATTTACACATGCCTCTCCCTAATAAATGAAGTTCAGTGTTTAGTTGATTTAGTTGTTGAACTTCTTTGGTAAGGTGCAGTCCAAGTAGAAGCTGTTTTGTGTTCAGTGGCACTGTCAAACACGCCTGTCTGAATATAGCAGTGAGGTTTTTGTGCTTGTCGGCGTGTATGTTTCTTAGTGTTGGATAATAAATAAAACTGGCATCTGTCATCTGATGTTCTGTATATCTTTGTGTTTTATCATGTGCGACATGAGAGAAAATGATATTGCATTGTTACCTGCACATTTCTGCAGTCTGCTGCTATAAAGTCCTGTTCAAAGTGAAGTGAAGTTGTGGTAGACTGCTACTGTTTTTATTCCCCCTTTCTTCTCCATTGTCTTGTCCTCTGACCAGACTAGTTGCACTTCAGTGCTGACAGTATCATTGGGTCTAATTAAGCTCCCGGTGAGGAAGGACTGGATACATGAGCCTTGTGTTCTGTCACTGGAGAAACAAAAGCTGCGGATCTATTTCTGGAAAGTGGACACTCTGAGTACCTGGCCCTTAGCATATCGAATTGAAGCTGGTCTTGTTTGACACTGATGGAGATGGATAATTATTTGATTATTCTTTCATCCTTTGTGTGCCCACATGTGAGAGACTGGAAACAGAGTGGTAACATTTGCTCCCTCCAAACCTCAAAACGCCCAACTTATCTATTGTTCTTTCCAGAAATGTTCACGCCACACCGAAGAGCAAGCTCCAGCAGCATCTACATTCTCCTCCAAGTGTGTAAATGACTTGTAATTCATGTTTTTACTACCACTTTTCCACAAATGGAGATCATTAAAAATTATTCTGGGTTCCCAAGATCATTTACACCATTGTTATGCAGACTACCTTGTTTGACACTCACGTTCCATCTCCCAGTTTCTGAGCAGCTGTCTTTTAGCTCCATAACTCTCCCAGTTGGCTTGTCATTTTTCTAGCCCTCATTTCAAGGCACATGTAATGGCATGACTACAGTACATGTGGCTAGCTATCTCACTGCTACGCCCAGCATGTAATTAATGAAATTCAGGGTGTGGAAAAGTTCCTTCAGAGTGACAAGATCAATAGCCTGCTCAGTATTTCTTTGGTGTCGGATTCTCTAAAAGTTCCATTCCGTGTTTCCAGTCATGTGGAGGTGTATGCCATGCTGACCTTCTTTATATTCCATGCGTAATGAGTCACGTGATTGGCTAGCCGTGCCATTAAAGTTAGTCATCCACCTGTGAAGATGCAGTGTTTGTTCTAATGTTTCATGTTTCCATCTTTTAATTTTTTTATGATTGTCTAAACCATCTGAAGTACAGCTTAACTCTGCTGTATATGAAAGCTTTTGGTGAACAATTTGCAGAGAATGTGTTTGGGAGAGTTGTTTTGGAGTTAACCAAGAGGGCTTTAGGTGCTGTACCAAAGGATGGTAAAAGCCACTGGAAAATATGCTTCCATTGCTGGAGTCTTGTTTTACATAGCATCTAATATCTTCTGGTCACTTGTTACAGACATGTCTAGCTACTGTTAGGCAGCTTTAAAGGAGCATAATGTGAGAACCCATGAGGGGTCTTTTTTTAACGCCACATTTGTAAATACAAATCACATTTTCGAACCCCTTCATGGACAGCTGTATACCCATATCAACCATGTCAAGTAATGAGTAATATTGAACAATATCTGTACAAATATGACGGCTAATGGAGAAAAGAACAGCTAGTCAACTAAATGAACCTTATAGAACTTTGATTCCACTAACACACTTGGGTGGCAAGCTAGTCAACACAGCTAGACTGCAACCAACACAAAAGTATGTACATATGATCTAGCAAGATTTACTAACATCATCTCGAGATGTCTAGCGAGTGGCTAAATCTATGTCAAAATGGGCTGACTTAACCTACGAGTAATAACTAGAGAGTCGATGACTTTGCAAAACGTCAAGTAAGTTCAACAACACAAGACAAGTAAGCCAACTAATGAGTTAGTACTTACTAGTCCGACAGAGGGAAGGTCAGCTCAGCATTTGTCTTGCAGTCTTTTATCTCTCTTGCCAACGAGTAAAAGCCAGTTCAAGATTTACTCTTGTCCAGTCTTCTTGCTCAGTCACTCTCTCTTTTTCTCTTCCTTGCTCGCTCCAGCAATGCCTTCTTCGGGTCTCTATCCATAGTTCTTGGTGTGTGACTTAGTTCCATAAAGCTTTACACAGTTCTCACCCGAGGTCTCATGACTCCATGCCGTTTTAAAGACAACATTCTTGTTTTCCTGTAGTTTTCCATTGAAATGTAATATTTTTTACCAGCCTCTAAACTCTGAAAGACATTTCACTGAGGAAAACGGAGATCAGAGACCCTCTCAGACCTCACTTAAAGATATGGTTTTCAGTTTATGCCATATGCATGTCCCCTGGAAGTCAGCATTTCTGATTTGTGTTCAATGTGTTGTTGTCCATTTAGAGGCCCTAAAATAGAGTTAGCGCCCTGGGCCCTTAATGGCCTTCATATGGCCCTGGACGTGAGAATCTAAGAATGAAGGTGCTGTAGGTTTTGCAGGTTTAAACTGTGGCTGTTAAGTTGAACTTATCTTCTCTTTCTGAGGCCACATGGTGCTACTTTGCTAATAGTCTGTTGTTCAGTGTTGTAAAGAATAACTTGTATTTAGTCATTCCATCTTTCAGGGCTAATTTCAGGTCATCCAAGCGTTCTTTCATTATGTTAATACAGGGCTGTCAAAGGTAACATGTTAATTCATGTTAATTAGCTTGAGCGTGGCTGGTAAACTCCAGTCCTGTAGAGAACTGTGCAGCACAGTGTTCGTGTTTACTCTGCTCCAGCACATTCAAGTGAAGTCAGGGTGGACTTGATATGAGCATGGTGTCTTAAATGAAGCAGAACGTCAAACTGCGCATTGTTCTATCCTCACCGGTCTGGTGTAGCTCCTGTAGTCGCTGTTTTACTGAAGCACAATTACTCTGAACAGTCTACGTGTTCCTCAAATAGGCACTGTATTCAAAATGAACAAGGACCAGTGATCAGTTTGGTGTTGCTTTTTGCTTGTGTGAACGTTGTGCTTTCTAAATGAGTTACTCTCTGAACTCTCTAATTTGCTTCTATATTCCAGAGTCATTATGGTTATCTGGTACTTGATTGTCAGCCCTGCCAGAGGCAGTAGAGCCATATTTTTAAAACCCAGGCATCCTGGACGTCTATGAAGAAATGCTTCTCTAGGCAGTCCTAGTGTTCTAGGAAGATGCTGTCGTCAGATTAGCTTTTCCAGGTTTAAGGAGGTTCTAAATAAATATGGTCCTAGCGAATAATGTGTTCTGTGTTCAGCTAAACAGCCTCTGGATCTTGTGCAGGGGCAGGAGTAGGGGGTAAAAAGTAGCAAAGAAGTTGTTTATAGTGGATATTTGTACATGTGTGGAGAGATTGTCCAATATGGTGTTGTTTCTGGTGCAGAGTGGTAGTAAGTGGCTACTTGAGCCACAGGAGCTACATTTCTAGTGGCCAAAACGTGAAGTGTTGTGACCAGTGACACCAAGCAATAGACCATGTTGACCTGAAGATAACATCTCGGATTGTGAGTGAGTGTCATTTCAGGCTGCATTTGTTACAGGGATTGGATCAGATTATTTTTTGTCCCATTGGCTCACTTATTTATGGGCCTAATAATGTCATTTTATTTATGATTATATATTTTTTTCATCAGTTCTTTCATTTCAAGCTTACAGTGGTTTATGTATGTTTGTCTTGCTCTCCCTGGCTGGGACCCTCACAACGTGTCTGTCTGTGTGTGCACACATACTAAGAGAACCCATAGCCCGAACACTAGGACCGATGGTTCAGTTCATGTAGCTGCTAGCTGAATTACAAAATGTCCGGCCTTTGTGTCTTGGTCCCTGCGGATGGCCACCAATCAAGGCATTATTTAAAAGACCCCTGGACCAAACGAGAAAAAAGCAAAGGTAATTTGATCAGTGCATTTTTGGCGGCATTGGCTGGAATCTTTTCAAGTATCCTGGCAACTGTTCTTCTTCAGACTCTTCATCAGGTTGGCTGGCACCAAATTAAAAAGTAACAGTCCCATTCATTTAGGGGGGAACCTATTCAAATGCCAGGGCTCCATCTCTTTAAATCTGCCTCTACCCTGTGGCCTTAATCAAAGCTGAGCGAGAGCCTTGCTCATGCCAGCATGTTTTACACAGACAGGCGCTGCAATCAGCTGTCTCTGATCCTCCATCCACTCCATCATCTGTTAAAAGGGCATGGCTGCGACTGTTGCCAGTGCCGTATTTATGTGTTCAATATTCAAGGGAAGACAAACTGCGAAACCCATGTAGTTCATTGCTGCATTTGTGCTTTTTGCCAGAACTGGCTCATTGTCCAAAGCTGCTGCTCTGAATCCTGTTCTGAGAATTGTGACTGTGCTTCTTTAGGTCACCCTTACGAAAAGACATTCAGGCTTTACTGGTAAGTTGGGGTATAAATCTGGAAACAATGGTCACTGAACACTTATTTTAATGAAATTTAATACATTCTGACTTTCCAAAATCACTTGCTCCATTTTTGCTCCTTCCGGTCAAAAGAACATAAAAGCTAAATAACTGTCCCTACAGTGGGTCTCCATGCGAATACGTGCAATTTATGATAAGACTAGAGGGACATTGCATTACCCTTGCAGAGTTAGAAGTATGCAGACTGTGTACTATTCATATCATCATGATTTTTTTAAAGACATGTTAACACATTAGATGTTAAATATTGTATGTGTTAGTGTTATGTGTTTCTTCTGGTGTTCATGCAACACACATCTTTGCCTGTGTGTTGCATTTGGTTTGTTTATGTCTTAAGTTTTGCCTTTGCATGAATTGCAAGATTAGGTATGTAGCCTAATGATAATACTTGCATACAGTCTGTTCCAAGCAGTGAGCCTAGCCATCCACAGTAACCACAGATAGTGTAACAATGGCTATAAGCCTCTCAAACACATCATTTTATTTTCTTCATTATTTTGGGCCCTCTTTGATGCTTTTTTGCGTTTGAGTTTCTGTCCCCGTTCCTAGCAGAGTTACAGACATATAGAAAAATACTAGTATTACAGTGTGTGTTCTAATTACTACATATAGCAGTATCATCATGTCGTGGAGTTTATTAAGAATTTCCTGCTCAGTCAGTAATAGCATAGTTAAAAATGAGTCTCTATTTTTTTCATCAAATTTTAACTTGATCAAAACCCCTAATGATAATGTATTTGGACAGGATGCGAAAAGACAGTGTTAAAAAAGACATAGCTTTTGGTCAGTTAAAGTTGCACTCTGTGAGTTTTTGCATGCAAAGTGTGGAAGAGCATTTTGTAACATTTGGATATGCTTCGGGCCCCTTTCCCTGAGCGCTGAATCTGATGATTGTGAGCCTGTTGAAAAAAGTCAAAACTTGGTGAAGGATGTGTCTTCTAAGAATGTGAGTGAATTGTCTGGTACTGTCACCATATGTTCATCAGTGTAGTGTTGATTTGGAATTGATTTGCCACACTTAGACATGTTACTTGCAAAGGCCTGTTTAGGCCGTCTCTACAACATGGCCTAGGTATAACACAGAAAACAAGACCAAAAAAGGATCAGAATTGAATGTAGCCAAAACTTGATTCATCAGGCCTGTGCTGGTAACCTTGCATGCATGTAACCATGCAGAAAGTAACTGTGGTAAGCAATTGGGGCAGAAGTATTTTTTTTTTCTTTACCTTGTCATCCAGCAACTTTGTCGTGTTCCCCTACACTGAACTGGAAGCGGGGTGAGCAGTGGACTGAAGCTTAATCTTTATCAAATATAAGAACTGCAGGGAGAACCTAATAATTGCACACTTCAGATAAAGTTGTGGTTATGGTATATACTCATCTGTAATTAACCAAGTAAGAAATACAGAATTGAGAATGTCACACAAATTTTACCATCTGAAAGTTTGTGGTCACTCTTCTCCAAAGCCATGTCATCAGAGGCTGATATTCAAGAACTAAGACGTGTTATTTATTTATTTATTTATTTTAAGCTAGATGGAACCATCTTTCTCTTGAGGCGTGAAGCCGTTCTTTCTGATGTATGAAGCCTGACCCTGTGGTGTGAAGATGTCCTTTAAATGTTTGAGGCTTTTTGTTCAGGCATGAAATCATGCACAGGCATGTGCAACGAGCACATTTAACCATTTACATTTACGTTTACGGCATTTCTTGGCTGTGAGCATCGTGGTGCCCCTTGCTGAGCAACACACACACTGTGCTAGCTCATGCTGCCGGTTGCGTATGATGTCAGAAGGTGCATGGAAAGGCACTGCTGAATAATTGACATGCACCGCCTGCCTCTGCTCAAATGGGAAAGGGGGCAAGGACCTCTTCCTCTCCCCACCACTCCCACTCTCTCTGTTTTTCTGTCTCTGTCAATCTGGACCTCCTCCTTTATGTTCTTTCACTTAATCTCTCTCTTTCTCTCTCGCTCTCTCTCTTTACCTCTCCCTCTCTCTCCCCTTATCTAACTGTCCCTCTATCCGTCTCTCATACCGTGTTCCTCTCTATTTCTGGTCAGGTGCTGCACTGTGTTCTTGCTACACTATCATGGCTTTGGAAGGCTTCCTTGCTGTTTGTTGGGAGGCCAATTGGCAGAGGCCTGATAAACGTAGCGGCACGGCTGCCGTTGTGAATGTTTAATGGAACAAACTGTGCATTTTTAATGAGCACAAGTTAAGTGTGTGCGCACGCGTGTGAGAGAGAGAGAGAGAGAGAGAGAGAGAGAGAGAGAGAGAGAGAGTGTGAGAGTGAGTGAGTGAGTGAGTGAGTGAGTGAGTGAGTGAGTGAATAGAATGAATAGAATGTGTTCAGTGTACTTGGGCATATGTGTTTTCAGCTTTGATATGTCTGTCTATGACTCTGGATATACACGACATCAAATGTATGAAGAATATAATCAGACAAATCTAAATCTTTATACAGGGCTGTATACATACGCAGATGTAGTAAATGGAATGTAGTAAAGCACCCCTCCCCCTTCTTTTAGCGGCATTCCCCCATTCCCTTTGTTCTCCTGGAAGCTTCGATGCCAGTTGGGATGTGGTAGTCAGGAAAACTGGCTGGATACCCCCTCATTTTCATGAAGTTAGAGTTCAGCCCTTGCTTTTGCTGTTTTGCCCACTGCCTGAATTACAATAAAGGAACTCAAGAGCCTTGAGATCTTATCAGTCGTTACACTGTGACAAACGCGCAAAGGGTGTAACCTCAGCAGAACGCTACAGCTATCGCATGAGTTTCAATACAGCCTGCAGTCCTGTTGTATTGTAGTATTCTGCATTGATATTATGCAAGAAGAAAATCAATAGCTAATAGAAAACATGGGTTAGTGATATGGTCAGAAGACTTGGCACCCATAGGAGAGAACCTCGCACTGCATATTAAAAGATGACACCGATCCTATGCCAGGTATTGGGCCGATACCTGGATATAAATCCAATGTAGTCATGTAACAAATCTAGCCTAAAATGGCTTATCACGTTAATAGCCACATGTTGTACATGTAGGTTTGAACTTTATAGCTTACTTTTAGAAGCTCATCTCAAGTGAAATGCTGCACCTTGCATAATTTAAAGCTTAGTAGCTGTTGTAATAAGATTCAATACTATATCTGGAAAAAAGTGGTGATATGCTGACTTTCATTGATATGTAAAGAATGTGAACTAAAAACATGAAAGCTAATAGATTTTTAAACAAGAGCATGAATAAGAAAAAAAAACATCAGTTGTGTTTTGTTGTCAGTCTGATTAAACAAATCAATAATAAGTGCTTACTGTTCCGGATTGTGCTCCGAATTAGCTCTCAGTGCCTCCAACAACAAAGGCCTTCTGCATCTGTATGCAGTCATAAAAAGGTAGCACACAGAAAGCTCAGCTTCTACTGGCTGACACATTTCACTGTGCTTAATGTGGTATGTCCATCATAAGTACATTGCGATGGTGTTGTTTGTGAGTTTGGTAGAGTTAAATAACTGTCATGCAGGTGCTTTTGTCTCTTTGTCTAAAGACAGCTATAAGCAGACTAGGGCTGAACATGAATATTCGACTATTTGTATATCTGTTTGTTTGAGTAGTTTTCTGTCCATAATGCAGCTTTATGTTTAGTTCAGTGTGCCAGGCAATGCCATAGTCTATTTTCTTCGCATGTTCAATGTCTGTGCTTTGTGGTTGCACTGTAATAATGTGGAAATCGCTACTCGGGCTCTTGTATGTTACACTAACTTGGCATCAGTCAATGTGCATTTTCCCAGGGTGGCTGCAAACAGTACCCTTAAGAACTTGGCCCTTACAAGGGATGCAATGTATTCCCTTCGAATTAGACCACCGCAATGAAATGCTTGCAAAACTATACGTGGAATGTTTCCCCCAAACCATCGCTAAGAGTGGCTAGCAGCACTGGGGTAACAGCAGTGCTCCAAGAGGTTGGAGATTAGAATTTTACAGCAGTGAAAGCCTTGAAATTTTCTGAACAACTATTTCTACCCCCCGGGGGGCCAAGTTTGGAATATTCGCTGTTGATTACTGCCGAAACTCTGTATTTGGAACAAGCATAGAAGACATGATTAAGGGATCACACAAGCTGATTGTATTAGCCAAGACAAATGTCCTGATTTGTTGAACACAACATCTCATTTCATATTTAAAACAGGAATTTCATATGCTCTTTCCCCTATCACATTGTTGTTAGCCTCCCGCAACTGTTAATGGGGTGTTGTGATTTGGTAACTGTTGAATCACTCAAAATGAAATGCCTTTTGAGGGTAGGCAGTGAGGCAAGGTGCTTGCTGAACAATCTTAATAAGCTTGTAGTGTTTAGCACGGTAGCTCTAATACAGTGACTGGGGAACACCGTGATGTAATGCTTTCTTGACTGCTGAAATTATTTAATTATGACCTGCTTGAACCATCTAAATCAGGTGCACCCAGGCCTGCTCCCAGAGCCCTACTGAAGAATATGAAAGTTCAGGACAGGTGTATTACTTTAGGGTAGGGCATTACACTCAAGAACAGTAGATCCTAATTGCAGAGGCTGGCCAACCATTATCTAAATAACTTTCCGCCCACATGTTCCTCCCTCATATTATGTAAATGCATTACAGTATGAGACAAGGACGATTGGCTTGGGCAGAACGTAGTTAGCTTTGTTGATGTGAAAACTGTTTATATAAATGTGAAAATAACATTTATTTATTTAGGAATCAAAAAGACACATTTGCCTTTTTAGCTAAAGTAATGTTTTGAGAGGACAGCAGGTCTTGAATAGCAAAAACATGTTCTGGTACTTTATCATCATTCTTTTGTTGTTTCTCCACTTTGCCTCCGAAAATAGCACACTATTATTAATAGCTCTGACCCGTGACTTCTTTGAGACAGAAATTTAAATGAGTGTGCTTCTGTTGCATACGAAAAGGCTGAAAAGCACTAGCAATTACAAGTAATCGGTATACTTGTATGTAGTACTAGGTAGTACTGCTCATAAGAGCGTTAAAGTTTCAAGCTCTAGCATCAAAGTAGCAGAACCAAAGAACTATGAATCAGACAGTCAGCTCGTTCTGCAATACATACTCCTCTTCAGACTCTCACCGCCTTTATGCAGTCGAGCTTTATCCCAGGGGAGCACTTTAAGGCGTTCACTTGGTCAGGGTGAAAATCATTAGGTCATAAAATCTCAGTTCCTTCTGTCTTATTTGCTGCTTTGAGTTTCTCGACCGCTGGGCGCACTGCTGAGAGCTGAACCTGAGGTCCCTGTGACAGGGCTGCTTCTGCCCTGCAGGAGCAGCACCTTCACAGGATGTTCTGCTCCAGGACCCAGACATACTATCTTCAGCATGTTGATGAACTTCACAGTAGCATGGCCAATAGGGGCCAAAACCGAGATGAAGGAAACAGAAGGAAACATCTGATGATGTTTCTCCGCTGCAGGAAGCTTGTGGACACAATTGTCACAGTACTCCAAAGTCCTTATATTCCGCTGCAAGTAAATCAAGATTTTGTTTCTGTTAAGTTAACTTAAATTAACCTAAAATTGCAGTCAACATCAGTGATACCAAAAGCATTTCTCACTTGTAGCTCATTGAAACACGCAAGAACATCTAAATTTTGAGTGCTTGATTGACTAAAGGTATAACCATTCATAATACATTTTGGTGCCACTGGTTTCTGGATTAACATACACTCATCATCAAAAGTATAGTTGCACCCAGAAGGAATCAACTGACAGAACTATAACTGACAATTACATTATTTATTGCAACTCACATCTCAATTTTTTTAATGCTAATTTATGTGCAATAATCTCACTGTTTATTATAATCAAGCACTTTACCACTTTCCAGTGTTAAGTTTACAGCTACAGTGTTATGTTTACATCATATTTTACAGTGTGCAATAATATTATCACTTGGAAACATAGCAATATTTTTCTACACAAAGTGCAATATTTTCTGTAAGCGCAAAGTATAATTTCGTATTTGTTACTTCCCCCCTTCTATATTTATACTTATGTCTCGTCTGCACTATGTTACTAGTATGTCTCGTGTGTTTGCACTATGTTTACATTTGCACATCGGAGTTTGGAGAAATGCAATCACGTTCAGCTATGCACTCCTGCTATAAAGTCTGAATGACAAAGTTCACGTTCACTTTGACTTTTGACAAACTTCTGTGATCTGTCGTTGTCTTCAGTGACGAGTCCCACTTTTGTCTTAGGGTAGACAACCAACGAATCCATGTGTGGAGGCACTGTGGTCAGCACCCAGATGAACAGTTTGTTGACATGCGTCACATGTCCAGAACGCCTGTTGTCACTCCACCTTCACCCTACCGCTAAATCTGATCTGATCTGATCTAAATCTGAATGTGAGAATATTCCGGCTGCACGGGATGGATTCTCACAGGACACCATTAGGAACCTCTACAACTTCAAACAACTGCAAACATGGTGGCCTGATGCCATACTGAGAGACACTACTTCTGTATGTGTAGCTCAATAAATATTCCTCATATCAGTCTAAATGTATCATCATTTATTGTTCTTGGTAACCTGTATCTTCCTTCCCAATAGCATTGCAATCCAACTCTTGGTGCAACTATTCTTTTGATAAGGAGCATATTTTTAATACAGCAAAAATAAAGTGTGCATGAAAAGTTTCCTTACGTTGAAAGGACCTTACATTGTTTGTCCTGCATTGTATGCTGTTGTTGTCCTTGAGGTCCTCTGATGGTTTGTGTTGGATTATGTAGCAAAAATAGCCATGAATCTTTACAAAACCACAATAACAATGCCCAAGGTCTAAGACAGCAAAGGATTAAAAGCTGATGATACATGGCAAAGGGGGCACCATTGGTCAGGTAAATATGACGAGAATAAGTGGTTTGTGGTCTCCAAACAAAAGCTCTTCTGAATCCGATAATTGTCATGCTGTTTACACAGCAGTGCAGAGAGGCAGCAGCTGGGCATTTAGGAAAGGGCTGTGATGTGTTCTATGATGAGCATATGACACCAGCGTGTGGTGTCCGATGCGAACACTGATGCAGATAAACACCATTATTCACAGGGCTGACTCACTGCTTGTGTTGTTTTAGTCCTAACTGGCACAGCAGTGTGTTTGACGGCTCTGTAGGCCATATCTAAAGACGAGATCTAAAAATAATTAGCACAATCTTTTGTAGTTTAAAAGTCGTGATTCAGTTATACCGACTCCTCAGTTTCCCAACATATTTAGCAAGCTGTTTGACGGTACATTACTCTTCTCTAGTTCTGTCATTTGCATTTATTGCTTTTTAAGCCTCGTCATCTGGCTGCTTGTCCATCATCAACGATATCCGATTACTGTCCTATGGCCCAGGCCTAGTGCGCTGTGACAGTGATGCTGTCATAAGTTGTTATCAGTTGTTTAGAGCCACAGCAGACTGTTAGGCTGGGCCAAGAGGAACTTTTTTCCCCCCTCTATTTACTAGTGTGGTAATACTGCCCAGGTTGTTTCTTGGTTGTTGACAGCATGCTTGCATTTCCAATATGGTAGGGAAATCCTCAGATGTGCGTTACGTGTGAAGGGGAGGCAGGTGGCACAAGCGGCAGGTTTCCTGGAACTTAGTTGCGTAGTTTCAGCACCCACGCCAAAGCAAACCCCTTGATATTAAACTCTGCAGATTTCCCCAGCCTATTTGGGGGGCGGGGGGTGGGTAGTCTCCTTCCCAGCTGTAGTTATGTCATTGTCATACCTCTAATCGTATCATAGCCTGTGCGTTGTTTTTAGTTTATGGAGAAGTTGGGAAAAGTAGACTGTCAGTAAGGTTTCAATGAAAGATGATGTGGAAGTGACGATGTGGAAGAGCACACATTGTGCTGCTACCATAAAACCACTGACTAACTGACTATTAGTCCATTGTAGTGTTGTTAGTTAGTCAGGGAAATAAAGACTTAGAACTGAGAAGTGTGTTTGTGAAAGCTGGGACTGCAATTAATGATTAATTGTTAAATTAATAGTCAATGTTGGCTAATCAGGAACAGAATATTTAGTTATTAGTTATTAGTTTATCAACAATTTATATTTAAAAAAACTATTAGAAGGAAGTTCTAATAAAATGCAATGGTCCTTCAAATTTGAAACATCTACTATATCTTCTAAATTTTATTTACAAATACCAAAAAACCCAAAGGCACATTTCTTAAGGACATTAATAAATGCATTGCTCTTGAAAAAGCTGTTTTAATCAGTGGGAAAGTTGCAAAAACCAAAAGGAATAGTAACCTATCTATTAAGTATCTTAGTGTAGTGGCCAGTAAAGTTCTAAGCAAATCTCGAAGCTCAAAACATTACTGAGCATGTGCATGAGGTCAGCACTTTCAAACACATCAAATAGCTGTCCTCACGAAAATAGATTGTTCACCTTTTTGCTGTCTTTGTGTGGGCAGAAGACTAAATTGCATAGTATAAGATACCCTGCACTTTCATAGTTTTGAAATAGCAAACTGAGTATTTTAGCCATGCAACAAAAGGCACGCAGCTCTTCAGCTAACATTATTTATTTCTATTTACTACATTAAAGCAGAGCTAGCCAAAAGAGAGAGCTGCAGGAAATATTTAGTAATATTCAATTAATACGATGAGCAAAATATTCTAAAGTAGAAAAGCAAGTTTGCCACTTATATGAACCTATGCACATCTGTGGGGAAGTCGGTTGTTTATTAAGCTAGTATCGCAATAGTAGCTTGTCTGTAAAAGCATGCAGTTGGTAGCTCTCTACATCATACTCATTAGAGATGATGATTTGGCACAACTTGTGGTGGCAGTATCAGCTTAACTCCAGGTATAGACCGAATAAATAAGTTTCCTACTGCTCCTGATTGCTAGCTAGCTAGCAAGCTCTGCTGTAAAGCAGTTTTGGGAGACTAACGAACTTTCAGCACTATTGCTGTTCCACTCACTGCTGTTCAAACAGAGCCAACCGCTACTGTGTTCAAGCTTGCCAAGTTGGAGCCCTGGTTTGAGATTTTAAAGCTAATTGTTGTGAAAATTATTTTCTGTCAGTGATGTTTTGATGTTCATCATCTTTTATTAGGTTTCATTAAGAAGTCTAATAATAATAATGATAACAATAAGAATAACACATTTTTTCCATGCATTTATTAGATTGAAAGTTGTCTTTTCTTACTCTTTGAGAAAATGTCTGATGCAGTATTTTAGAATGAGCATGTTTGATAGCTGCAGCACTGCTGAGAAGTGGGCAATGACACACTATTTTTAGCTTTTGTCTGTGGTTTTAGCAACTTGGTTGCTCACTTATTTACTTCTAGGTTGTGCACCACTCACAGCCCTGCACTGCTAGCTGTACCACTGCGGGAAACAGGAAACGGGAAGCCAGCTAATTAATATCAAGATTCATTGGCAGCTATTTTTTTTTTATCTGTTATGTTATGCAGTCCTTGTGAAAACTCTTACCTGCTGTTGGTTCTGACATGGCAGGCAGCCAGTTTGAATGCTCAGGCTAGTGACTGAGACCAAAGAGCGCTAGTACCGCACACCATTCCTGAAAAGCACACGTGGAACGGCAGCTTGGCACAGGTGTGTGAGGACCTGAGATCAGTATGACATTAATAAATCTCTCTCTCTCTCTCTCAGGGGGGATTTGTAGTACCTGTTTTGTTTTAACTGCTGTGAAGCCTCAGGCATCTAAAGCATGTAACAGGATAATCCTGACTGATCACGGGGAGACATAGTAACATTGTCCATCACCCGACCAACTGGCTTAATCTTGCACACATTTCCACCCCCATGTTGCATTTTACTTATCTGTCCTTTAGATCAGCGTATTAATCCATGAAGACGACTCATATACATTGACTATATCGCATATACATAGTGTATGTTTTATACACACACACACACATATCATAGACTGTGTGTTGTACCCAGAGCCCAGAGGTGTGTGTTTATATTATATAGTCGGTTTACTGTCATTATGAAGGTCCTGCTTGCAGTTTTACTAGCAGCACTAATGAGCTCCAGAGAATACCAAACAGCAGGCTTCCTGGCTACACCAGGTTTCCTGTTTGTTGAGATGGTGTTTCAGTGTCATTGTGGCGAAGAACATTTTCCCCTTAAACCAACAGTGTAGTGGTCTGTATAGACTTTTATTTATTTGTTTATGTATTTTTAATTATTTGTTTGTTTCTGCTACCGTGGTTAGCATGCCGTCCACTGTGTACATCAGGGAGACGGTTTTATAACCTCTTTTTTAAATGTTTGCTTTTATCTCCCAGTGTCTATAGCCTTTCACAAAACACACATTCACACCCTTCCTAGAAACAGCGAGGCCTCGATGGGGTGGATATTTGTATAGCCTATCTTCAGTTGTAATAAAATATTTGTTATTGCTCCTCTGTTTGGATGAAGCATGTATAGGATTTTGCAGATCGCTTGACTGGTCAGGCTCCTGTTGTGCACGACTCGCACTACCTGCTGTTACGTATTGTATTGTGCTATGCCTGGATTGTGAAAAATCTTCCCATGATCGGAAAATGAAGTTGCCTTAACTGAATGTCATGTAGCAATGCCTGTGTCTTTTGTGTGCTGGTAGTGACATCAAGAGTGGGCCTACATATGTCACAGTGACCACCAAACCACCATTGGGATCAGCAATATAAGATAACAGGTGTTGTGCTGAATTCCACTTCCCCTCAGAACCCAGCTGAGGCTGCCATATCATCTTTGTGTTTTTAGACTGAAACAGAAGATCCAGCTTAATGTTTAGGCCTCAGATGCAGTTGGTTTTAATCACATTTCTATGGTATTGAATGGTATTGGGCCAATGCATCATGCCGGATGTCTCAGCATGGAGTTGTAGGGGTTCCTAATGGTGTCCTGTGATAATCCATCCCATGCAGCTTGAATATTCTCACATAGTTCCTGCAGATTTTGCAGGAGGGGTGGAGGTGGAGTGTGACACCAGGCCTTCTGGACATGTAACAACAAACCATTTGTTTTGGCGGTGATCATGGTGCCTCCACACTCGGATTCGCTGGTCATCTCCAGCAAGACAAAAGCTCTTGGTCACTGAAGATGACCTGCTGCCATTCTTAGTCATGGAGGACATCACTTCTAGCTGAATGCCTGAATCGTGGCTGTGGGGTCAGTCAGGTACAGCGATAAGACCTGAGTGTGAAACTTGAATCATGTCTCACAATGTCAAACCTACCCTTGGTTTCATTCCTTTAACTGTTGACGTCATTGCAGTCTTTGGCGATGTTGATGTGGTGTTATGGGCAACAGGAGGACTCATATGGGACGTCACTCCTCGCTGAAAGTCTGCTATTATTGATGATAATAATAATAATAATAAGAAGAAGAAGAACAACAACAACAACAACATCATCAACATGAAAGAAGACAGGCTCCCCCTCCTCCCTTTTTAACCCCTGGCTATACTCCATTATCATCGTAGTCTGTTTAAAATGGTGAGCCTGGATGGAGAGGCTCAGGATATCCTGTTGAAGGACTCGTCAATGGGGTCCCTTTATTCTGGGATTTCTAGTGTCTCAGACAGGCTCCCTGCATGGCTACTGTGGCGTGGCTGGAATCTACTGCCTCACTGAAGCGTCAGTCATTATTCACTCTGACATCACACTGCCCGGCAACAGCATCAGCTTCTCTAGGATTGGTGCCTTTGGGATCATGATGCAGGAAGAGATGACGCCAGAAATGGAGCGCACTGTGCTGAAGCTCATGCTTTGAGATTTTGTAAAAATCTTTCTTTTAATCATAACTGGGATTTATTCCTGTATTCCATGCGCTGACTCTAGACAGCTTGCGCTTAGGCACATGGTAGTTGCGTTGTCATAATATCCAAAACTGTCACTACCTGATTGGGATCTCGTTTGAATGGGGAACTATTTTTGAGAAACTATGAGGAAGTGTGGTTTGTGATGTGCGTATGAGATGCAGATTGTTTATAGTTTGTCATTGTTACGCTCTCATTATCTCACCGTTAGCAGAAAAGAGAGGTCAGGACTCGGAAACCCTTTGCTTTGCGTACTGTTTGAGGACAGATGTGTAGACCTGTCTATCTGCTAGTCTGCTATAATAGCTGTTGTTCATTCTGTGCTCTGTGGGATGACATGCAACAGCTGCAGTGAGCATGTTGCGACACAAATGCACATATATATATACACATGCACAGACAACTCTGAGTGTGTCCGGATTCTACATGTGTGTGTGTGAGCAGTAAAAAGAGCCTGCTGATGTGTACAGATGTGTGTTTGAGCTTTTGTTTGCTCTTGTGTTCTCTTCAGTGAAGCTTTAAGCATGATTCACCTATGCCCCGGTTGTGTGTGTATGCAGTTAGCATGACGCATGGAATTATTATCCAGTTTTAACAGTAAAAAGACGCATAAAGCCAGTTACAGTTACAGGCCCGCCCTTGCTTACATCACATGCGCGGCCAAGCATGAAACTTGAATCATTGCCATGCCTTACAACGTCGAACCTACCCACCAGGTTTCATTGCTGTTGGTTGATTCTTTCTGGATGTAACTATTTGTGCAGATGTTTTTGTTAATGATGAGTGTATGATTATTTTTATTATGATGTTCATTCCTAGCCGGAAGCTAAAACCTATGATTGGTTCCAGTACAGCTCTCTATACAGCTCTCTATATGTCACTGTCTATTACGGTCATGTAATTTCCATAAGCAGGTTCACATTAACGCGACATGAAAAATAACGTTATAGAAATCTAGAAAGTAATTATTCATTCAGTTGAATCTGCAAAAACACATGACAGCAACAGTAGAAGGCCATTTGGTCTCTCAGGAATGATGCTGCCAGGAAATACTATAGCACCTATTTCAGAGTTTTCATGTCTCTCTTACTCAGCTTTAATATCTTAATCATTTGACAGCCTTGGTATTTTTATAATATTTGAATGTTGTATAATATGTGTGATGTTTGGTCATTAATATCATAAGAGTTTTTCAAACTGGCCAATCTCTAAGTAGCTGCACAATGAATGCCCTGCCTTTGGTGGTCATAGCTAATCATTCACCAGAGCCATCTGAAATGGCCAGACTGACGGATGGATGGAGAGAGGGAGAGACAGAAAGAGAAAGCTGGGATAAAGCAGGAGCTTTGAGAAAGTGCTGCAGTACAGGTGATGGATGGAGATGAGGAGGGAAAGAGAAAGGAGAGAGGGAGAGAGGGGGAGAAAGAGAGAGAGAGGGAGAAAGAGACAGAGAGCACTCAGTGACGTGGGAAAAGAGTCAGGTGAGTGTTGCCATGGCAGGGGGGGAGGATAGAATATCATAATAACGCTGGAGTGTGAGGGAGGGATTTTGTGACGGGATGCATGCGGATAGGTGCTGGTGAGGAGTCGATAGCATCCCCCCACCCCCACCTTCCCTGCCTGAATAAAGCTCTAAATAGTGGATTAGCCCCCACTCACCTAGCGGGGGTGGGGGGCTAGGGGGCTGCGCAATGTTTGGAGAGGATCAGGCAGACGAGGCTCCTGTCGGCTCTCCAAGCTTCTTTATATCGTGTTTTATCAATATGTTTGCACACGTGAGTCCCACAGTCCCTATGGGACTGTTTAAGCCTAATTGTCTTGCACAGACTGTCTTGGAGGTGGTCTTCTTCTTCTTGGATCAGCTCTCTTTTTAAAGAAATTGTTCAGCAAAAAAATACAATTTGCTCTTTCCTCATGTGTGATGGATCAGCCAAGACATGTGCGGTGTTCAAAGTTTGCTTCTTTAGATTTGCACTGGAGGCTAATATACCTAACAGATAGCGGGAGCTAAAGTGGGTAAAGCATAATTATGCTGTGACATTTCCTTACAAGTACAGTGCAAGTGCGTAGTCATAGAATTGCAACACAGACGTTTAAACAAAAATACTGTACATTGCCCCCTTGCTGATTTCGTGTTTGGAGCAAAAGTGTGCCAATTTGTATCTCTGCTGATTCCGACTGTACATCCCTGTAAGCAAGTACATTTAAGATTACTCAACAACTCGATGCACTTGTTTGGTAATTCATCTAAAGCTGTGTGCTAGTCTTGACCATAGCTGAATTCTGACCAGTACTTATCATCACTGTGCAATAGCAGGATGTTTCTGCTACACTTGTACTGCATGTGTACTTTTCACCTTCGTCCTTAAATTATGAAAACTTGCTCACAATTTGCTCGGAATTAGTAGAGTTCTTGAGTAAAGTACATCTCCCCTGGAGGAAGTATTCATTTCTCTTAGTTTCCTGTTCCTGTCTCGCACTTCCCCATTCATTATTCTATATTCTGAAGGGTTGTCTGAAAGCTTGCTCTGTAAATGTTATCCGTAATGACCCTTTTGCTTGTTGACAGAGAATAATTCAGACTTTTTCCTGTTAGCTCTGTGTAAAATTGCATTAGCTGTGTAGTGTCTAGGCAGCGTGTGTTTGTGTGTGTATGTGCTTTATTTTCAGCCTGTCTGGGCTTCTTTCTCCTCGTCAGTCATCTGACATGGACGTGGTGGTTTGGTGTGAGCTGTTTGCTTGGCTTTTTGTGTGCTGGTGTTTAGCAGTGATCAGCTTGGGTATGGAAACTCCTGGCTTTTGATGATTTTCTCTGGCAGCTCAATCAAGCAGAGAGAGTGCTGCACCGGTGTGAACTGAAGAGCCAAATGGAGTTCTTTCTCTCCGTTACAGCGGTGTGAAACTCTCTCTCCCTCTCTCTCTCTCCCACACACTGTCTCTCTCACTCTCCTTCAGGCATAGCTGCTGTTAGAGAGTCTGTTTCAGTTTGACTTTGCTGCTCTAATGAGACGTGACTGCTGTGAGGTGTAAGATAGTGTACTGTATTGCACTCCCTGCTTTCAGCTGTAGCACCCTGTCCACAGAACTCTGTTCACTCTACACCCTGGAGTGACCACTGTCTAGCACCATACACACACTCACTCACTCACTCACTCACTCACTCACTCACTCACTCACTCACTCACTCACTCACTCACTCACTCACTCACACACAAAATGCTAGCTGTACCATTTCCAAAGCTCATCTCAAGGAAGCCCCATATTTACAAGTACCATACATTGCTGGCTTCAGCTTATCAGTCTTTCATTAACTTGTATCAGGTGAGCTGCTAATGTTATTTAATGGTCCACACCATGACTTGAGTGATGACGCCTTCCTACCTTCAAGCAGCCTCCAAACATACCACAATATGTGGTAATACCAGCGCTGTAAATGATGCAAAAGTAATTGTGTTGCTTCTGCACCATCCTGTCCTGCATTTTCAAATTGAAATCAGATAAAGTTCCATCACACAGTCACCAAGAAATGAATGTAGTGCTCAACATTCATTAAATGTCAAATCATGTATCTAACAACAATTGGCGTTAGCATACCTCGCAGACAGGTCTGGTTCTGACCGACTGAAGCATCATTGACACTAGTTGGATAGGAGTGTACAATACACTCAGCCCATGATTCAGTTCGATCCATAATTCAGGTTTCTTATGATATTTAGATCAAAATTTGATTGACGGGAAACCTAACAATCAGAATCAGAATTTTTGTTCAAGTACCAGGTGTACAAGGAATTTCTCTTTGTGCAGGTGGCAACATAAATCCAATCAAATATATCTAGAGAAGTATATACTATACTATACCAAAAACAAACCTGTTCTTAGGTGTTTGAGCGGTAGCGTGTTAGCTCAGCTTTGTTGGCAGGCAGCGACTGTCTCAAATCAAAATATAGAAAATAAAGGCTCACATCTGCAAGCGCAAAGTTGAGTGATGAGTGATGGAGGAATAGTCTATATTGAAGTTCTGTGGTGTATGTGTCGCTGTTAGCCGTCACTGAACTGCTGTCATGCGTGTTTGTTCTTGGGTATTTGGGTGTAAGTCCTGGTTAGCTGCACGGTGGGTGGGAAGTAAACTGCGACACAGTGCACCCATAGGAGTCGTTTAGCTCTATAGTGGAGGTTGTCGGCATTTGTGGCTATAACTGTTTTTATACTAATCTTGCATTCTGCTGTTTGTATGGCCATTTAGTCTATAGACATAGAACCTATTTGACACCGTCATAATTTCTAAATTCTGTCATCTCTTTCCAATTTTCAATTTTCTAATTCTAGCAATAGTATTCAAAGGGTATACAGAGATCAGCCATAGCATTAAACCCACCTCAATGTATCTATACTCTTTATCCATTATATCAGCTCCACATAGGTGCACATTTTAGTTCTACAGTTACAGACTGTAATCCATCTGTTTCTCTGCATACTTCGTTAGCCCATCACCTTTTTTTTCAATGGTCAGGACCCCCACAGGACCACAGACCACCACAGTGCAGGTATTATATGGGTGGTGGATCATTCTTAGCACTGCAGTGACACTGATATGGTGGTGGTGGTGTGAGTGGATCAGAGACAGCAGTGCTGTTGAAGTGTCACCTCAGTGTCACTGCTGGACTGAGAATAGTCCACCAACCGAAACTATCCAGTCAACAGCGTCCTGTGGACAGCGTCCTGTGACCACTGATGAAGGACTAGAGGATGACCAACACAAACTCTGCAGCAGCAGATGAGCTATCAGCTCTGACTTTACATCTACAAGGTAGACTAGCAAGGAAGTAGTGTCTAATAGAGTGGACAGTCTTTGTCTGATCCACTCACACCAGCACAACACACACTAACACACAGTGACTTTAGTGTAACTGCAGTGCTGAGAATGATCCACCACCCACATAATACCTGCTGCGTGTTGATCCTGTGGGGGTCCTGACCCTTGAGGAACAGGGTGAAAGGGGGATTACAAAGTGTGCAGAGAAACAGGTGGACTACAGTCTGTAACTGTAGAACTACAAAGTGCACCTATGTGGTAAGTGGAGCTGATCAAATGGAGTGTAGATACAAAAATCACACCTGAAACCAACAATATTAAAGTATCGCTAACGCATCATCTTATTCAGTGAACACATAACTCGATTTCCATATTTTTCCTGTATATGTCTCAGTGTAAATAACATCTCACGGCTTAGCTTTCTTTAATCTAAGGTATTAGGTTTGCCATTATGGTAAAGTAGTTGTAATATAGTAGTGTTACATAAACAGAATAAAGGTGCCCACAGAGGACAAACTTAATCTCAGTTTAAATTTAATATGCTGTTTTATGCTTAAAGTGCTGTTTACCCACCCTGACACGCTAGTGCAGGGGCACACTGCAGATGAGCCGTGAGTACCGAGTGCTGTGTGGCAGGGCCGTGGCATTAGCCTGCGTCAATACAGGCCCACATTGATTGTGAGTTGTGAGAGAGACTCATTTCCAGTGGCTGTAAGCCCCGTTAATCAGCCCTGATGCTCACAGAGCCGTAATCTGGAGTCAGTGCTGAGCTGCTGATCACAGGAAGAGCGTCTCGCTTTCCTCTCTGACTCGCGCTGCCTGCTGTGACGTGCGTCTCTGTGTGTGTAGGCTGTTACGTCACCTCAGGATTACCCATCAGCCTTTGCCCATGATCTGCAGTGAATATAAGGCACAGGCTAGTGACATTGGGGACAAGAAGCCAGAATTTCAGCAGAGGTTTTAATAAAGAACTCATATGGCTTCATTGTCAGCATTAAGATACTGTACATTACGTTGCATATTGTGGCAAATTGCTATATACTTTCAAACAAGGGGTATGTTCAACAGTTTATTTTTGCCGCTTTGGTTGAGAATCTTGGGCCCTGCAATGGAGTCGCCTGAGCAAAATGGACAGTAGTCTAAGTATCTGTCCTCTGAGATATCTGAGATATCGGGGTCTTGAACCTCTGCTACTGAACCTCGGAAGCATTTAGTAGCATCTGCTGTTTGGCGAGAAATCAAATAAGAAATCAAATCCTAAGATCAAATATAGTCCCATGGTCAAAACATGTTTGCTTCTTCAGCTTTGTGCTGGAGCTGCAAGACTAATGTAGCTCATAGCACCACCAAGTTAGCATTGTGCAAACTTCATGCCTAAATCTCATGTGATTGTAGACACTGAACTACAAACTCAAATTCAGGCTTCAGTATGGCCGCTACTATTGCTAGTTATGCAACATGCTATGCAACAGTAGAGTAAAGGGTAGATCAGGTGATTTGCAGACATGTACAATGCTGAGGTTGGTTCTGAGGTAGGCTGAAGGTAGGCTGCTGTTTGTTAACTGTTACTGTGCCTGGCCATGTTGGTTGAAGATTGTGTGTGCAGTTCCTAGTGATGCTTCAGCCATCCGTGGACAGGACTCCTAGAGAGCATTACTGGCATTGTTTTCTCTGGGCAGGATGACCCTTTGTCTCCCTTGACCACCCAGCATGATGCTAGCTAATAGGCCGGCATGATAAATTGTATTTTAACGTGATCACAGTATGAGTTTCTGCAATAAGCGCAGTAGAGAGATGTCTCATCGCCGGCACAAACCGTTAGAATGCTATAGAGTGCCTGTGCTGGGATTGAACCCTTCTGTCCCGTAGGACGAGTAACTCCACAGAACAAGAACAACCCAGCCTGAACTATAAGCCTGTAAAACTTTATCAAACATTTAGGGTTGTTTTCACACCCAGTATTGCGTAGTGTTCAGAAATGGACACAGTAGCAACAAATGCAACAAATGTAATAAGGATAATTTAAATGTAATGTAATTACTATCAAACTGATCAACTGACTGTGTAAAAATGAATATGTGCACATAAATTCTGCTTACAAAGCTGCAAGAATCTTTTTATGTTGCACTGAAACCAAATTGTGCATGTTATAGTGTGTGGTGCTATAGTGTGTGGTACTTTTTGTAATTTTATATTTATATATAAAAAATTGTTCATATAAAAAAAAATGACCTGCATCACATCCAGACAGCCACACTATTTTCATTGCTGTAATTCATTTGCTTCTAATATTGTCGTTGTGATATCCGATAGCTTTATCGAAAATCACATTTTATGTCAATGTCATACAGTCCTATTGTCTAACATGACCCTCTGTTCTCCTGAAAAGGTTGTGAGGTTGTGTTACATTATGACAGTACAAAAAGATGTGATGACCATATAGGGGAAAAAAAGATGGAGCAAGTTATTTTGAGCATTTCTCTCACTGCTCCTCCAGTGCTCTGAGGTTGTGATGCTTTCTCTGCTTTGCATTCTGTGGGGGAGGGAGGAGAAAGGGGATGAGGGAGGCTGGGGGTGAGAGGCTACAGCTCTGTGGCCAGTGGCACTTGCTGTTGCCCAGTACTCTCTGTCTCTATCTTTTCTTCTATCCTCTTTCTCTGTCTGTCTGTCTGTCTGTCTGTCTGTCTGTCTGTCTGTCT
>CM067478.1:20533537-20549172 GCA_034552555.1 Semaprochilodus insignis
TCTCTCTCTCTCTCTCTCTCTCTCTCTCTCTCTCTCTCTCTCTCTCTCTCTGAACAGCAGCCCTGAGGAGGAGGAGGATTGCTTATGTAAGTGTAGCCTGCCCCCTCCCTTTGCAACAATACCGCTCCACATGCAGAAGCTCACACTGCTATTCTGCTATTGGTGGAAAGTTTCGAGTGTGTTCATTTGGTCTAAACTCTCTGGTACATTCTTGGAAGTAAGACTGCGTAGTGTAGTGCACTGTACTTCTAAGATGGGAAGTGAGAGACAGAATCCTTCATCTTGGTCATTTTTATGAACTGCGCAGTCAGTAAACATGGTCTGATTTTATGTGCTGATGTTGACTGTTGGCTGCAAATACCCAACCTGATGACAGTATTAATGACATACCTGCAGTTGGTAATACTGCAGGTTCTACTTTTTTTTTAAATTATTATTATTATTTTTTATTATTATTATTATTACAAGCAGCAGGTTCTGTTTAATCTGTCCTAATTAAAATCTCGGGAAAGATGAATATCATGATGCCTTAAGTACCGTGTAAATGTCTTGAAGTTTTGTGAAATGATTTTCCCAGTTATCCCCAACATGCACTGAAAAATAAAATAGAAATAATAATAATGATAATTAATAATCACAATAATTACAATTCTGACCAAAACTAATGCCTGTCATTAATCACATTACAGCACCCAGGCTTCACTGATGTGGTTTTAAGGCAACGCAAGGCACATCATAAGCACATAAACTAGCAGTGTAATTGCAGTGTGGTGTTTTTGTCCATGTTGTGGAGCAGCCTTGAGGTCAGTCTGGTCACTTGGACTGATTGTAGCAGAGCTGATTGTGGAAGTTGAGGTCAGCGAGCAGCCTGTCTGATGTCATCAGCTCCTCCCACACCAGGATGGCTTGAGTTTTCAGCTGTGTGGGTGGAGAGAGCTCACCTGCAGAGAGAGAGAGAGACAGAGAAACAGAGAGAGAGCTGCATATAAGCATGCAGGCTGAACCCTCTGAGGCCTTTCTGTTCTGACTCTTTACGCCCTGCAGAGCTTCGTTTTCCCGCAGCTGCCCTTTTAGTCTTCCTCTAATCTCTAGCGGATGTAGGGAGAAGAACTGTTATATGTGTTTCTGTGTCTGTGTTTCTACGTGCATGTGTGCGCGAATTCACTTTAGTACATGTGTGGAACTGTGTTTATGTGCTGGTGTGTGCATCTCCTGGGCTGTGTGCAGTGTGTGGTTGTGGCTGACTCAGTGCTAAGCTGCTGGATTGCATATTTTTAGCTGTCTGGGCCAGTCTGACCTCTGAGTGGAGCTGTGAGGGTAAAGAGTCTCATGGAGCCTAGAAATGCCCATAATCTCCCTCCCTCCCTCCGTATCTCTCTCCTCCTCTCCCGCCCTCCTGCTGCAGTCTGTAGTGACCTGCATGATGGGAATAATGCTGGCTCTAACTTTGTGTCCCCCTCTTTTTGTTTAGTAATGAATTTGGTAGGGATGTGTTGATCTGGGAAAGCATCTGTGATTTCTCATGTACGTATCTTCCCACGCTGATACATGAGGAATGCTAATGACGTGGATTAGCGTTACAGACAAATCAAACGTTTAATTCTGGAAGGTTAAAATGCAGTGAAATGGAAAATATTTGAACTCTGTGAGCCCGCAATGCCCAGTCTTTCCGCTTTTCCAGGGTACAACAAATACGTCACGTAATATCAGTAAGACGTATCTATCGATCCTAAACACCTGTCCTGCATCCCTACAGTTTGGGACTACTTTGAATTTGGAAGTTTAGGGGTTATTCCAACACAGTGTCACAGTTTCTGTTTTCCTCTCAATCAAGTACTGTTTGAAAGGGCTATATAACGTATGGCAAACATTCTGTCCAGTAGTGGCAGCATGAAGGTCTATTTCGCTATACACTAATTCTTTCTACTTTGGTTTTGGGAAATCAGTCCTAAAATTAGAATGACTTGTCATATATCTACACAGCTTTAACTTGAACATGCCTTATATAGGGTTGATTAAGAGACATATAGTCAGAACAGACATTATTGTTTTAGGAATTCCAGACTCAGCCAGAGTTCTAGCTAATGAAATGGGGCCTTCTAATGTACATAGCTATGTAAAAATCCTGGTTTTTATGTTTGACTCTGCTTTTAATTTGGAGGAGCAAATAAACACTGCTGCCAGAGGCAGCTTCTTTTAGCTCAGGAGTACAGCAAAACTCAAAAGTGTCCTGTCTTTTTAAGACTTGGAAACAGTTGTTGACACTTATTTGCTCTCATGTTGATTATTGCAAGTCGCTGCGTAGTTGGGAATCTGTCAGTCGAGCCTGTCACCTTTACAGTTAGTCCACAAGCCAGCTGCAAAGCTCCCAACTGGTACCAAGAAAAGGGAGAGCGTTGTTTCAGTATTTGCTTCATTGCTCTGGCTAGCAGTAAAATACAGAGTAGAATTCAAAGCGTTATTGTTTGTTGTTTGAAGCTTTGCATGGCTTGGCTATGAGCTATATCTCTGACCTCCTTTGCTTCCCTTCCACCTCATAAGCCTTCCAACCTCCAGTCTACACTTCTTGCTCTTAGATGAAGTTCAGAGGTGACCGAGCCTTTTCTGTAGCAGCCCCAAAACTCCGGAATAGTCTTCCGCTTTTCATTAAGGAATCCCACACAGTGGATCTTTGTTAGTCAAATTTGAAAACCTGTTTATTCCCTCAGGCCTTTGAGTCCTGCCAGAGACTATGTATTCAGTCATCTGTTATATCCTGGTTTGTTCAGTCTTGCCACCAGCAGCTCTTCCACATGTTCTACTGTTGGTCTTAATGTTCTTTCATTAGGTTTGTTTTATGTGGTATGCATACATATGATATACTCTTGGGTTGAATATAGTGTGCAGTTGTAATTTGTTACTGTTGGTTATTGTTATTGTGCAGCACTTCAACTCACACCTCACAATTCACAAGTTATCTTGTTGTTGTCCTATATACACTAAGGTGACTTGACTTGATATAAAGATGCAGATATTACACTTTGCATAAATAAGGCCTTTACACCAGCAGGACTTCAGGAGAACTGGTTGCTGTGGAGGTAAGCTTGTGTTAGCTCTCAGTGGGGAAGTCCAGAGCTCCTAGGTTGCAGCTTTACTGACCTTATTGACCTCTGCCTGAAACTACTGCACATGCATGCTTGGTTTCTTGCTTAAACATCATGAGCCACCAAAAATCAAATCCAAGTCAGCTGTAGCTTTTCAACAGTTTCTCCTAACTAAAAGATGCATCATCAGAGGATTGTTTTTTCCCCTGTCATTAATCTGGATCTCAGTCCAAACGTTTATACCGTATTTTGCCTGTTAACAGGGAATTCCAGATTGGCATCAGAAATGTTCATATCCTTTATGTGTGATGTGTATTGATGTATCATCATGATGCTGCCACCACAGCTTGATGGTGGCGCACATGGATGTCCCAGACAATCTAGAGCCACCTCTCTGACATCAGAGATTCTTTATCGTATAGTCTGGCAAGCAGAGAGTAATATCTCACAGTCAGCCTCAGAATTCAGACTAGATTTTATTGGGAGCGTCTCATCAGTGTGACGTCCAATAAGCTACAGCCCACTGTTACTGTTAACTGACTGTCACACAACTTGCAGGGGGGAATACAACACACAGCTCCACCCCATTCTGTGTGTGTGTGTGCATGTCTCTCTCTCTCTCTCTAACATACTCACTCTTTCTCACATACTCTGTCTTTCTCACACTTTCACTCTCACATGCTCTCTCTTTCTCTCTCCCTCTCTCTGTCTCTCTGTTCTTCCTCTCTCTCTGTCTCTGTCTCTATCCCCTTTTTTCCGTTCTCCCCTTTCCTCCCTCCTTCCCTCCTTTTCTCTCTCCCGCCTTTCTCTCTTCCCTTTCTCTCTCATCTTTCTCTCTCTCCTTTCTCTCTTCCCTTTCTCTCTCAACCACCCCCAAAAGACCCCTTTTGAGTGAGTGAGGTATGTGATGTCACGGGCAGTGTGTGGCATGAGAAAGCAGCACTTAGCCTAGTTGGGTTTTAGAAATGCCTGCCACCCTATCTTTTATTTATCTATGAGAGAAGGAGCGAGAAAGAGGAAGCTAGCAGTATGTTTTGTTGAATTTTTCATGACTTAAATGCTGGAATATACATCTGATTACAGCAAAGCCAGACTCGTACAGTCAGTGTTGGTGTAGCATGATGAAAATTTTATTAAGATCATTTTAAATGCCCATCTTTACTAGTTCCTTGTTGTTGTTACCTGGCTACTGGCATCATGTGGCCAGTGTTATCACGTGACCCGCTTTGCTTAACAGTTTTTTTGGTTTTTTTTTTGTGGCGCTAAATGTACAGTGGGCCTTAATAGTTTGTCAAACTTCTCTATATTTCTGCATACGTTTGAGCTAAAACCTCATCAGATTTTTACACAAGTCCTAAAATTAGGTAAAGAGAACCTGATTAAACAAATAAGACAAAAATCTTAGATTTTGATTAGATAAAAATATTAGATTAGATAAAAAGGTTAACAGTATTAAGTAGCTTAAAGGCTGCTGTTAATGTAGCAGTGCACTGTTGAATGAATGTATGTTCCAAACCATGACAGCATATCAGGGGTGACTTTGGGTATGGGTTAACTGGGACAGAAAACAGTCAAATACAAACACTACTGTACATCTTGAAGCGTATTTTCAGACATTTAAATCATCCTACCTGATTGACAGTTGGGACAGATAGAAACTCTTGGTGATTGAGGATAGAAGTCTTAAGCCTTGAGTTTTTGCCTGATGCTATAACACCTTTAGAGAGCAGCAGCGAGTAATGTTTATTTATTTGAGCTTTTCTTAATAAGTATTTCATGAACAAACCAAAAAAGTTATTTGTATGACATGGTCATGGTCGTGACAGGACTGTATATGGGCTGGGCCTGTGTGCTGAATGCTCATGTTCCTGTGTAGTACTCATCCGGGGTAACAGCTAGGAGCCAGATTAACTGTTCTATGGGGAGATTCAGCAGTGCTGGATATTGAGTGTCCAGTGTTAATGCGGTTAGGTAATAAAGACATCTGTTCTTGCTGCCAACAAACACACACTGTCACGTACGTACATACACACACACACACACACACACACACACACACACACACACACACACACACACACACACACACACACACACATATACACACACACACACACACACACACACACGGGGCACATTTCTTTAAAACTTGAGTGAAGCTATGCTTCAGTGCTAAAAGATGATGTCATTCTGCAAACATAATCAAAGCCTCTTGGCATCAATGGGGCACTTACTTAAAGCGCACTGTGCTCCGTGCCATTGGAGCGAACATCCGTCTCTAACAGTGCAGATGAGATCTGAAATATCATGACTGTGCAGGATGCTGGGTCTCTCTCTCTCCCCCCCCCCCACACACACACACACACACACACACAGATACTCTCTCTCATTCTCTCTCACACACTCTTTATTAAAGAATCATCTTCTGAACATTCTCCCTGCTGACTTCGCTTTTTATATCCATTTAATTGAGACCTGATTTGCTGTTCCAGGGTGATTTTTAAATGGTCATAAGTTATGAATTTCTTTACATGTTGTTGTAGTGGAAATAATAGTTGTGTGTGTGGGTGTGAGGTGGTGATGCAGGGTTTTTTGGTTGATACTAGAGAGAGCAGCGTTTTAGATTAATATTTGATGCGCTGAGGTTCAGGATTACCATTTCTGGGAAATTAGGCACCATGACTGTCAAATGGATTGAAGGGAAAAGGTTAGCAGAGAAATGTAAGGACTGCCAGTCCATCCACACACACACACACACACACACACACACGCACGCACGCACGCATGCACGCACGCACGCACACACACACACACTACCATTAAGAAGTTTGAAATCAGCTCTTTGAACAATATAATTTCTGCTTGGCTTCTGATTAAATGCATAGTTATTTTATATTTCAAAAAATGTATTATTTAATTTATTTTTGTGCTTTTTAATTTAAATTAAAGTTTTCAAAGCATGCATTACAACAAACATACATCAATCAAAAACTGGCATAAGTTATAAACTAAGAGGGTTTAATAATGTAACTTTTAGGAACATTTTTGTGCTAGTAAGTGGCTGTAGCCTTCGAATATGTTTGCAGTCAGAAAAGGTGTGCTTTGATGATGTAAAAGGCTTGAAATCGTAATAAACATGTTAGAACCAGTAAACAGGCCAACAGACTCCTCCAACAACAATAATAATGGGTTTAGGTATTACTGGGCGATATACTGGTTCATCCGTTATGCAGGTTGAACTTCTTCTGAATGTATTAGTCATTGCTGTTATGCAAATGGATGCAGGTAATGTGACATACACACGGAGGAGACATGATGATTCCCTCACTTCTGATATAGTGTGTTGTAGCTGGATGAAAAGTTAGTCCAGTTTATGGCAAAGGAGCAGACCGTTAAAGGGGGGAAAAGAGAGTGGAAGAAAAAGCTAGTCTCTTGGGGTTAGCAGTCAGCCATTAGTCTAGTATAGAGTCTAGCTGGCTACAACTTTTCAGCTAAAACTTTGACGTGAATGATATTACTAAATTCTAGTAGTGTAAAGGCTACTACACAACAGAGGTACTGCATCCAGAAACCTTTGTTTTCAATGGAGGTGTGCACACCAGTGCTGAAACTCCTTGACTCAGCACTGCTCAATTCCACATTTTACCATTTTACCATTGCTACCTTAAATCAAAGCCATATCAAGACCGCAGTAAGCCATAGTAGATCCATCCATATTGTTTATCATGCTCTCCCTCTTTTACTTTCAGATCTTCCAAGCGTAGCCTAATGTGTATTTTTTGGAATTCATTGTTTTTTCCTCACAATGTGTCCAAAATTAACCTTAGTTTCGGTTGTGAGTGTCGAGTTGAGAGCGGTGAGACTTGATTCTTTGAGGATCCATTTGCTTGTATTTTTCCTGTCTTGCTTGTTTATTCTCCAGCTTTCATGCCCATAAAGGATGTTCTAGAGACATATCATTGCATCTGAAGATCTTTTGAGCTCCTTCATGCTGGATCCTCTGTTATTTATAATGATCTGAAGCTGTCCACTGTTTCCTCATGTTCTGCGTTTATGGTAAAGCTAGGTGTCTTTCCTGGTGTTCTAAGCTTAGTCTGCTTCAAACTAAGCTGAAGTCTCAGCTTTTCAGTCTGTTCTTTGAAGGGGCCTATAGGTTTTCCCAGATGTTCTGCTTTGAGTGTTGTATCATTCACGTATTGAAGGTTTTTGATATTTCTTCCACCAGTTTTGAATCCTCAATCTTCCTCCTCCAGTTCTGTTTCTCGTGTTGTGTTCTTCATACAGGTTGAACAGGTATGGTGGTGATGATATGCAGCCTTTTCTAAGGTGGAACCTGTTCATTTTTTTGTCCTGACCATTGCTTGTTAATCTGTGTTGATTCCTTATTATGTTCCTGAGGACAGTCCTATGTGGGCGTCACAATTAAAAGCTTTGCTGTAGTCAGTAAAACACACAGTGACTTCCTTCTTAAACTCCTTGGCTTTTTCAATAATCCAGTGTACAGTTGTGTACCATTGTGTATCTGTTTACAATAAAGTAATTCAGAATCCCTGATTACATTATTACTAATACAGACAGTCAAGATTATATATGCATATCCATCAAACTCTATAAACTCTGTATAGAGCATTTCTACCTTTAAAATCATGAACAGCTGCAGTTTTTCCAGGGCTGGTTTTCTCTACTGTGATGTAATCCTCTTGTAATCATACTAATCACTTCATACACCATCAGAATAGTATTATTGCTATATCTGATGGTTAAATAGCTCAACAGCCTCTCACCCAGTGAAAGACCATCACAGGGAGAGAAAGAGAGCAGAGCAAGGCTGATGAACTGCCTGAACGCAATCTCTAATAATGTAGGTTGGTATTGCCTGTGAGGTGAAATCGAAGATTAAATGTGTTTTTCTAAATGTTGAAAAGTGACAGTCCCGGCATGTTCCCAGGTCGTTCTACAGTCACACCGAATGATTATCTGAGCATTACAGCACAACACTTCATAAGCTCACTGTTTGGTGATGCCCTGTAGAAATGAATGTAAGAACTGTAGAATTACTGTCCAGAGTTAATGGTATTTGTGTTTTAAATTAGATTTCTTGTCCTGTACCTCAGAAACTGTGACAAAACCATATTATACACTGGTAAAAGATGGAGCTGCTCTGTTTTGCTGTGTTCTGATTGTCCTTCTGATTGTTCTTCTGATTGCTTTATAAGCTGATGCACTCTTACTTTATTTTTGCTCTCTAATGTGATTAAAAATGAAAGTAGTGAGGTAGAAGGACTCTAGTAAACAGAATAAATGTAATTTGTTTCTTTCCACCTCTCATACATACATACACAAAATACAAGCATAACTGTTAGGGTTTACTGCCCTATTAAAGCATAAAAGCAGCATTTTATTGAATTGTTGGTCTGTATTGTTCTCTTTCTGTGAAGACGAGTACCCAAATAGTGAGTTCAGCATTCAAGTACTCTTTCCTTGATAGTTAACCGTTCCCTAATTTTACAGCTGACCTATATTTAGCTTTTGTAAACACTCTGCATAGTTATAGAGCCCGAAGTACACGCCAGTGAGAGTAACTCTCTGCACAGAAACCACCATTCTCAGCTGCCTAAAACGCCTTGTTGAAATTGCAGCCCTTTCCTCTGTTACAAGGTGACGTCATCTCGTAACACATTCCTTATTGCCCGCCTACCAGCAAGCTTGGCACACCCTCACACAACACACAGAGAGATTCAGTGCTTCAGTCTAACCCTTGAAGCTGGATTGGGTCTACCAACTTGTTCTACCTTTCAGCTTGTGGTTCAAACTAATTTGAACTGCTGCAGCGATATTGTAAGAATAGCCTGAGCAGTGTGGGGCAGAACTGGTTCTAGGATACTGCTCTGGTAGTTGACCAAATAGAACAGAGAGGATGACCTGAGCTTGGGAGAATTGAAGCATGTAAATAATTCTAGTAGACCCCAAAAATAAACAAAAAATTGTTAAAAAAATGCTGGAAATTGGCATAATAGGTCCCCTCATTTATTGTCAAGCCATTTGTGAGCTCAGGCATTTTAAAGCAGAGAAATATGAAACTCTTCTCCATAACTGAAGCTGTTTTTGGAGTATTTGGGATACAGCAGTTTGTTACCTGTTGCTGTTAGATCTTGTAGCTCTGCCAGCAAACCATGCTTGAACGGCATTAGATTAGAAACCGTGATGTGCAACCCCCTGACTGCTGTAGGATTCCCTTTGATTGTTGTATCACTGTTAAGTTAGATTATTTTGATGCTTTGGTCATTTTATTCTTTCTGTCTAAGCGCGAGTTTTATTTTGTTGTGCTGTGTGCGTTTAAAGGCAGTCTGCTGTGTGTTAGCCGCTGAGCAGTACTGCGAAATTTCAGGGAGTGCGAGAGCCGGAGCAGGCCCAGCAGGAGTCACTGCATTGAGTGCATGATTAGAATTCCAACCAGCACAGTCCTGCCGCTGGAAATGACAGCCTAACTAGCACTCTGCCTCTTCACTAGAAAGTGGGTGTATGTTTATTTGTATGTGTATATTTGTGTGGGTGTTCAAACAGATGAATGCCAGTATGCTGCTGCTGTTTGGGTGTTGGTGCTTTTACCGTTGAACTGGCGTTTTATACTAATCACTTCTGAGGTAAACACACACACCGTTACATGCAGGCATATACAGCTGGACGTTTCACAGTGTAGTCGAGATTCCTGTTTTCTAAATCCTCCATCCTGGAAAGGGTACAACGGTGTGATAGGGATTAAACAGACATGCGCACACCATGCGCGCTTATTCTCCTTCTGGTCCAGCTGTGTTCCCCTTAGGACATGCACATCTGTCCTCCAGTAGACTGCCAGCTACCATCAGCAGCTGCTTCCACTGGTGCCCTCTTACTGACCTGCAGATGCGCTTATATATACACCAACGCACTGGCTTACAGGCTTAATCACATGCACTAGGGGTTGCACGACTTCTGCAGTTACATGGTTAAGTCAAGTCAACATCATCTAGTTGCTGATGATATCATGAATCAAACCACAGGAGAAGGGAATGCTTTGTGACAAGTCTCTCACTTTAACAAAGTCAACAAAGCCAAAGTCCACAGGTAATGAGAGTGTGACGTCCCCTGGATCGCATTGCTAGCCTTTAGGAGACATACATATTTGTACCCACCCAGCATTAAATTAAATCCAGATCAAGTTCACACAGATCAATGGTAAGTTTACACCAGGATATGGCAGTCAATCTGAAGTCTGATAAACAGATGAATAGACAGAAAGATAAGATAAAGATAGATGAAATGACAGATATCAAGCCACTGATTTCACAAATACATTAATTAGCTAATTACTTACTTAGCTGATACCAGACGTTCACTTGAAATGTATAGGAGTATGTTTTTAAAGTAATCTCTCTCTCTAATTGTTACTCATTAAAATTCTTTGGTATGCTCAAGATACTTTAGTTTAAAGAATTTCACTGAGGAATGTATCACATTGTTACGTTGTCACGATGTTACACACCTATCAACATCAGAGCTGGGCGGCAGGAGGAACACTGGAGTGAGTTGTTGATCGGTGCTGGTTGTTTGCAAACTTTAGTGTTCGAACTATGCAGTTGCATCTGATAGAAGAATTAGTCGAATGTCCATTTCACATTATTCACTTTGTCACATCTCTGCACATATTGTCACAGTTTTATATTGTGATATTATTGTTACACGCGTATATGCTAAACTCATAATTAATGATGCAGTAAAATGATTTATTTAAATTTGAGCTTAAAGTGACAATGTGGACTGATTTTGAACATTTTAGAGTGTATTTGACATTGACTTATGTTCAGAGTTGACTGACCCACCCAGTGATTTGGCCACCAGTTACTATACTTATCTGTGTTAAAGTTTTGCTATATGTGTGTTATAGTATATACAATGAATGAAAGTCTTTATTTGTGAATTTCTCATATAAAACAGTTATGCGTTTCTAAGTAACATATATAAAATGTGTAATCCATAGCTGGGCAGCTGGGCAAAAATGTGTTGTCCTTGACTGAACATGTCCATGTGTCTGCTTAAGGACAGAATGTGTTGTTTGTGTCTGTTTCAAGAAAGTATAAGAAAGTGTTCTTATCGCTCTGGTGTGCATTTGGTAGCTTTATTTATTTATGATTCAATTATTTATTAATTCTTTAGTTTTGAATGGGCTATTTCTGTTAATGGCAGGTCAAAATCAGTAGTGGTGTTTATGTATTAGTGGTGGTCTATTTATTCCATCTCTAAGACGATAGAACACAAAAAACAAAGACCCCACCAGCAATTTGAGGATCAGGATTATATCTGGAGGAGACCAAGACACATACATGCAAGTGTAAACGCACCCAAGACGCATTTAAATCAGATACAAATCCGATCACTCAAACCACGTCAGGGGTTGGTTCAAAACGCATTTGAGCCACATGTTATAGCAGTGTAAACACCACTGTCTATTCCAAATAGATTTGACAACCAAAACATCTCCCAGTATAACCAAAACTCGTCCCTGTGCAGTACATCACTGGGTACTGGGTGATCCTTGTCTGCAAGGAAGATGATCATAGGGGACACACAAAACAAATTGCAGACCACGTTCAGATGCATATGACTACCAAGTGTAAGTGCACATGGCTGAAATCTTATCAGAATACACTTATGTGCATCAGTTGTTTCAAACATGCCTGGATTGGCCCTGATCCTTATTCATCAACATCTTCTATTTCACCTTCAGGCTAAAGTGACCCAGTGCTGCCTGAATGTGATCAAAAATCAGATTTTTTTCAGAGCTGTGTGAACACACAAATCTGATCTTTTTAAAACAACTCTGAGTGACTTTCATACACAGTGCAAAATCGGATACATATCAGTTGTGTTTTCATGCAACCTTAGTGAGAGGTCAGGTTGCTGTTTTCACTACACATACACAATCATTTAGCAGTAACATGGGAGCAGTGCTGAACCTGAAGGTAGATAAGCAAGTAAATGATGCAAAAGCCTCTGACCCTTGTTCCAATAATGAACCATATTCCAACAAAGGTTTGTTCTGCTGGGTAGTGGTTTGTTGGTCTTAATGTATGTAGGTAAGTGACAGATTTGACACTAAATAGTCAATCAATAAAGTTAAGTGAACAAGCAACATGGTTCATGAAAAACAAAGAAACTACCCAGCAGATCATGTGGTCATTCCCAAGATAATTTGCTCTGAAGACTTCTTGTCTTTTCGTTGCTAAAACAAGATGAAAGTGGAAAAAAGATTGGATGCATTGCTTTTGCAGGTCAAATGGCACCTCAGGTTAGGCTATATTAACACTGAATGATGGTAGATGAACAGTGGGGGAAAAATTGCTGATCTGACCGTTCTCATTACTGTCACATGGCCACAAATTAGATGTGTATCCAGTTTAGAGCCACATATGAAAGTGACTCAGATCTGATTTGAAAGGATCAAATTTGAATGTACAAACAGTTCAGAAAATGTCAGATCTGTGCCACATTAAAGCGAAAATCAGATTTGTGCCACCTCACCCTGGGAATGTGAACGTAGTGCTGCTCTGCAAGGCACTACTGTGTGAGCCTTGAGAGACTGGTTTATTGCTTTGTGTCGGTTGTGCTGCAGCAGCTGGCTATGTGTGGGTGCGTCTGTAAGCCTCTCGGTTTATTTGGGAAAGTTGGAATAATTTGCGCCATATTTGTGTGTCTGTGTGTATGTTTGTGTTTGTCTGTGTGTGTGTGTGTGTGTGTGTCGTGTGTGTGTGTGTGTGTGTGTGTGTCGTGTGTGTGTGTGTGTGTGTCGTGTGTGTGTGTGTGTTGTATGTGCATGAGCATGTTTGTATGTTTAAAGGTGTTGTCTAGTTCCTGTTGGGTTCCCCACCTGACTTGAAGGCTTCAGGATTTTTATTAAGAGACTGTCAGGCTTCTACTCCACTTACTGTACAGAGTTGGTAGCTGTGCTTTGTCTGTCCAGCTACAAACTGCAGTTCATTGTCTATCCACATATAGACCTTGCCATAGATTAGTTTCTAAAGATGGCCTTACAGGCATGCCAGACATTGACTCTCCAGCTGTTCCTGAATAGCTGAAGCACAGAAATAACAGTCCTGTTTTCCGCTGTGATGTGCCATGGGGCTGGCTGTTTGATATCTTCTTGAACAGCATTTCTTGGTAACGTAAAGATGCAATATGATTGATTGTACTTGTTGAATGACAGCCAGTGTCCACACAGGTTCCTAACCTTAAGTTTCTTGAAAAGTTTCTTACACCTATACTGAGCTTCTTATCTTTGAGGTTCTCACATCAAGCATCTTTCACATGTCCAGCATAATCCTTATTTCGCCAGATCTTACAATTTTCTTACAGACCTTCAACATTTCTCTTTGATCCAAGCTTTCTCCTGAATATTGGTTGGAAATTTGTTCTATTACGTGTTAATATTTTGTGGGAATACACATTTGCTGGGTGCGTTCACAGTGGCGTTGTTTTGACAACGTTATGCAAACTTACAACATTTATTTCCATTCAGGGTTGCATTCATTTTTGGCTGAGATCTTGTGTTGTAGGGTAAATCTGGGCTTGTGAGACCACATGACCGTTTTCCATTGCTCCTTTGAGTCCAATCTCTATGCTTCCAATTAGCCTTAGTAACAAAAGGTTTTCTTATGGCCACACAGCTGTTTAGCACCAATCCTGTGAGTTCTTGTTACATGTGCGTGTGTAAATGCTCTGAATTGCTTACTTCTACTGCTCACTATTAAACATGGATGTAATTTCTACTCTAGTTTACCAAGCATTTAAGTGGTCTCCAAACACGGTCATTTAGGTTTTTTTCAAGGCATATTCATTCACTATCCATCCAGGGTTTAATGATGCTTTGGACAGTTCCTGTCAGAAAGTATCACTGGTATCATTACTTATGCAACACTAAACAACTGCATGTGTTACAGCAAACCAGACCAAGACCGTTTATAGACAACCGGTGAATGACAACAACCTCTCATTGTATGTGTGCTTGTTTCCACAGATCATCAGAAACTGGAGCGAGAAGCTCGGATCTGTCGTCTGCTCAAACATCCCAACATAGGTGAGTGTGATGCTTGGATGATGCTGCTGGATCTGCCCCATACATACACATTTGGGTTGACTAGCAGACAGCCTTGCTGTGGCAGCTCCGGTTCGTGTTATGTAGTTCATGTAGATTTAAATAAGAAACAGTGTGAAACAAACAGACCTGGGGGACAGCAGGTAAAGGCCGAGAGCGAGTGGAGCAGTAGAACCTGTCATCTACCACATGAGGGGAAAGAAACAGTGTAGGCAAATAGGCCCCAGGCATCGAAGCTAACTGATGCAGTAAGGTGAGGCCCATTTGCATTAAGTGAAAGAGAATGTGCATGAAGCTTACCAGCACAAGTGGCACCTCATGCAAACTCATGGAAATGATGGCAGTATCATCTTACCTCCAAGTCACAGAGAGCTGTGTGAGTGTTTGCTGGGCTTCTGCTGGTCGTGACTCACTGGGTGTGTTCATGCAGCCAAGTTTAGCTGCATCTCTGCTGTGAGTGAAAAAATGGTTAAAAGAAGTGGTCACTGTCAGAAAGTGCCAGGAGACTGTAGTGGGATCAACATTACACTCACAGAACTGCCAGTGTTGGTGGCCTCTATCACTGCAGACAACTACAGTTATAGTTACAGTTATTGCATGTTTCATTTAACACTCATTTAACCCGGCAGTATATAGAATATATACCAAATTTATTACAGATTATATGACTTAAATCATTTTACTATAGTCTTTTACCACTCTGCCTCTATGCTATCTATATTCTCGTCATAGGATATGCATGTTTTAACTTAATACTACTTTTGATAGTGTGAGCAGTTTACAGTTGCTTCGTAATTGTGGAAACAGAAACAGAAACTTGTAAAATAAAAATGGCCAAATCTCATTGGCTCAGAGCTACATCGCCATCTGCTGGACAAACACCCACTAACAAGCAGTCCATTAATGATCATTAAGCGTGTGCATGCAGTGATGCTCAGTTCTTCATTTTAGGTTTTTGCTTCAGTCCTTTTTATGAGTAGACGTAAAGGCTGACCTGGCTACCGTCCAGGCTTTATTGACGCTGGGCAGCCACACTGACACGGCCTGTGATGACATGTGTTGTGTTGTTCTTTGATGTGGTTTGTTTCATGTCTATAGATGCCTGTATATGTGTCTATAGATGTGTATGTACACATAGGCCTATAGAAACCAAATGCATATAATCTCCAGAGCACATGTGAGATAAGACTGACTGCTGTTCCTCCTGCTTCTGCTTTGCGTGTCTGTCCTCATCTGACCTTATCCTCACATCATCCCAACCAGTCTCTCACCTCTCGCTTTTTCTATTTCACTTTCTCATCTTTTTCTCCACCCTCAATCTCCTTTGCTTACCACACCTTTCTGAATCCCACATTAATCTCGGTCCTATGGGCTCTCTCTCTCTCTCTCTCTCTCTCTCTCTCTCTCTCTCTCTCTCTCTCTCT
>CM067478.1:20549514-20639523 GCA_034552555.1 Semaprochilodus insignis
TCTCTCTCTCTCTCTCTCTCTCTCTCTCTACCTCTCTCTCTCTCTCTCTCTCTACCTCTCTTTCTCTCTCTCTCTCTCTCTCTCTCTCTCTACCTCTCTCTCTGTGACTCAAAGGGGCAGCTTGTCTTGTTTTCTGCTTGAACTGCAAGTAAACTCCTAACAAAGGGAGCAATTGAGAGAGAAAAAAGAGAGAGAGAAAGAGAGAGAGAGAGAGCACGTTGCCTCTGGCAGCCCAACGCTCATGCCGGCTCATGTCGTGCTTGACTGTCTCCATTCTACATAGTGACTCTTTTACCAGCCCTCCCTCTGTTTTCTCTCACTCGCATACACTCAACAAAAGTACACAGCACTTGCCGGTAAAGGGTGTACAACTTAAGATTGCTTTAAAGTCCACAGTTATGTGATGAAAGTCTAGTCGATGTCGACTAATTGCTGGTAGCATCATGAATAAAGCCACAGGAGAAGGGAATGCTTTGCAAGCCGCTAAAAATCAGTGACGAAAATCTTTATGAACCTGTGACGAAGCCAAACTCGAGAGAAAACCCAAGCACCGTAATGTGACAGTAAGAGTAACTGACTTCAAGCTGCTGTGCAGGATTTTAGGGTGATATGCCCGCTCTCCACCTATTCAACTTTTCACTGTAGGCTTCAGGACAGCAGAGATTTGAAGCACTCCAGATAGGCATGTAAATGCTAGAGTACAGCTGAACTCCACAGGTCAGTAGAGTGCGACATACCCTTTTCCGACAAGCCCTCAGGCGCACTGCTTCTGTAAGGTGGAGATATAGACCCTGCAATCACCAGCGTCTTCATCTGATGTCTTCTCCATGGCCTCCATGTTGTTAACTGTCATAATCGCATCAACATCAAGCTTAAACAGTCATTGGCGAGCAGTGGAGTCGACTAGTCTGTGCAACCCCTACTTGCTGGTATCCCTCACAATGCATCAAATTCCAAGGATGCAGTTAATGTTGATGGCGAATTCCAATTTCTTGGAAGAAGAATTGAATTATTTATTTTTGTTTTTGAACATTTAATTAGCCAATTAAGTCCCAAGCCAGTTAAGTCACACACTGTGGGCTAAATGAACACATGAACACGTTAGCTCACAAGACTTAGCATAGTACCACATTTTGTTTTTCCAGTATTCAAAATAGTCTGTACAATTAGCTGATACAAGTACAGATCAGATTAAATTGTTAAAAAGCAGCTACACTTTAAAATGATCTGTTTATAAATTGGTGAATTCCACTTAAGGGGAGCATCTAACAAAACGTAAATACTCTATGAACCCACAGGAAGAGATACGGAGCTAACAACAAAAAAGTTCATTCTCACACAACATGATTATGCTGTTTCGGGTTAGATTTGTTATGTTTTTTATTTTTTCCCCATCCAGCATTTTCTGATATTGACTCTCCTTTTTTGCCACAAAATATGTGTGGCCGAAACACTGCAATATCATTTCCACATAATTATTTATTTTTACTGTGGAATTGTAGTTTGAACTTTTTATGGTCCATATAGCAGTAAGTCCATAGGAACTCATTCTGATTGCAGTGTGCGTGTGTGTAAAGCTGGGGAACTCGTGCTCCTCATGCCAGTGGTAATGCTCTGGCTCTGTGCTGCCCCACAGGCATGGCAGGCATGGGCACTAGCAGCCTGGAGAGAGCCAGCAATGGCAGCTGAATCCTGTGAGATTTCTATTTGTGCACATGAGCTCTGTCGCCTCATCACACCAACACCATAAACATGTGCAATCCTGAAACACACAGTTATGATTTCAGTGATAATAGCTGCCAGAAGAAAAAAAAAAACTCTGGTGACCCTTGCAACCAGTTGTGTGCATTGTGATAAATGGACCAACATTAATGATTGGTGGGGGGAAAGAATCTTGTTACATTAACTTCTAGTAGTGTTTTTCTTCTCCTTTTTTTATTCTGAATATTGTTAGCACGGTCAGAAATGGAGCTGAAAGATTAATCATGTTGACATAGAAAACATGGTTTGAAACTTGAGTGCAATTCAAACCTTGAGTTTTTTTATTATCAGCTGCATTATTAATTTTCTTGTAACCATAAAGTAGGGGAAATTAGTCTAATAACAGTTGGTGAACTGCCTGTAGATGAGTTTGGCCAATTAGAAGCAACCAAATACCCAAGTCAGGGTACATGACAGCCCAACCACACATTTCGTTCAATGTTCAAGTTTCAGTCTAGTACGGATATGTTAGTGGTCAAGGCCAAAACAGAGCTGGAACCTAACTCCAACTAATAAACCAACAACCACGTAAATAAGACCTAACTCATGATTTACACATGCAGTTTGCATAATGTTGAATATTGTGGTATAAGCTTCCACTACATACATTTTCATGTGTAAATGCAACATAAAGAAGCAAATGCAGACATTAGACATGCTATAGTTCAGGGATTCTCAACTTGTGGGGCATGGACCACCAGTGGGCCATGAGGCACCCTCTAGTGGTCCGTGGGCGGAAGCTTGTAGTGGGTTGGAAACATCATACATAACCTTATTAGAGTTATATTAAGTATATAGTATGAATATTATTTATATTAATTAAAAAAAAATTAATCCCAGTAGCAGGCTAATTGAACATCAGTTTGAGCTGCTGCTGGCTAGCCACTGATCAAGAGGTTTCTTGGGGTGCTTTCACAGCCCCCTTGTTTGAATTTGAACATATAATTTTTCTTTAACCAAATTTCTTGGAGAAATTGTTTATATATAAAAGTTGATTTTAGTTGTCTGACGGGCCGCTATGCTTTGTAGTTATCATCAAGTGGCGCCTTGGGGTGGAAAGGCTTGAGAACCCCTGCCATAGTCATGGAAAACCCAATGCTCCTTAATGTTTTTGGAATACAAGAAATTCCTTAAGAGACTCTTCACTGCTCGATCCAGTTTGTTCATATAACTAAGCTGCAAAATGTCCTTTTCTGAAATCATGGTCTTTGTGGTGTCACTAATGTCATTGTGTTTGGACACACATCCCCCCCCTTTTTTAAGACTAGTTTTGGTTTCCCACTTACACCAAGTTTCAGTTCAGTTTCAGGAGTCCTTTAAACTGCTAAAACAAGACAGGACAACCAATTACAACTGAGATCACTTCCATATATCAGCTTTACAGATGCAGTAACAATCAGCCATGTTAATTCTCAAGAATCATGTGTGATCAAAAAATGGTCACATGTAAAAATGAACCATCACTGTTTTTAGTACATACCCTGGCAAACATAAAAGTAGACCTCAGGGGGGGAAATGAAACCCAACGAACATGTTGGATATGGGTCATTTAGTCTTTTGACAAATGTTTGCTCATAGCTATCTTCCTTGATTTTCTTGGTTATTAAGAGTTTATGAACCAACCATGCTTGAGGAATACTGGAGCGACGCCATTACTCTCACTGAGTTTTTAGTCTTAACGGTCACCCTACACAACCCCAGGTATTTCTCTGACATCTCTCTCTCTCTTCCTCTCAGTGCGGCTTCATGACAGTATCTCAGAGGAAGGCTTCCATTACCTCGTCTTTGACCTGTGAGTATTTGAGCTGATCATACACCCTCTGCTGTGCTTCACACATGCCACCTCTGCGTTTAATGAACTGAATGAACTGCCATTCCTGTTTGTTTTGAATGTGTGTTTTGTGCTTCTGTTTCTGGATTAAATATTTCTTGCCATTGTATTGCTAAACCTGTACAAATCGGGGTTTTAAGCTGATGATGTACTGCTGTAAGTACTGTCTGCCAGTCTTGGTGTTAAGCCCTTAAAGGGATTTTCTACCTATATTTTAGTATTTCTGTATAATTAAATATACAAATAAAGAAAGAGTGCCTTGATGTGAAATGCTCCATTGTACAGAAACATAGGGAGTCGAAGTTATTGCATGAAACGGTTATGGTAGTGAATATCCCTGCCTAAGATCATAGTGGAGTAAGAAAAATGGTCCCCAATAGAACCCCCCTCAAAAAAATCTTTTTCCCCTTCCATATTTACCACTACTATTATCAACATTACATGGAAAAAAAACTCACGTTTAGGTTCACTGCTGGTGTTGGATAGTGCATAAAGGGCTTGTATTTGTGTTGGGGAGCTCATAACCTCTGGTTCCTATCACTGCCACTGTAAATCTGGGTCAGTAAATTTCTCTGTAATGTGCATTTCACATCATGACTCTCCAGATGACGTTGTTTGCATGTCAGTCTTTGAATTATGCAGACGTTAAAAAAAAAAAGAAATAAATCTGAGGAATTCCCCTGTAATGTGAAGCACTTTCCCCTCCTAAGTACGCTCATATCTTTAAAGGTTACTTCATCTAAAATGCTAATGTGGCTTAAGTGTAATGAAACCTCTTAAAAAACAGTTCATGGTGATTATCTGCAGCAGTAATAATTATTTGCGTACATTTCTTGTGTACATATTTTTGGTAATTTGATCTGATCATGTACTTCTCATATCAGTAAACCAGTGCTCTGAATTCCTCATCACTGTTGACAACCACTCCTTAAGCTGACACTGTTTCTCTGTTTTTGTCCTCTTTAGTGTCACTGGTGGGGAGCTGTTTGAAGACATTGTTGCTAGAGAGTATTATAGTGAAGCTGATGCCAGGTGGGTGCAGTCCATGCACATAATCCTCACCAAAGTGCGCACACTCAGATACAGCAGCTTGCACATCCACAGCACTCTTGTTGTCCTGTGAATTTGTTCTTAATTGCATATGTGGTTTAAATACAGTAAACAAAAATACACTGATGAGTCTAGTTATCGCTTGTCTGTAACTTCAGAACGTGGAACGTTTTTTATTGACTGATTGAGTATTAGATATGTTCATGAGAAGTTCATGTTCACCTTCAAAGAGGCTTAAATAGCAGAGCTTAATCATAATCCATATGCCACAGTACCATGAAGACTACTAACCCACAAAAGGTTGCGCTGCTGATTTAAGTATACAAGCAGTAGTACTGATTATTGATTAATGCAGTTTGTCGGTACCTATTTACAGTCTCCGTTTGTCATCTTTTGTATCTACCTCTAAATATGAGGCAGTCAGGATGTTAGAATTCAATACCTCATTCTCAGTATTATGCAGCTTCTATAATCCATTACAGAATCATCTACAGACCTCTTTGCTATTCCGGACACTTCTATAATAGGTTTTCTATTGTTGTAAACACTGAAGAATAGTACACATCACATTTTCACACAGGATGCAGGGTTGTGCTTGTTATTCATACTTAGCACTTCTCAAAGACAATGCCCTTTACGTCTACCATTAGTGCCCGGCATTTGTTCTAAACATAGTGCAGGTTAATGTTATAAATATGCTGTACATGCTGCTTTGTTGTTCAGAAGTCTTTGTTGCAGTGCTAAAAATGGCCAGCAAATTCCAAAGTCCTGACGTGTGCTTCTTTAAGGTACATAGTGCAGCAATCGCTTACACACACTGCTATCTCCTCCCACTCCTGCCAGTCTCCTCAGGCCTCTTCCTTTGCAAAGGTTTAGCTCAAACACATATTTAATGCATTTCTTACCAGCAAGAACTGCTGGCCTTCAGGCTGAGATACTGTAGGCCAGCTTTGGCGAAGCAGTGGACTGCAAGGAATGCTCTGTGAACAGTATCAGGACAGAAGAGGTGGAGCCTGCTGCCCAGTGCCCTGCTACAGTGCACATAGCACAGACAATCACCCAAAAAGAGCTCTTCTCACAATGCCCCACTGCTCCAGACATACACTCCATTGCATGCAAATTTTTGCCCTCTTTTATCTGGTATAGTGAGCGGAATATTGACTAGCAGTATGACGAGAAAAGTTCAGACCTTTGCACTGATTAGAAGTGGCAGCCGCATAGCATTAACCAGTCGGCCAAAAGCAACTTTCCATTGTGTGTGCAGCAAAGTTGTGCCTACATAGTTAAATTAAACTTTAATATTCCCTGTGTGTCTTGCAGCTGCCGCAGTATTCTACTTTTTTGGAGGTGGTGTAGCTTATTTAGAGCATTGAAACTCATATTTATAGCCGATTACAGTTTAAAAATAGCCTATTTGAGCGGGCATGCTTTAATTGGATGCTGTTTTAAAAAGAAATGAGAAATATTTTAAGTCATTTAATGTCATTCTTCACAGAAGTTATAATTCAAGAAATCTGTTTGTAGAGCCAAATTCAAGAGCTGCCTGCTTCAGTATGACGAGAGTTTAGTTTGAAACCTCCTTTGTGCACAGAGGTGCCCCTCAAGTGACGAGGCACCTGCGAAGGGAGCAGAGGGAGATACACCGGACACTTAGCATTAAGGCCTAGACACCAAGCTGAGGTTTACAAACTTAGACGACTACCTGGCGGTGAAAGACTTCTGTGTTTGTAATCACGAACAAAAAACTGGAACAGCTTAATATGCAGCCTGGCAGGGTTAACAGTGGGCTTCTTTAAATTCAAGGGTTATTTTTATGTTACTCAAGATCGTATTTATTGACTAGCAGGATCAATGAATAATGTAATGATATAGCCTACTTTATAGTTTACACTAATAGTACTGTCATTACAAAAACTCTGTAGCCTACATTATTGAAAATAATTTCCATTAAGTCTGCCATGAGAATCATATTGGCATTACAAGCTAAAACAGAGGGCGACTGCACAAGTGAACGACTCTGCCAGTGTGCAGTAGCACTTGGTGAACTGCAGACCTCACTACCTGTTGTTTGTATCAGCATTCCATGATGATTATCTGTCTACTCTACAAAGTATGAAAATTTGTTTGTTTTGGTGTTTTAATATAGACATTAGATTTGCATTAGATTTGCATTACATGTCGTCAGACATCTGTGTTTACCTAGTTCTGTTATAGGAGATCTGCTTATATTGTGTGCTGCTGGTAAAGATGGCATGTCAGCGTTGATGGGTATCGTTATCAGACTGATATCAGCAGATAGTTCTATAAATGATTGGATTCATTTTGGTATTGGAAAAGGTAAAGTGGTGTTGTGTAGCTCATTTCAATGTTGATCTAACTTAAGCATTCTTTAGCCAAACTAGTGTTGACATAAGTATGCCAGTGCTGACATTTTCAGGGTTCATGGTTCAAATTTTTGGGAATGTGAGGAAACATGGATTGTGCTGAATAGAACTATAGAAACCATTCCTGTTACCACTTACTGTATGTGCAGCTGTTTACTTGAGCACAGAGCCATGAAGAGAATGTGATAGGGTGCAGCAGGCCTCTGGGAATCTGACATTTCACTGAGAGCAGGCTAGGGGGAGAGAGAGAGAGAGAGAGAGAAAGGGATTAGGAGATGGGGTCCTGTGGATGGAAAGGGATAGCACACAGGTATGAGTTGAGATGAAAGACTCCAGGTGAATGTATACATTGCTGTGTATGTTGGAGTGAGTGGTGAAACAGCTGTGGGTGAGGGCAGCTTCTAGTGAACAGTGTCTGGTGTCAGGGGAATGAACAGAAAGGAATGCAGGGTGTACAGTTTTGCCAAATTTGGGCACAAAACCTCATACAGTAACTCCACAAGAGCCTGAGAATATCTCAAGTTAACATTCTAGTCTTTTCTTTCTCACCCCTCGTTCTTTCTACAAGATCCCATTTAGTGTTCTCTGGGATTTTACTGAATTCATTATTCAGCGCAGGACATTCTTGACCCCTACCTCACTTGACCTTTCATACAGTAGTTACTTTAAACCTCCATTTCTACCAGCACTGACCATTTTTCTCACTTCTAGGAACATTTAAATGTGTGCAGGTGATGGCAGCATTTATCCAAACAAGACATAACATCCTACAACGCAGCCCAGGGAAAAGCTGAAACATGGGAAAATGCCCTTCTGTGTACAGGGCAACTGGGATTTGGCCTGTGGAGTTGGTGCGCAGTGATAAATGGGAGCTTAGCAATAGAGAATTTGCTTTGGCATTGAGGTGGCATGGCAAATATATCTATTTCTATTCTGCAGCGTCTCACTGGCCGTATTTATAACCAGCAAAACAAACCGTCCATCCACATACAGTACTTCAGCAGCCTGCCAGAACAAGATACATACAACAGCTTCACTTCACTGTGCCTGTTTACCACACTGTGTTACTAATGTTAACTCTCTCTCTCTTTCTTTCTTTCTTGCTTTCATTCTTTCTTTCTTTGTTTCTATCTTTCTTTTTTTCTTGCTCTTTTCTTTCTTGTCTCTTTCTTTTCTCTTTTCATCTTTCTTGCTTTCTTTATCTTTCTTTTCTTGCTGTGTCTTTTTCTCTTGCTGCTTCTTTTTTGTTTTCTTTCTTTCTTTCTTTCTTTCTTTCTCTCCATCTCTCTGTTTCTCACAGTCACTGCATTAATCAGATCCTGGAGAGCGTCAGCCACATCCACCAGCATGACATTGTGCACAGGGACCTCAAGGTGAGTCGTGCCGTTGCTGTGGCAACTTGCCACGAGAGGACAACGCGTCATCCGGCGACCCCAGTCCCCCCCGAACCCTTCACATGGCAACCATGGGGCATCACGCGTGCACACACACTCACACGCTCACACAGAGAGTCTTGTAACAGCAGGTGTGGATCTCTGGGCTGGTGGAGTGTCTGGAGTGTCAGTGGAGAGTGAAGTTTATTTTTCCCCGCTGTGCTGACTCTGAGCACACCGCACCGCTGACGTCACAGCACGCTTCATCTGTATTATCCAACCAAACACAATACTGGGAAAATCATCCAATACACGTGGGACGGGTTCGTCCTCTGCGGTCCGTCTTTGAGTCATAGAGTTCCGTGAGATTCAGCACAACGCGTGTTTGTTTCTTCACACTGCGCAGCTCTGCAGTTCATTTGCTGCCGCTGTGTTTGCACTCTGAATGTGGTGGAAATGATCCAGTGAGCTGTAGGTGATGAGCTCTGTGTGTGGGTTAGTGTGTAGGAGAGAGGAAAGAGTGGAACAGTGGAGAATAATCTCCCTTGACAGTTCCTGAGGGGAAATGTGGGGCCCTCTGGTTCTCTGTGAGAGAGGCAGAGGGGGCTGACATGGAGATGAAGAGATAGCAGAGAAGTAGTAAGACAGACTGAGAGACCAGCTGCTACACAGATCCTACTGGTCTTCAGTCTCTCTCAATCGCTCTGTCTCTCTCTCTTTCCCCTCTCTCTGCATCTCTCGCACTCTTTCACTCTCTCTAGCTCTCTCTCTATTTCTCATTTTAATTGTTGTCTCTATTTTTCTTGTCTCTCTCATGCTGTTTCTCTTTTCTCTCTTTTCTTCTTTCTCCCTCTCTCTCCCTCTGTGTCTCTCTTGCCTGCACTCTCTTGCACTCTCACCATATCTTTATGCTTCGCTTCTCTTCTCTCCCTCTCTCCCTCTAATCTCTGGCTAAAGGCCAGAGGCTGAAGGTGTTGCGTAGGTAAGCTACAGGGAGAACAAAATAGACAGAGATACGACGACAGAGAGAAACACAGGCAAGAAAAGTGCAAGTGGCAGCACGGTTGCCATAGCAACAGGTGTGACGTCAGGCGGGGTGGGCAGAGGCATGGCTCAGCAGAGAGAGAGAGAGAGCATGGGCTACAGTTTAGAGAGAGTGCGCTGTTTAAGCGCTTTCCCTCCAGCTCAGCCGATCCTACTCATCAGCCAGTCGTCAGGTGGTATCAGGGAGAGCTGTAGGCTGGTGGTCTGCAGCATGTTTTTCCTGCAAACTCAACCTTAACTAAGTCCCTATCTGGCAGACAGAGGGCTATTTAATAGCATTAGTCCGTGTCATCATTAGTATGTAACCCATTAGTTTAATCTACCTGCTGTCGCATTTTGAGTGGTCTTAATCTGGAGTGGTCTGCTATCAGTAGCTGAGCGTTTGCAAGCGCATTTGTTGCAAGATTTTATGAACCTGCATTCCTATTAGTCCACAGTAATAATGATCTGATGATCATTTTTAATGATCATGATATCTGATACTGAGAAAGAAAACATTCTAGACTGTGGCTGGCCTATCGGCATGCCAGCACAGTCAACTAGCTATCCCAGAGGTCTTCAAATCCGGCCTTTTAATCCAGTTTCCTGTCTTTGATTTTGTATAATGCAGGACGCAAGTAACCTGGTTGACTTAAAATTTTGAGTTCACTGAACTGCTAATATCAAGGTAATAGTGCAATAATTTGTGTTTTATGTTTGGTAACTTCTTATTGAAAGCTCAGTGAGCTCAAACTGTTAAGCCAGCCAGGTTGCCTTTTTGAGTTGAAAAGTTTAGCATTTTTAAGATTAATCTCTGGTTAATAAACTGATTGGCCACCTCATATGGCTGACCGATTTATGGAAAATATATAATTGCCCTGACCAGTAATTTCTCTGACCAGTTTTGTAATCCTTTGTTAAAATATTTAGATCTGAGACTTTTTTGGTCTCAGAGCAAACCAACACATTCTTTTTTTCAGACTTGTAGTTGAGAGTCATTTGCCAGATTGCCAACTGACAAGCTGTATGTTATTAGGTTAATTTCCCCCAGTTAAAACTTGCTATAATCTGGGGAATAATTCAATTGCAGGTCTATCAGATTTCTTTACAACAATTCATTGATCATCCTTACTGGATTAAAGGTTCAGAGTAATAGATAACTCTTTGACCAGTTTCCACATACATGATGAGCATATATCCCAGGTACCAAAATTTTATGCAGGTCTGCACAGTCTAAACTATGCAGCAGTGCAGGCATCCAGGGCTGAAGTTTAAAAACTAGAGGCACTGAGACATGTGTCTCTTGCACTGTGTGTGTGTGTGTGCTGTGACATCTGACAGGTTTCAGTGTGATTCTCTTTAACATTCAGAAGGAGGTTGGCCTCTGGGTCAGTAAGGTGAGACAAGGCTCACCTCTGCCGTCTTAGCCACACACTCCGCAGTGCATCTGTGTGAACTGTGCAACCTAGAGTCGTTAATATGCTGTCACATCTTCTCCTCCGCCCTGCATAGCCTACCACACAGATACATATGGCTTTAGCTTGAGGTCTGCTTGGTATTCAAGCCAAACAGTGATGAAAGACTCCCCTGATGGGACATGCTGTGTGCGTTTATGTCCGCTAATACTGATCACAGATGCTTAAGCTTTCTCTCTCAGTAGGCCTGATCATCACCTTCAGCATAATTGGCCTAAGGATGAATAAGGGATGTTAGTCTGCAGTTACTTGCACTTTTTCCTCACCGCATTCTGCCATGCCGGATACCTCTGCCCGCTGCTGGTGGGCGTTTCTATGTCGCTTCTTTGTTATGTAAATCAAGGAACCATGTTGAACATCTCTGAGGGAGGTTCGCATTTTGTCTTTAATATAATACAGAAGCTTGCAATGCGAATAAACTGCAGGCTTATGCTTTTTTTTGATTTTTGGCATGCATCAAGTTGACGTGCACCATAATGGTGATCATGTCATTGTTGTCAATTTGGCTTTCTTAAAACCAACAGCTTTTCTGGAGGGTAGGAAAAGCCCTTCTTCTTTATATGAAGATCCTATGTATTCCTTGATTATCGCAAACTTTGGGTGTTTAACAGTTGATTTGTTTTATACTTAGAGGGGTGGACAGTCTTCATTTTGAGGTGGAGGTTGAACTTTTATTTAAAACTCACTCACGTTCTTTCTTTCTCTCACTCTCTCATTATCTCAGCCTGAGAACCTACTGTTGGCCAGCAAGATGAAAGGAGCAGCAGTGAAGCTGGCTGACTTTGGGCTGGCCATTGAGGTGCAGGGTGACCAGCAAGCCTGGTTTGGTAAGAACTTTCATGCCACTGTCCATGCCCGGCCCAATGCATGTACCCAGGGTTGGGCTCAGTTGAGTTCAGCTCCATCCTCGTAGTTAATTAACTGAAGGCTTAGGGTGCAAGTGTACACACAGATTTGCTCTGAATTAGCTTCATCTCTGAATTTACTACCCCCTTGTCCCTTCACTTCTCATTCCTAATCTTTACAGTGCACTGCTCCATCCCCCAACCCTGTGTACTATCTGGAAAAGAGCCAGTTTTGTTAAATAGAACTCCAGAGGATGTTGAGTGGGGGTGACTCATGGTCAGCTATTGAGTGCTTATAGACCTCTGAAAGCCACGAGGACCACTCACACGCAGGTCACCCGCACAGTGAGCATGTGGATTTAGCTTTTCAACCAAATTTGGAGCTCCTTCGATTGCTGTATTTGCCTCTCATGTCATAGCGGCCTCTGCTTTTAAGGGTAGCTTGTTTGTCCTGCTTCTTGGAAGTTCAGTGGATTGTAAACATAAGGTAGTACAGAATGACTTTGTTCTTGCTTGATCATACTGGTCTCATCTGCTGTCGTCCTTCCTGGGCATGCGTGTACAGTACTAATAATAATCTCCTGCTATCCTCCATGTTTAACAAGTACATAATGCAGAGGCAAAAAAATTAAACTGATAGGCCAATAAGCAATGCTGAGTCAAGTGACTAAATATATATACATAAACCTCTTTTTAGATAGGATAATTAATTTGGTGAAAATACGTTTTTATTTACCGCTTTTTGTCCGGTCTATGCCAAATCGAATCATAGCTGTTATTTGCACTCATGGAGGTATTACACGCTATTAGGTACTTTTCAGTCACCGTCCAGTGAGCTTATAATTGTCAAATAAATAGTTGTATTCAATTTCCTCAATCCAAGATGTTATACTCATTTTACCATTGTTTGGTTTTTACTGCTGTTTTCCTTCTGCAGGTTTTGCAGGCACTCCTGGATATCTCTCCCCTGAGGTTCTGAGGAAGGACCCCTATGGCAAACCAGTTGACATTTGGGCCTGTGGTGCGCCCCCTCAGTTTATATTGGTTTTCTTTGGCATGTACCAAGGGTCCTGTTTGTCTGGTTTTAACCTTGTGTGTGTGTGTGTGTGTGTGTGTGTGTGTGTGTGTGTGTGTGTGTGTGTGTGTGTGTGTGTGTGTGTGTTTGTCTTTACGTGTACATGCAGGGGTGATTTTGTACATCCTACTCGTGGGTTACCCCCCTTTCTGGGATGAGGACCAACACAAACTGTATCAGCAGATCAAGGCAGGAGCATATGATGTGAGTAATCAGATTCTTGATTGTGTTACCCTGTACATGTAAATGCACAGAAAACCTCTTCACTCAGAACATGTATGTAGTAGAACTGCCATTTGGCAGTTGCTGAATATTGAACACTTTCAGGAATTCTGTAGTCAAAAGTATTTTACTGCTGTAAAGCTTCAGCATTTGTTCTTTCAGACATGAGACTAGTTTTCCAGGGAAGGAAGTATTTGTGCAGGCTGTTGGCTCATCCCACAAGTTTATCGAAAACATTAAGGGTGAAATAGAAAGTGAATGTGACCAGAACTAGTTTGATGTTGAAACTATTGCCAAATGTCACAATAGAGATGATAAAGTAAAAATAAAATGATGAATTAGAACAAACTAGAATTGGCAGTGCCTTTGTCTTGGACCCCTCTAAGGCGTTTCAACAATGGAGAGTATTCCACTCAACACACCAATATAGTGTCACTAATTTTCACACTATGTGTAACTTCTCTCTTCCTAACTTACTATTCATTTTATCTTTTGTCTCTTTCCTTTGCTCCATCCTCTCATCTCAGTTCCCTTCGCCAGAGTGGGACACTGTTACCCCAGAGGCCAAGAACCTCATCAACCAGATGCTGACCATCAACCCAGCGAAGAGGATCACTGCTGACCAGGCCCTTAAGCACCCATGGGTCTGCGTAAGTGCCTCATTTCTCAGCATCAAGTGCTCATAGGATTGCAGAATTTCTGTGTTTGCACACTCGGTTCACTAGAAAATCACTACACGTCTGACAACACACTCACCGTAACCAAACTATATGATTGACTCAGATTAAAGTTGTCTGTGGCTCTAATTGTCCACAAAGCAACCTAACTAGAATCTGGATCAGTCTGTGTTACTTTGCACTCTGAATGTGTCACTTCACCTCGAGCTAGGTGACCTTGTCCCAGGTGTGTTTTTATGCTTCAGTTTTGGCTATTGTCATGTAATTCAAGTCCATCTGAAGAGATTCCACTAATACTGTCTTCTAAGATTCAAATATATAGTAATTATTATTCCTTTTTATGCCCAGAGATTTTTTTATGCTTTCTGGTAGATACAAGCAGTGGTGTACAAAATGTGGTGTACCTTTTAGTAAAATGGTACTTGAATAAAGGTGAAGTGTTCTACCTTTATTTCTAAATGTACTTAAGTATTAATAGTAAATGTACTGTTAATTACTACAGTTATGATGCTGTATTATCTGGATGAACAGAAATGTGTGGCCGCTAACTGTCTGGAACCGCCCAGCTCTCCTTTATAGAGCAAATTACAGTACTTTGAATTTTGATACCCAAAAGTCTCAGGGTGAAAATGCCATAAAACACTCCACAAAGTTTGAATGAAAACAGAAGACAGAAAAATAATGAAACACGGATTGAAAAAGACAGATCTAAGAACACTGATAGGAAAATGTACATCTTTTTACTCCATCTTTGTTTAATTATTTGGTTAATTATTATTTTATTATGATTATTTAAATGTGAACTTTTTTGGGACTAAGGGAGTGACTAAGAAGTTAATAGCAGCTAGGAGATGGTGATAGTTATGGATATAAAAATTATGATAATTTATAGGCAGACTTGTAGCCAGTGACGAGCTCAGGTACGTGATGGTGTTCTGTGTTGGTGTACCTGTACTTAGTTTTCTATTAAAGATAAATATTGTTCACTTTTGTTTATATAGGATGAGATTATGTATTTACAGCACTTTTGCTTTGTGCTGCTCCTCTTTTGTCTGAGCTTTCTACGAGTTTAATCAGTGTATTCTGCCATAAACCTTCAATTCTCAAAGTGGTATGCTGACAGGAATTAGTTGTTTTGGTCAGCTGATCAAGTGATGGCAAATCAACAACAGGAGGACTCAAAAGTCCTCCCTCCCCTTTGTCCAATATCCTGATGGACATGATATGTATAAAATCTGTGCACGGTAGCCAGCAAGTGCAGCACTTCTTTCCCATGTATTGAAATGCACCTCTCATTCTCTCATGCAGCAACGCTCCACTGTGGCTTCCATGATGCATCGTCAGGAGACTGTTGAGTGTCTGCGCAAATTCAATGCGAGGAGAAAACTAAAGGTATGATCTCTTATTAAAAATAACACCCAAACAAAAACCATTCTATGAATGCTTCACAACTAAAATGAAAAGTCTGGAAAGTTCCAGAAGTTGTATAGACTTTTAGAAACTTCTGCTTTGCTAACTGTCGTAATTAAGAGTTAACTCGGAGGGCCTGCCTTTGGAGCCTGTTATTTTTGCCCATTAATACCATTAGTATAGTTGTTTCAATTCCAGTCTTCCAGCAGAACACTGATCCTGAGCAGTACTCAAGAGCTGTAACAAAATGGCTTAAATGCAGCAAACTAAAAGTATTGGACTGGCCATTACAAAGCCCTGAAAAATGTGGACTCAGCTGCAAAAGCATGTCTAAACGATGAGGTGCCCAAACCAATTTGCAGCAGTTCTGTCAGGAAGAGTGGACAGAAAATCCAGCAAAACATCCTAAGCATTTGATTCAAGAGAAGCAATTAAAAGGCAGCCCTGCCAAATGCTAACTAAGTGTATGTATGATTTTGACACACAGAAAAGTAAATAAACCCTGGAAAAAATCTGTATGCTGTCTCTCATTGAAACCTCTTATGGAAAGAAAGCAGATACCCTAAGTGACTGAACACAGGAAATGTGTGGACTTCTTTAGCCTAGGTGTATGCAAACTTTTGCCCTCAACTCTGTGTATATTAGTATGTTAGGGTTTAGATTACATAACAAAGTTGTATTTGATGACATAAGCTTGTATGTTTGTTTCCTGCAGGGGGCCATTCTTACCACCATGTTGGTGTCTAGAAACTTCTCAGGTGAGTGTAGCCTCTGAGTGCTGGTTTCCCTCTGACTTCAGCTTAAGCTTTATAAGCACAGTCATGCTCTTCTTTAGTAAATAACAAGTAGTGCTTTGTATCTTCCATTACTCACTTTAGAAAGAGGTCTGAAGCTCACTTAGCAGTGTTCTTAAAGACTCTTGTCTCACTGGCTTTAGCTACTCACCAAGTAGACTACCATGAGCTGTGCTTGATGTTGCTTTGTGTTATGTGGGTGTACTCACCTGGTCATGAGTGCGTTGAGGCGTGGCCTCTTAGAGTAGCCCCTCCCAACAGCATGCTTCTTTGTCCAATAGTGGGCCGGCAGCACACCAGCCCCGCCGCCCCCACCACCAGCACCGCTGCGCTGGCCCAGGAAGGTAGGTGTGAAGAGGGCACTGTCCACCTCTAACCCTCGCTCTGCCCGCATGCGTGGCCCGCGGGAGAATGCCCTACCCTCGCTTACCCACCCACTCGCACTGCACATGTTCCCACTTGCACGCACATTAGTGCTGGGGGCCAGTTTAATTCCAGATCATCAAATTCAGGTGATGGTTTTTATTTCATTATCTTTTTATTTAGTATTCAGTTTTAGGTTTATTATAACAGTAACTAAAGTGGAACTGCTATGAAATGCATATAGTTATGAGACTATAGATGATAGAATAGACTGATGGGTCCTTACAGTCTACTGTAGGATTTTTCAGTTCTGGTTCTGGAGGGCCGGTGTACTGCACAGTCCAGTGATTGGACCTGCTGAAGCACTGTAAGGCCTCATCTGTTTATTGCCAGACTTAGTGTATACTAGGGATGCACCAAATTTCGACCACCAGAAATGGTGAGAAAGTAGTACTTTTGGTTTTCAGCAAAAAGATGAAATATGAAAATAAAAAATGACAATAAAAAAGTCTCTAGCAGAGTAGAGTCAAACTTATATCCACGACTTATATCATTATAATGCAAATGAAAATTACTTTCCTGTGCTAGTCAGTGCAGAAACATTCAAACAGCAGTAGCAGAGTGAAAATGTCAACCATGTTTGTCTGTTTCACATATTTCACATTTGCTTTATGATTGTTGATCAGAGGAGGTACAACACTCAAGGGCTTCTCTATTACAGTTTTGATCAGACTTCACATACAGCCCGATACACAGAATACAAAAGAAACGTAGAAGCAGAGAAGAACGTCTCTGCTAGCATTCCGTAGTCTTAGATTTTAACAGAGGCAAAGAATAATAAAAAAAAAAAAACTGAGGCAGTTACTGCAGTAACAGCGCCCAATAACAGTAAAAGCCCGTTTTCCGCAGATTTAAAAGTCCATTGTCAGTTTACTGACCTATTGATTGACTTACTTTTGAGCATGTTGGGCTTTCTGTGCATAAAATAGAGCAGAGTGTGGCAGCTGAGCTGCCCTGGCTGAACGTGCTTGGCAGAGTTGAGGCGGGGCTCGGCAGAGATCATGCCTACGTAAAGCCATCTTTGGTCTAATTAGCCTTGTTTAAAAGACAGAAAAGCATATGATATTTGTGTTAATATTCCTCAGTTTGCAAAACCCTCCACTCATAATAATATAACAATAAAAGGATTGTGTTACCAATGCAGGTCTAGCATAATTCATCGCCTTGGATGACCAATCATTGTATGTTGCCTAAGACATTAAACTTAATGCATTAATTTTATGTTGTTGCCTAAATACTGTAATAATATTAGTAATATCAAACAGCCAAACTATAATTTTTTTAAAATTTATTGTTGTTTTTCGAGTGCATCCTGAATTTTGGTTTTGGTTTTACCCAAAGATTTTTCGGTGCATCACTAGTGTATACTCCTGATTTATAGGGCATAAAACAAGACTTCAGATGATGGCCAGCAAGGATGAGTTTGCATTGCTTAATACCCTGAATTTGTTGAAGTGGAATCAAGTCCCCAGCGCTGATGTACACATTCTCTTATTCCTGTTATGGACAAGCCTTCCTTGCTTCATGGAACTGGATCAAGTCTAGGCTTAAAAAAAGCCTGTTCTTCTGCCAAGTCCTACTTGTACCTGAAGCCTACATGATGCAACAACGTCTTTAAACAAGTTTGGTCATGGTAAACTTGTTAAAAGATGTGTTGTTGCGAACTGGTCATTGAAGGTGATGTGACCCCAGAATGCATTATGCGTTTCTAGTAATGTCTTTGAAGGAATCATTATGCATTCTTGGCATATGAGCTTGGAGATGGTGAGGGGTGATGTATAGGTGGAGGGCCAAGATGAAAGGCTTTGACCTGCTGAACGGGAGCGCCGTAAGCCCACGCCACACTGTTGTCTTATAGCGTGCCAACAATTCAGGGTTGCCACGTCACCTTGGTGTGTCTTGCGGTGGGTCGTTCCCCAGGCCTCAGCCTGTCTCAGAATTTCACCACCACACACACAAGCACCGGTGTGAGTGTGGGTTTGGATGCAGCCTTGCAATGGAAATGTTGCTTGTACAGCTTGGGAGAAGAAGGATGGAAGTGTATGGTGTTGAAGGAATTTGAGAGTATGTGTATGTTTCCGTGTATATGCCTATGTGTCAGCATGCTTTTTAAATAAGGATTTAATTTAATTTTATTTTTTATAACAGTAGTTTATTTATATAGGACCATACTGGCCACACTGGCAGTGCCATTTTTTTGAAGGCTACTGCGTTCATGTTTGAGCAGACATTTTGCGCAATCCAGCATGTGTCCAGGAGTGAATATGTGCATGCAATGGAACTGTTCCTTCAAGTTCTGCACCTGTGTCCTAATGGCATGTGTGCTGGTTCTGCTGTTTGAAGGCTAAGGTCTGCCTGAGGGCGTTTTTATTGAATCCAGCATAGAGGACTCTGTGCAGTCATTAAAGATCTGTTTTTTTTTGTGTTGGTATTATGATTTTGCACTCCCTAGATGCTCCCGATATCTGGGGTGGTGTGAAAATTGCCTGGTGTTGCTTCTCTTGATTTATTGTACATATCTTTGTAGTGTAAGGTTGGAGTGTTCTCTGTAGATAACTATGTTCTTTAGCAAGTTTTCTCCTCTCCCTTTTAACTTCAAACCTTTTTTAACCACTAGTTCAAAGGAAAAAATAACACCTTGAGTGACTCCTGGGTAACGTTTGGAAAATACAGGTTCCTAAATTGTCTTGGGTAAATGTTAAATGTAAACTTTCAAAAGTTTCTTCTCTCTTAAATACATTCATATTGATCGTGAATAAAGGTATGGCCGAATAGTGATTCATTACTAGGCTATAGGTCTACTGTAACGATCTTCCTCTTGTAGCATGGTAGATACTGTGGTTTTTGAAAGTTTGTGAACCTTTCAGAATGTGCTATATTTCTGCATACATATGACCTTAAACATAACCAGATTTTCCACAAGTCCTAAAAGTTCATACGAAGAACGCAGTTAAACCAAAGAGACCAAAAAATACTTGGTCATTTATTTATTAAAGTCAATTAAATATCTGTGAGTAGCAAAAATCTGTGAACCTTTGCTTTCAGTATCTGGTGTACCCCTTTTGTGCAGCAATAACTGCAGCTGAAACATTTTTAGTAACTGTTACACTGACATGCACGTATGCACGTATTAGAATGGTGGGTTTCCTCATATGAACTGTTCACTTCAGGTCCCTCTGCAACATTTCTATAGGATTAAATTCTGGACTTGGCCATTCCAAAACAACTCTATTCTTCTTAAATCGTTCTTGGGTTAAATGTTAAATGACTAATTTGCTTCTTTGTTGTCTTGCTGCATGACCCATGTTCTCTTGAGATTCAGTTCTAGCACAAATGTCTCAAATTCAGAATTTGCTAATGTAATTCAGAACTCATTGTTCTATCAAGGATGGCTAGCTGTCCTGGCCCAGGTGCAGCAAAACCACAGGCCTGCCCCACTATCTTTTACAGGTAGGATAGGGTCCACTAGAATGCAGTGTTTCTCCAGACATAAAGCTTACCATTTACACCAAAATATTCATTTTGGTCTTCTCCGTCTATAAAACGTTTTTCCAGTGACCTTCTAGCATGTCGACATGATCTTTAGCAAACTGCAGTTGGGCAGGAATGTTCTTTTTGGAGAGCAATGACTTTCTCCGTGCAACCCTACCATGCACACTGTTGTTGTTCTCCCTGATGGTCATCTAATGAACATTAACATTAGCCACTATGAGAGAGGTCTTTAGTTGCTTAGTTGCTCTGCCTGTCTGTGAATTGGTGCAGTCCGTAACTTGGTGGTTAGAGGTGGCTTTGTAACCTTTTTTTGCAGGTTGTTGAGGTCCTCAAAAATCTCCTTTGATTGTGCTGTCATACACTTTTACAAAAAAAAAAAAAAAACCCATCACATCTATCTCCCCCTCTGACTCAAAAGCACCTGACTCTCATTTCCCCTTCAGAGTAACACCTAATCCTAGAGGTTCACATACTTTTGCTTCTCACAGATATGTAATATTGTATGATTTTCCCTAATTTGTTTAATTGGGTTGTCTTTATCTAGTTTTAGGGCTAAAGTTTGTTTTAGTTCGTACTTATGCTGAAATATAGACAAATCTAAAGGGTTCACAAACTTTTAGGCACCACTCCGGTTAGTCTTAGGAACTAGACTGAAAACTTAAAGTATTAGATTAAGAAACAGATTGTGTACATCTAATAGAGTCCCAGTGTTCTAGCGGCTCCATCAACAGGCTTTTTTGAGCCAAAGTTCGAGCAGCCCTCAAAAGACTTGTTTTGTTGTGTTTCTAAATGAAGTGAAAGTAAACACTTCCTCTACAGAGAACACACTTCTGTACATTTTAATGCACAGTTACTGTTCATTAGCTGGATTTAACATAAGGGAAAATAAAATGTGCATAAAATGCGGCATGTGCAAACGTTATAGTGCATTTTACATTGTATGTTTTATTTTTTTGTATAAAAAGTCATATTCAAGTCTGTTCTCTGTAAAGGACTTAATTCATATTATGTTAACTTATTTTCAATAACAACTGTATCAGTAACACTGGGATGTTCAAACCTTTGGGTATGACTTTATGACCTGGCAAATGTTGGGAATGATACGCTTAAAGAACTAAACTAGTTTTTAGGGACCTAAAATGGTTCTGTAATGACAGGGGTGGGGGACTGAGGGCTGGTGTCTTATCACTCGTACTAAACCTGGTAATTAGCTGCTGAGTTGAATCAGTTTGAACAGGAAACCTACCAACTTGTGAATGAATCCCACCCTCCAGTACCAAGTTCCCAACCTTTGTTTTATGGCCCCAAAGAACTGATTTTGGGGTTCCTCTCGACACCTTTTGTTTATGAGAGTGATTGGTCCGGAAAGCAATCTGTTTTTTTACTTTTGAGCTTAACATATAACTTCCTCTAGGTCTAGCTTTGAGCTCTCAATGGGGCTCCTGCCCAGTTACTGCATGATAATCAGTTGTCTTGCCCTGTTGTACCAGACACAGTAAAGGCACCTGCTTGTGTTATCCAAAGATGCATGTGGAGGCAGTAACCACCTTGTTGCATGGACCAAGCATGCATAAATTTTGCCTAGCAGTTTTTTCCTCATCTTCCCCCTAAAACAAAACCACTGATTGCTTCTAATCTCAGCCTCTTTTTCTTGCCTTCCTTCCTACTTTTTTGCCCATTGGAAGGTAAGGGAATTTTAGGATCTAGAAAACTTGGGAAGTCTGCTGATATTTTTCTGTGTGTTTGTGAGGACACTGTCTATTTTTTTGTCATTTTGTGTCTGCAGAGTTTCAGTGTTGACTTTTTTTTCTATGTGCGCACATATGTGTTTTCTTGTAAGAGCATGCGTGTGTGTCTTAAAGGGGCATGAGGAAAAGCAGAGGAGTGATATGCATATGGTAGCTATATGCATGCAAATGCAGAGATAATGTGGTCAGGAAGAATGAAGGGTGCAGAGGATGCTCCGTTGTTGGATCAGTGGAAGGACAGGTTCTTCATTTTGTCGGCTCAGTGCTGGCAGCCTCTGTAAGGGAGCTGAAAGTGTCAAAACTGATGGATGCTGCAATGAGGAATCTCTTTAGAGACTCGTAGTACTTTTTTCTTTTAGCCCTATTTAGTATTGTGACTAATAAGTAATGTTTTATGTACTGAACTACTCTTTCTGTTTTTTTCAGCATGCAAAAGCTTACTGAACAAAAAGTCTGACGGAGTGAAGGTAGGATATCTCTCTCTCACATTCACACATGTACCTTCCTATAGAATTGTACTGACATCAGCACCCCAGTGAATATGATCCTGCCATAATCAAACAGTACATGATTCTTTCCCAGTCTTTATGTTCAAGAGATCCCCCGCCCCCCACCCCCGTCACATTTTTTCGCTCGTCTAATTCTTGGGAGTACAGCTTTATGCAAACTGCATTTAATTCACATAAACCTAAGGCACTTTTCATCTCCCCAGTGTCATAATCTGAAGGATAAGGACACTTTAGCTAGCAGCTAGTCAAGTACTAAATGGAAGTCAGGAAGGTTAAGAAAGGCTGTGTATTCATTATATTGTGACTTGTTATAGTGCTGGTGATTTTAGTTTATTCGTTCATTATTTTTCATGACTCTTTTTATGTACTGCTTATTCTAAGTCGGAAATGGAGCCAGGTGAAAGTCTGTTCAAGTGAATAGACCTACTCTTCCCTGTACCAGTCTCAGTGCATGCAGTGAATGGTCATTATTTGACCACAGCTAAACACCACCTGCCTCTCAAAACGGAATGAAGAATCCAGCAAAACTGACCTGATGAAATTCCTCTTTTTGTTATTGTTATTATTTTCAATTTTTTCCCTTCACCTCACCCATCGCTCTGAGATTTTTTTTGTAAATGTTCCCCCCCCTCTTCCCCCGCTTTCTCTCTTAAGATCTTCTTCTAATCGGCGCCTTTTTCTTCTATCTCTATTTTCATTGGCTTCGTTTTTTTTTTCCTGTGCTACCTTGTTTTTACCTCCTATGTTTCACACTGTTCAGAAAAGGAAGTCAAGCTCCAGTGTTTATTTGATGGTGAGATCTGTTCTATGTCTCTCCCCTCTTTTCCTCTTTTCCTAGTTGTTTCTCTTTTTTTTTCCTTGGTTGAGATGCTAGTGTGGATTTTTTTAATATATATTTATATATATATTTTTGGTCGTCTTGTCGGACTATCATTGGCTCTTGTCAGTTTGAACATCACCACAGCCATGCCCACCCTTTTGTTTTCACACACACGCGCACACACAGAGTCCCAAGCATGTCTCTGTGCACACATCACACTGTCCTTCAAGGTCCACTAAGTTAGGTTTTGCTGTCGCTTCCTATTCAGATATCGTAACAAACTGTATCAGCAGCAGTCGGCCAGTAAGGTGCAGTGAGTGAGTGGGTCAGGATGAGGGGGAAAAAAATGCAGAGCCAGAGCTTAATGCATTTAAAGCCACGATGTGAGGTCCAGCAGGAGAGGTGATTTGGACCTCCGGGTTGTTAGATAAAGTGAAATTGAATTTTATTACTTAGTGGACCTTTCACGGTTTGCTGTCCCATTACATGCTGCAACCAGTGCATCCCAGGGCCTATTTTGGCAGTAAGGTCAAGCATGGGGCAGCTTGCCCTTCCTCTCCCCCGGAGCCCCTCACCTTGACCCCAGTCTGACTGACCATCTGTGTTCTAGTCCAAGCCTGTGAGCTTTTTCCTGCTCTCCCCTGTTACCTACAGCAGTTTCCACTTGAAATTCATCATAATCATACAATTTAGGCGCTTTAATGGTGAAATGGTGGTAATGTTACACAAATTTTGTGAACGTTTATAGAGCAGCACAAACTTCCAGAGTAGCAACCATCTCACTATTAAATTCTATAACATATTTGTGTGGTTTTGTCCATTTTTCCCTAATTCTCAGCTTAGTTTATGGACGTTTTCCCTCAGTTTAAGTGAAGATTATTTGAGACTTATTTGCTTGATTTGAATTCCTACTGGTCTCCAGATGCACTATATGTCCAAAGATTTGTCGACACCTGTTAGTCTAAAGTCTTTTCTTTAAGTTAAGGATAGTAATAGAGTTTCCTATTTGCTGCAATAACAGCCTCTGCTCTTTTGGAAAGCTTTACACTAGATGTCAGTGCAGTGAGGATCTGATTGCATTCAGCCACAAGGGCATTAGTGAGGTCAGGTATGAATGTTGGATGATTAGTGCTGGATCAGCCTCTGCAACTCATTCCAAAGGTATTGAATTGAGCTCCGTCTCTGCAATGAACACAGCCCACTGCTCCACAGCTCAGTGTTGGCGGAGTTTCCTACCCTTCTAGTCAACACTTGCCATTTATTATAGTTTTATTGTCGATGAATACCTGTCTAATTAAAAGCAGCTAACTGGGAAGAGGGTTTGCACAATTTTGGACATGTAGTGTTTATGGTGATGGCCTATTGCTTAGTGATCCTCAGCAGGAAGCAAGTGTATTCTAGGGAATGATGCCTAACCATGGATCACCCTTTCCCTACAGTACAAACAACCTTAAGCCTCTCACACAAACACCCACCCAACATGAAACAGGTGATCTCTGTCACCATGGAAATTGCTTTCCAGGTTGTGACAGGCTTGGGTGGGGAACAACACAGTGGGGCTTTTTCCACCTTATGTTTTGTTTATGCCTTTTATTATTATTTCTTGCTCCTCATTTATACTCCAACACACATAGTCATGCATATGTACCCGATGGATCGTCGGGTCAGTCCTCTGAAAAGAGGGCTCGTCTGTCTTTGGTTGATTTGCAGCAACAGTCATCAACAGGCAGCAGATTTTTGAAACGTTTCGTCAGGGCCATGTGAGGATCAGGGACATGGACAAACTCCAGTGATGGATTTAGCAGGTCTTTTCTTAGATTAGTTGGGTCATAAACTCACTGGCCACTTTATTAGGTAGCTACATTCTTTGTCCATTTTATCATGTCCACTTACCATATTGGTGCACTCAGTAGTTCTGCACTTGGTTATTCCTCACATTTCCACCATCGTGCTGGCATTATGTTGGATCATTCTCTGAAGTTGTAGTGGCACATTCATGAGTGCTGCATTGTCACTGCTGGACTGTGAATAGTCCGGCAGCCAAAAATATCCAGCCAACAGCATCCTATGGCCTGAAATTGACCACTGATGAGTGCCTAGAGGATGACTAGCATGGACTATTAATTTTACACCTATAAGGTGGTTCAGTGAGGTAGGTGTGTCCATAGAGTGGACAGTAAGTGCAAACAGTGTGCAGCACTACCATGTCAGTGTCACTGCAGTGCTGAGAATAATCCACTGCCCAAATAATACCTGGTGGTCACTGGTGGTCCTGTGGGAGGCTGTTGATGAACAGTCCAAAATACCAAGTCTTGTAATGCTAGAAAGTCGATGTGCTAATATATGGTAAGTGGACCTGATAAAGTAGACAGTGAGTGCAGACAGAGGTAGCTAATTTTGTACCTAATAAAGTGAATGTAGTTTAAGTCCTCCCATTGGCCGCGTTGATAAATCAAGAATGTTTTTTTTTTTTTTCCTTGTGGTTTCCTAGTCTAAGTGGTGCTAAACAGTAACTATGTATAAATGCAGACACCATAATATCAGCCTTTATAAGCAACTACTACACCAAGAATCAAAGTAGATAATTTCTTATCTGGGCTGACCTGGACAGTGATTTACCATGTTCAGGCTTATCTATGCATGTGGATTCATCTATCACAGTACCCACCACCCATTTCCCCTGCTTCTCCTGCACGAGATCAGGCCTGAACACAGACATACTCACACATGCACACACAGACACTTGACACTCACTCCCATGGCTGCCGTTCTCCCCACCATCACATTGACTGTTAGTTTAGTTAGTTTGCAGCCCCACTCTTTACCAAAAGCTTTTTTGGAGTCGGGAGAGACTGTGAGGCAGCTGCTTTCACTTATATTCTCATCTTGCTTACGACCAAGTAATGTTCCCCTATTTGGATTCAAAGCAAACAAATATATAAAGATGCATAAAGTACTGGTTGGACATGTTTTCATGTCATGATTTGAGGCGAATTTTCTTACTGCAGACAAATATGGAATGAATCGTCAATAATCTCTCTTTAAGATTAATTTAGATTTATAATTTGAGGTTATTGTGTTTATATTGTAGTTCTGAGGTTTAATTATTTATTTATTCATTATTTACTTATTTTTATTTTATATTATATATTTTATTATTGTTATTATTATTATTATTATTATTATTATTATTATTATTAGGAAGTGTGTTTCTAGAATTTAGCAGAGCTGTTAGAACTGACTGGATGCCAGAGGCTAAGAAAAATAAACCTACATTATATAACATAAGAAACATGAAAGGTTTATACAATCTCAGAACAGAGAAATGCCTTGGTCTTAATTTATTGTTACTGATGTAGTTCTTAATTTCTGTGTAGAGTACAATTAATTATGTCTAGCTCATGTGTTTTTTTTTTTTTTTTATCTGTACGTTTCTTTTCATCAGCCTATTAAGACAGAGACGGTCTCTTTCTTTTTAAGTTGACATTTTTTCCATCCTCCTTCATTGTCTGCTAGAGCTTGGAAAGAATGACAGGAGAGAATATGAGAATCTCAGAAGTAAACGTTTGCGCTGAAAGGACGCTGCATTTTTCATTAAGAGCACAGGGCGTTTTGACTTGAAGTCATCTCAACTGTCCACTCTGATCTGAATCTGGGCACCCACAAAACACTGGGAGCAGCGCTGTGTGTGCTTCTGTATGTCTCCATGGCTGCTGTATTGCCTTTACTGAATCTTAAATGTACTTAAATGAACCCTGCACAGGTTTTACACATGTTATGATAAAATCACTGCAACTGTCTCATTCCATTCTAGCTCTAAAACAGGACCTAAATTTGGGCAGCAGTGAACATTAGAGGCTGAAAAATATTATCTGTGATTTCAAATGTATTTAAATTCAGCATTATCTAAAACATGAAATGTACTCTAAATGTACACTCTCTCAACAGAGTGGATAAAAACGTCTCACTGGGTGAAAAATGTCAGCCGTCCCAAACCAGAATGCTTACTAAATAAACTGGAAGCGATGGGCCTGTGTTGAAAACGCACCCCGTGTTTCATAGCTAATGCTGTCAGTGCAGCTCCCCACATAGCTCTTTCAAAAGATTCTTTCTTACTTTGAGTGAAGCAGAATTTCAGCAACACCACATTTAACTAGGTTTTTCACTGCGTGCACCAGTGGACTGTCAGGGACTTGTAGTAGTACCTTGTCTTGCTTTGTGCTGTTTAATATCAGGTGTAATGTAGATACTACAGGCTTGTAAGTGGTAAGTGTGTTGGTAAATGTGAATGACATGCAGTGATTTTTGTCTTGGCAGGTACCAGTTCATTTCCCCACGGGAGCATGTTCATTCCTTACTTAATATGAGATTTCTCCTGTCTTTTCTATGAATATCTTCACCCCAGTATATCATATCAATTGGAAAGTCGACAGCAGCTTTAATAAATACGTGCTGAATGCTGTTGTCTCTTTCCAACTTCGTTACTGTATTAACCTGTAGAGCAGAGATCACATTCAGCGCTAAATTGCTGTATACTACATCGGTGCACACAAAACATTGCTAGTTCTCTAGCTCAGTGGTTGGTTCTCAGACTGAGGCTCAGGGACCCCCAGATGGTCCACTTTAACATCTTGCAATGCATGGGATAGAGCAAAAATAGGGACCGTCCAGTGGTCCCTGAAGACCACTTTGAGAACCATGGCTCTTGCTAGTGAATGCTAAGGGAGCGCACACATACAAAGCTCTGCACTCGATTGCTTCAGACATTTGCTGTTATCCTCCAAACCAACTCGGACATTCACTTCGGCTGTCCTGTGCTGTCAGATCTTGAGACGTTTACTGGGAGTTACCCACATGCTTAGAGCTCAGCCATGCATTCAGGACAAAACCCTTCTCCATGTTGGAAATCGTATTTATTGCGTGATGGCAGAAGGCACGGGGGAGTGTGCAGGGGTTGCTGCTCGACTCCGGCAGCCCCTGTGCACTAGTAACATGGGACCTGGGGCTTATTAGGTTTTGGAAGTCTTTTTGAATCCGAAATCATTTAGCGTTGTTGTTTTTGTTTTTGTTGATTTTGTTTTGCCCCAGCCGCAGACAAACAACAATAAAAACAGTGTAGTAAGCAGCAGCAGCACCAAAGACAGCAGCATATCATCCACAGCACCAATGGTACCTCATCTCTCTTTATTTCTTCATTGTTGCTTCACTCATGCTGTTTGTTTTCAGCAGTTCATACGTTTCTGTTTAGTATTTTATTTTCCATCGGTTCGTCTCATCTGTTTGGTTTGACTCCCTCCGACCTCCATCCCTCCCTTCCGCCCTCCGTTTGGAGATGTGTGATGTTGCTAACAGTTTTGATGACTTTTACTAAAGCTACGACTGTGTGCTTTCTCTTCCTCGAGTCCTGTTTTACCCATCTGACCCCTCTTTGAGATGCATAGATTCAGAGAGATGGACCAGAAATGACATCTCCACAAAAGCATAGATTTTTGACGTCATCTTTTAGTATTAACAGCCCACTGGGAACTAGAGGATACGTGCCATCATCTGGTACAGATGATACCAGCAGACTCAGGAGGACCTATGGGTAAAACGGGATCCACTTCGGTCAGGAAGCAGAAATATGTCATTTGTTCAGAAGATGCAGTCCCTATCTGTTACTCCAGCTGTAGTTCAGTGGATGGTACAGTTACGCTCCTCACCGTCTCCAGAGGTCGAGATGTTTTCTTGAAACATGAAGAAACAGAACTCCAAATGTATCCTTAATTGGCTTCCAGTCAAAGTTACAGTACTTTGTTATTAAGGAAAACAAATCACATCAATAATAAGAGCCAGCACTCATATACTGCCCCAGTGGTGTGATCCAAAGTCTTCTGACAGCTATAAGCAACAAGGACCAAGTGCTGTAGAAAGGGAAGGGGTGAGGAGTTAAAATGGAACAAATGTGAGGGAGCTGGAGGGGTGTTCTGTCACTGTCCCCTTGGGTGGCTGTTTGGAGCGGCGTGTTTTTGGAGTGCACGCAAGGACAGAAGGGGAAACCCTGTAGCTGTGAAGCTGAGCTCGTCTCTCTCTCTCTGCAAGGTCGCTCCCCTCTCTCACAGTAACATCACAGCCCTCATCAGCGCCTGCTTGTCCACTGCAGCACTTCACCAAATGTCGCAGTCAGTGTGACCCAGTGCATTGTAGCTCAACTAAAGTGAGGCCTCCTGAGCAGAGAACAAGAGCTGCACAATATGTAGAAAGTGATATGATTTATGTTGCTGCGTATTTATATAGCAATACAGTGTGCAACACATGAAAATCACATTGGTAAACCGCTAAGGTCATGACCTCAGGGATATCCTGATCAAGTGTTTCTGCTCCCAGTTCTGCTCCTTGAACACTGAACCTCTGCTGTGAGATGGTCCGATATTGATATTTTTATATATTTAATACAGCTGTACAGTGCACAATTAGACTAGATATATGGAGAGGAACCACCAAGCTTTTGGGGTAATGATAGCCTTTAGTCGTTATTTTAGCCTTTAGCATAGCAGCTTGCTAGTGGGCCAGGTGCGTCCACTTGTGTTAAATGTGGTGCACCTCCGTCAGCTCTCTGTGGTCTCACATATAATAACAATTGCTAATTCTGTACAATAAATAAGCCTGTATTTACAATGCATAGCCCTGTTTTTACAGTTTGAATATATGCTAATTGTTGGAATTGAGCAAAAACAGTAGACTTAGGGTTTGGGTGGGTGGGTGGGGGTTGGAGGAGTATATGCAAGTAACTTAAGAGTAACGAAAAGAGGCCTGCTAACAGTAGTCGAGAAATGGCATTACAGATATTACAAGCTTTCATTTTCCACCTTGAAGATGAGCACTCAGGATGGGCATCTGTGATCAGTCAGGCTGCTCAGCTCACACAGTAAAGAATGTAGTGATTCATTAGACAACCACTCCAGTATTACAAACTGTAAACTAACAGTATATTGTGCAGCTCTAGTCTTTGCAGTACTGGATAAACATCCTGTCACCTCAGCTACCCTGCCCTGGTCGTGTGTGTAACTCTGAGAGACGGCAGCTAGGGGAATTTGGGAAAACTGCATGAAGGGAAGTGAAATTTTGTGAGACTTTCACGAGCAAGTGGCTCACTGTGTATAGGGACTGCATCTTCACTTATGTGCTGTGCTTGGTGGAGGGTGTGTGTGCGCGTGTGTGTTTGTGTATGTGCGTGTGTGTGCGTGTTATTTGGAGAATGTGTCCAGTGTTTGTCATTCTGCTGAAAGAATGATGGTAGTGAGTGCTTTTTTCAGCTTTTGCAGCTTTTAGTGCTAGTCTGTTGTCTGTGAGGCTGGCGAATGAAGGTATATATAACAGTATGTCCCTATTCTTTGCACTCGTATCTGCTTCTCTGCATACTCAAGTCTCCTATAGCCAAAAGCATAGTCTCCTTTCTGTCCAATTAGTTATTGTACAGTGCTTTCCACATCTTCCAGTGTTTTTGTCCCTTCGCTCTCTGTGCTGTAGCCTCTGCGCTTGGCATTAGTAACAGTGGTCTAGTTTTAAGCTAGTTTGTAGATTTGGAGTTCGGGGCTTTGTCTAATCCCCCTGCCCCCTCCTTTGCATGGTAAACTGTCTCCTACCTCTCCCAGGAACCACAGACCACTGTCGTGCACAACCCAGATGACGGCATCAAGGTAAGCTGCTTCAGCTGCCAGCTCTGCTGCCCTCTGCAGTCCACCACGCTAACACCACTAATACTGCACCATAACCGCTCACACACATAAAGGGTTTGCTCTTGATTTGATTCACAATTCAGCCAATTTGAAGTCATTTTTATTCAAGCAAGGCTTTTATTTATAGAGGAACCAGTACCATTCAAAAACAGTACCATTCAGAAGTTTGGAAGGGCTTGGAATTTATTTATTTTTTTCGGTAACAGTATGTAGTGTAGTTTGAAGTTCTGTAAACTAGACCTCACTAACAGATCAATCATGGGCACTATCTGAATGACCTTAACATAAGTTGGTCATAAGTTGGTTGACATAAGCAGGCTTGCTCCAGTCATTAAATAGAAGAATGAAACTTGTGCCTAGCCAGATAAGCTCACAACACTATGATATGACTTTAGCTGTTCAGTGATTACTGTCTGGTAAAGCTGACTTGGGGGGCTCACACTACCCCTAAACTCTTTCTTTTATGCAGTGCACCTCATGGCACTGGCTTGTAATTTGCTTACTTACTCAGTGTTGTTTAGCAGGCTGAAAATGCTCCATGACGGGGCGCTATTTAATTGCATTTCTGAAGGCTGGAGGGGTTTCACCCTCACAGGAATTTCAATGGCCGTTATGGGAGAAAGGCGATATACTCTAAATTGTATACCTTTTACCTGAAGTAGTAAGACAGTCTCCAAAGCCAAAGTGGCTCACAAAAGGAAAAGGCTGCAGGAGAATTTTGTACTTCTATTAGCTGCTTAAAACAAAGGGCAAAAACACAAGATCAGAAAAGCTGAATGGATAGAACTGAAAAACTTAATGGTTAAACGAAACTGTTTTAATAGTGAAACATGGAGGAGTGATGCTATTTCACATATTAATCTAAAAACATTATATGTGTTTTATCTACAGAGTCAAATTGCAGTATTTGTAGAATATGATTCTGTGCCCCACCTTCAAAATGGGTCTGGATGTGGAGCTGTACATCAGTGACACTGTGTGTCCTTTTTTTGGTGATAAACTGATGAAAAGACATGACTCTAATCTACACCCATAGATGATTTGAAATAGAATTTGATAAGCATGTGAGAAGTGAAATGATGTTGTACCTTTTGTAGAGCTCCACTATCGTAGTAGATCTCCACAACGTGGCTTTCAGCCTTGAATGGTAGCGCAAGTTTTAGTCAAATTGGCTGAATTGATGATCCAATCCTCACACTTGCCCTGGTACCTGTTGAGGCATCTGCTGCCCCCTCACAGGATGATGACGGTAACAGATCCCACTAATGAACTCACAGAGACTCAAACTGAATCGACGTGCGTCTTTGCTGTCTCTAACTTGTGTGGCCCCCCCCGTTAACCAAGTGTCTCGTGGTGGCTGGCATACTTGAGCTTGCCTTCTCGCTGGACAGCGCTGGTTTGTGCAGGGCTTGGTGTGTTCCTTTGAGGACGTCTCTCTGTGATTGTGCGTGGGTGTGCCTGTGTGTTTGTGTGGGTGTCGGGGACAGTAGTGTAGTGTTTGCCGAACTTTATGGAAAACATCCAGAGTGACCCTTCGCTTTTTGACCTTCTTGTGTCTCTGCCTATCTCTCTTTCCCTCGTTTTGTTTTCTTCCCCTTCCATCTCTTTTATCTTGTCACAGGGTTCCACGGAGAGCTGTAACACTACAGAAGAGGAGGACATGAAAGGTAGGAAAGGTACACTATCAACCCTTTACGTACTCTGCATGTCTTTCTCTTCTCTCTGGGGTGGCTAGGCAGCTGGATAGAGTAGCAGTCAGCGATTAAGTTTAGACTGGGAAGAACTGCTATGTTACTATGCATGAAAATGATGTGTAGTTTGTTTTCCACAATGTGAATCTTCCCGCATTACTACAGGTTCTGTGTTTTTGAACAGGTGGGTGATATGGCTAAATCATAACATTACAATACTTGACAATTTTCACAATACATGATGTGCATCACAATCTTAAGTGTTTCTGATGTGACCGCATTTATAAAATGCCTATGGCATATTGGCCTGACATCCATTTAGCCACTTGTTTCTAGGGAGGTTATGCGCTGGTACTGTACACTAGACATTATATAATTGGTGTAAAGATGCCTTTTGCTATGAAGGTTTGAACACCAAGTGGAAATTATTTGTGTGCTTTATTCAGATGAAAAGAAATTAGTTTAATCACGCCCATAACTGGGGGTACCTTGCAGATCAAATACCATTTTTTTTGTGCACTTTCACCACCTACATGAACTATCTGACCTTTTGTGCCGTTGGCTGGACAATGAATTGGGGGCAATGTGGGAAAAATAGTATATCACAATCTTTAAAAGACATTTTCACACTATATGATACACATATAGCAATAGTTTGACTCAAGAAAAAATACTTTTATTCAGTGTTTCACAAACGATGCGGCACTAATTCCACAATTATACATTATTAATTCTTCTCACTCTGTAATAAACCAAGTTAGTCAGTTCAGACAACTCTGAAAATCATATTATTTATCGTGATAACAAAATGCTTCTTAGTAATGATAAAATATCACCATGTTGCCCTCCTATAAGATCAGCTGGAGTTTTTTTTACTAATGTTAGAAAGATTAGAGTCTCCAAAATCATCTCCAAACTGGGCTACGAACATCTGATTTATATCTGGAGTGCACAAAGCTTCAGCTTCTGTAGGAAGCCATGAAGCTCTTCGGGCTACTTTGAATTTTCTAAAATAGAAAGTAACCTACTCAAATGTGTGAGTGAAAGAGCTCAAAGAAACCAGAGAAACTCTGTGTTCTCCTATTTAATCTGCCATGTGGAATGCATCCCACACAGTGTCACAGTTTGCTCACTTCGTGAGAAGCAAAGCACCTCTTGATACATATTTTTGGTGACGTGGACAACACAACCAGTGTTTTGTAGCATTAGCTTTGGGTCCAGTGTGTATATTTGATGGGGGAAAAATGTAAATGTTTCCATATTATCCACATTTTTGTGCCGACTGTTCGCGCTGAGAATGCAACAGGCTTTATGTACATTTAGTTAGTGTTCTAGAAGTTACCATATTACTATTTTTTTCCAGGATAACAGAATTTATGTCTGCTGAGTTACGCACAGCTGACAGCTGTACACCATGATGCTGTACAGAAACAGCTGTAGAATTGTCTGGTCTAGTCTGCAGTGGAGGTCTGAAATAGGATCATACTGACTGATGTGCATCATAAATCAGTGCATGCTGAGCTGTGGAGAGGGAGCTATGCTGTGAGGGTCCAGTGTGTTTGAGGGTGTTTTGTCTGAATGTAATGAACTGATTGAATTACTGTAGTGGATTGAGCAGTACATTTTGGGCATTTAGGTGGGCTTTTCAGGAGGGTAGTAGAATGAGCAGTACATTTTGGGCATTTAGGTGGGCTTTTCAGGAGGGTAGTGGATTGAGCAGTACATTTGGGCATTTAAGTGGGTTTTTCAGGAGGGTAGTGGATTGAGCAGTACAATTTGGGCATTTAGGTGGGCTTTCTAGGAGGGTAGTGGATTGAGCAGTACAATTTGGGCATTTAGGTGGGCTTTTCAGGAGGGTTATGGTTTCTAAGACTGATCTTTACAAACAGTATAGCTTCATTTGTTAAGCCCTTAAATCTTAAGGGCTGGTATGTGGGCACATACTTTTCTCTCATAACTATATAACCTATCTTGTATTTGTATTTGGCCGTTTCTCTTTATGTAAACATCCTTAGTGATGTTCATAGCTCTTTCTTGTTTCAGTTTTGCAACGAAAAGGGGTGAAATGTGTGAAATGATTGAATTATACCGATACTATTATTATTAGTAGTAGTAGTAGTAGTAGTAGTATCTGAAAATGTGAGTATTATTTCATTCAGGCTGCTATTTTAGAAAAGTAATAAGCCACTCAAGGCTTTTTGTCGCATCGTTTCTAAGAAACTCACAGTAAAATCACAGTAAGGCTTGAATGGCTTGAATGAACTGCTTTAACATTATAAGCTATAGCTGTGAATTAGCAGAAATTCACAAGCATTGCCTAGAATTGCAGTCTAAAGGTTTGACAAATGAAAAAATGAAAAAGCTCTGGAAAACCGAAGAAGGAAAGGAAAGCCACCATGATGACAGAGTACTTGTACAGGTATTAGGATTTCTCAGGAGCTAGCTGTTCCCTATTAGTAATGCAAATTGTTTCAAGATTAATAATTAAGTGATAACCCTGCAGATTAAGGGGTTAATGGAACTGGCAGAACATTATAGTGTCATCACTCTACTAGACGGTGCAGACAGCCTGTATAGGAGTCCTTTTGTTCTGACCAAAACGTTTCTCATAGCGCATATGAATGTGTCTCTGATCAGCTGTCTTATAATCTTTACATTGTCATTATACATTCAGTTGTTTATTCTCATATGCCTGCTCCTCATAATATTCACCTCAGAAGGCATCATTAAGGATGACGCATCCAAGATGCATTTTAGATGCTTCTACAGTATCTGGACCTCAGGCTGTCCAAGCCTCATAACTGATGTGAAGGTGAAATAGCCCAAAGATCCCACATTCTGTACCAGAGTGAGACTATGTCCTGGACAGAGCAGTCTTTCAGCTTTTATAACACACTCCCACATCCTCTCTCTCCATCTCTCTCTCTTGCGCTCTCGCTCTCTCTCTCTCTCTCTCTCTCTCTCTCTCGCTCTTGCTCTCGCTCTCTCTCAGTCTCTGACAAAAACATGCAGTGAGGAAATATGCACAGTGCCAACTCAAAATATCACTGCCTGATCGACAGTGACCTTTCTATGCTTTCTTTTTTGTGCCAGCAGCTGCAGAACTAGCGCTGATTTATATGCGGGGGCGATTTTATCACCTTGTTTCTGGCTAAAGTTAAGATGATCTAGACAGTTATCACCCAGACCTATTGTATTGATGCTCTTGAGCTGTTTTTAATTTCTTTGTAGTTAAAAGCCAAACATAAAGTTTTCAAATGTAAAGTTTTCAAAATGTAAACAAAGTCATGAAGAGTAGTTCTTTGTGAAAAGGTGCCCTGTAAAGAAAGGTTTTGATTCAGACTTCTTTACCGGGTTGGTGATGGATACCAAAGGTTGCAGAATACAAACGCACAGCAAACACAGATATTTATATTTAGCATCCAGTCGTCTGGGGATGGTCAGATCTTTTTCTTTAAGTGCTGTTTTGCCTTACAGTGCCTAATAACTGATGATGCAGCTATTAGAGGCATGAAATGCTCCAAACGGCAGACCCCACCATTGTGAGCAGTTCTGACGGGCTGCTTTTCTCTAGAATGGAGTGTTTGAGATCAACCTACTCTGAAAGTTTTTTTTTTTTTTTTTAAATACCATAAAGAATTAATTATGCAGAACTTTTGAACATTCAGTGGAATATCCCTTCAAGTTCTACAAAGCTTTCCCTGTTCAAACTTTTCCTGTTACAGGAAAGAACAAATGTGCCTAAAATAAGCATTGCACATCAAGCACATCACATCTGTGTTTTTTTTTTTCCCCGATTGGCTGTGTCAGTATCAGTTGGCGGGGTTAGCAGTGACAGCGCAGTGGTCAGTCAGTGCAGTGCCTCTGAGGAGCTGATGCCTCAGACTGAGGCTCCTCCCCCGCTCCTACCTCCCAGTAAGTCCACTTCGGTGACAAAGACCTGTTTTTTACCCTTGACCTCATCATTTTCCACTATTCCTTTCTGCTCGGACACTGATCTGGACTAATCTCCTCGGAGACTACAGTATTTCTCCTCTCTGCAGGTCTAACCTCTAACTTCACCGTGTCTTCTCTAACTCCGCCCATTACCTTCACATAGTAACAGACTTTGTTGCTGTAGGAGAGTTAAAGACTCAGTTTAGACTGCAAAACTGTAAAAGTGGCCCGGATCTGATTTTGTCGTCTGTTTATCCAGATTACCTGTTTAAGTGTGAACTATAATTGACCATCTGAACAGATTACACTCCTGAAATGACCCTCAAGCGCAATAGAGCACAATCCATCTGGTGAGCTCACCCAACAAACATTGCAGTGCTTTAGTTGCTTAAAATGTGAGAATTGTGATGTCCTAATGAGATTCTACTTTACGAAACTTCATGAAACAGGTTCTAAAAATGTTGAATTTCTGTGCATGTTTTAATTGTGGAAACAGAGTCAGACAGGTCAAACGGAGAAAGGGGGCTCTCTAGAAAGAAGTACCTCGAATATGACAACTTTACAGAAGGAGGTAGAAACGTTCTTTACTTTGAATGTAAGTTAATGTCAGCAGGTTTTAGTTCAGACAATTTTGGGCCTTTTCTTTTGGTTCATTCATTATAAAATTTTGATAAAAAGTTAAAAGATAAAAAGTTCTTCTGATCTTCTGAAAATATGTCCAAAAATTAAAAATGACAAGAATGTGAATACTTCATTCCCTTGAAATGGTGATGAAGATTGGAGTTGGATTGACATAACATGTGCGTGTATTCTGATCTGACTGTTAGGACAGAGGTTGCATAGATGTGCATCGGTTATATACTGGTTTGCAGTGTCACAGATGAAAGTGACCCAAATTGGGATTAATGTTGACCTATTCAGTGTGTGTTTTGCAGTTTACATCGCCACACAAGAAAACAAATTTGTGTCACAGATGACAGAGATCCAGACCACTTTTACCTGCAGTGTGAACATGCCACAGTGTTCAAATAGCCTGAGACTATAACACCATAAGAAAGCTACATTGTATGTCTGCTTAATTCAAACATGAAACACTTTGTTGACGCACGAGAATAAGGGACAGGTCACCTCCACACTCGCTCCAGTTCACTTCATTCTTAATGATTAATCATCTCTTCTTACACCGCCGACTTTCCTGACCCGACTGACCTTTCCATTAATTATGTGGGACCCTAAGTGCTCTGGTTAAGAGAGCTGAGCAAAGGGGCTGTGCCATGACAATGGCAGGGCACACAGTGCATATATGGACTTGTACACCGCAGGGATGGAGTAATGAAGTTCATGGATAGACTGCTTGTCTCGTCTTACTCAACTTACTCCTAGCTCCTTGTTTAAACTGGTTATTCATGCATTACTGTGTATGGCCATCGTGTCTGGCATATCAGATCAGACTTGAAAGAAGCAAACGAGTAAGTCTCTATGTAGCAAAGAGCTGATTCCTTGTGTTTTCAAGTAAACTGAAGCATTTCACTGCAATTGATTCTGAATGTTTCATAAAAACTGTTGATTGGAGCGATAAAAGGAGGGAACAATGCAGTCTTTGAGTAACTGGATAGTGACACAGTTCTCGCTGTTCTGGACACAGCACAGCACACTGAATTTGAAATGAAATGATGACTACGAAGTCCAAAATGTCAGCTTTCCTTTGAGTCTATTTGTGTCTCCTCAGAGTCTTCTGTATAGCAGTCATAGTCCATATTGCCCATATTGTTGGAGACCCTCAGTAATTGATCTTTTGGCTGCTCTCTGCTTTTTTGATCATTGTGTTATTACTTCATGCACAAGAGAACTATCAAAAGGCCTAGAGACTGATTTGGCAGCCTAGAGTCCGTTGCTGTTTTCTGTCAAAATGAAAGCCAAAAAAGTGCCAGTGTCGGTGAAGTAGGCCACCATGAGGCTGGAATCTTAATGAATCAGTCTGAGACCTAGCCAAAACATTAACTGTGCCAAAATCAACTGTTTGGTAGGTTTTTAACGAGGAAGAATGCAGCCGTGAACTTAAGCAGTAGCAAACAATCTGCTGGACCACATTAGACACCCGAAAACAGAACACCACCACAAAGTTTGGAATGTTGCGACTGCACAACATATTTTCAGGCCCATGCCTTTATGGAAATGATGAATAGTTTAAACAGTTTTGGCCATTGATGGGAAAAAAAGTATGCAAATCTCTAGAATAATGACCTCTTGAAAAAGAGGATAATTAGAGTCAGGTGTGTTCCTCTCCATTCAAGTGTGGCCTACCCTGTCAAATTCAAGACCACATTTATGTCTGCTCAATATGACCCCATTAAAAGAGATTTAGAGGACCGTGGAAGAAAAGTTGCTGACGCAACTTCTGAAAAGGCTTCCAGTAATGTGCTTCTACTTGCTGTTTTTTCTGGTCCAAATGTTGTAATCTAGAATCTAGAATGAATGTAGAATCCCCAGGGCTGATTCAAATTTAGATAACGTAATACTCTTTAACATTAGAGTTACTGTTTCATTCCAAATCCAGTGTGTTGCAGAACCAATATGACAAATAAAACTGTCACTGCCCGACAGTTTAAATTAATCTCTCTAATAATTCTCATTTTGATCACTGTAAGCTTATAAGATGATCCAGCTTTTTTCAGGATATCTGTACCTGTTTTAGGTGATGAGGGTAAGGTGACGGATGATTCGACTTGCTTCAAACATATTTCCTACAACAAAAAAGTCAAAAACAAGTAAAAACTGTCTGGAATGTCAAAATGAAATTGTCTTATAATAAGCTTACAGTAGTCTCAGAATGACATATAGATGAAGTATATTAACTAGATTCAGGATAATTACAGTTGCCAAGATAACCATTTTTTGAGTTCCTAACTGAGCAGTTTGACAGCTCAACATGCTTATCAAGTCCTCAGAATTTGATGAGTAAGCAGTTCCACATGCCTCCTTTGCTTCTGCCTCCCAACCACACCTATACTCTGACTCTACTGTATGTTCTCTATAGTGTAGCAGTAGTGATGTATGTTCTCCCTGCAGTTCGTACCTTCACCTGTCTGGTCTATGCAGTTATTTCATTGCCACTCCTGTAGACTGCCGCTAGGTTGTGGAAACAGTATGTATTACAGTTTGCAGGGGGCTACTGCCACCTGCTGCCTGCTGTGCCTACTGCTTTAGTAGACCCTGTTTCTGCTCCGAAGTCATATGTGTCATGATCACTAAAAGTGTTTTCCATATATAGTGTGTTGGCATTGTGAGTAGTTTGTCGTGTTGGTGTGGTTTACTGACTGCTGTGAGTAGTGGTTTGGGTTTGTGTGCTTTTCCTTCTACATTGGCTTTGTGTCTTTCCAGTAGACTAGCGTACATAGTCTCTGATGACTATGTGGAAATGGTTTGGGGTTACTCCAGTTTAAACCACCAAAGGCCTTCAGACTGACCATCTCAGATTTGCTTAATAGTTTGAGGTACTAAAGTCATAGTGTTCTATATATAGTGTGCAGAATTTTAGCTTTCTTTCTTTCGTTTCTTTTCATTTTTGCTCTGATGCTATGTGGCTAATATAGCTAACTGTATTAGCCTCCTAGCTCCAGGGGTAAACTAAAGAAGACAATCTTTGGACACCAAACACCATGGCTGACCATGGCTACATTTTGGGTCTGGAAATAATTTTTGTGAATTTTTTTTTTTTTAAGCTGGACCCTTCTTTAGCTTTGTTTATTGTGTTTTTTTTTTTCTTTTGGCTAATAAAATTAATTTGAAGAAGGCCAAAAAAGCAGTATTAAAATGGGTGTGGCCTTAATTGTTAAGGCATCAAAAGAAGAGCCATTGTTTAAGGTGCAAGCTTTTAAAGTCATTCATTTTGATTTGTTTATTCTCAGTGGAGATACGGAGGTACGGAGATATGAAGTTGCTCCAATGAAGATTACGTCACACTTTTAGCAATCAGGCATTAATAAACATTTCAGATTGGTCATTCAAAATCATATCAAGCCTATTTTCAGATGCATGTTGCTCATCGTCTCACAAAATGGTTCATTCCATTAACACACATCACGTTTTAGATGCATGCATGTTATCAGTAGCACACAGTAAGCTTGTACCTTTTTCCTTTGCCACTCACTTTAAGGCCATGTCTACTTTTTAAAACCTTTGTCTCAGAAACTGCTGATATAAGCCAAAACCTCTGCAGTTAATCTTTTTGGCAGAACATTGTTTTTTTTTCTCTGAAGTTATTAACAAATCTGAGATGGTGAACTTTGTCAGAGTCTGGTGATTTGTGACAGATTTGCCCTTTAGTTCTCCTTTCACTGTTTTGGTTTGCTGTGGATGTAGCCTGAGTTGCGTGTCTCTGTGGATGGTTTGGATCCCTTTTGGTTGATTTGTGTCGTTGTCTTGCAGCTGAAGCGCAGCATGATGTGAAGCGTGTTGCATGGAGCAGTAGAGGGCAGAGCTCTTGCCCTGAGCTAGAGCCTGCTGTGCCTGCCCCAGCCACCAGAGCAGCAGCAGCAGGCAGCAGCTCACAGCAGTGTAAGTGCTAGATTGAAGAGTGTAGATGTAGCCAGACACTTCAGAAAGGACAAACATTAGAATGCAGTTGACTTGTGGAACATGTTATGGTTATTTATGAGTGTACTCCCAACTCCTGGCCTAGCAACAAGTCAGGAAGTCATGCATTACAGGTCATCGCCCAGGTCCATGCATTCTAATATTTTTACCTTTCAGAAATTCCCAAGTCCTAGTGTTATCCCTGCTCCTCTCCCTTCAAGACTTGTATTCTTTGACCCTCTTTGACTGTAGGTAACAGTAGCATGCAGGCTTGCCAAGTGGTTCTTTTCTCCTTATTCCCAGGCTAGGCTGGGAATAGGCTGTTGTATACAGTTTATGCCAACTTGTGTTCCGAAGTGTCTCCCAGATGTGGTTCTGAGTTTGTACTCTTTCACAAATTGGACAGCGCTATAAAGCAGCTCAAGGAAATCCAACAGATTAGCACATCGCAACCGGTACAGTTTGTTTATCTATGTTTTTTGGAACATATCAGAATGGTATCCACCTTTAGATTAGGAGCAGCTACGGATTTACCTAATCAGCTGGGATACTTAAGGATGCAAAGGTTGTTTCCTTAAAGGTTCTGGAGCATCCAAGCCAGATGTTCCTGCTGCTTCTTGAACTACTTAGTTTCCATAGAACAGCAGTACAGGGTAGATAGTCTGGGGCTTGCATGGGGTGGGATTGGTTAGCATGCAGTTTAAATTTGGCTCAGTTACAATACATATGTGAACTACGGTTCATTTACTTTCTCAACTTTCCTGTTTCTCTGGGAATCAGCACGCAAGCAGGAGATCATTAAGATCACTGAACAACTGATTGAGGCCATCAACAATGGAGACTTTGAGGCCTACACGTAAGTTACACTCATTAACTGCTACTGGCTGCTAAATTTCCTTCGGTATCAATAAAGTATCTATCTATCTATCTATCTATCTATCTATCTATCTATCTTAACTGGCCTTACTGAATCTCAAATCAATTATGAGGCCCCATGAGGTCCTTAATATCTTAATAAACTTTATTGATTGTCAGCAGAATAAAATAGTACATAATAATACCTAGGCTACTTACACAAGAACTTTGTAACATACATAACATAACCTTATGCACATCTTATGGCAGTAGTCGCAAGTTGTAAAGTAAATGGCATAAGAGCCCTTAAACTAAAGTGATGTACGTTTATAAAACATAGTGTTGTTTATGAGGCAGAGGTCTAGCTTAGAGCTCCATATATTTGTGTCATGATTTACACTCATTGGTACACACTTATTATACATTATGTACACATACTAAAATCTTGTACATGAGTAAAAGTATAAAATTCTTTTCTTATTTCTGTACAGCAGTACAAAATTACTTGGTTCTAAATGTACTAATGTACAATCTCTATTTCTAAAGAGTCAGAAATAAAAGTTCTGTTAATTATTACAGATTTGTGTTGTAATCATTTATGTATTATCGATTTATGCCAACCCTCATGTTTGCAGGGCTGTCTCCATATAGCTGTCATGGTGTTTTAGGCCTCTGCCTTATAAGCCCCTAATGCCAAGACAGTGTCATTTGTTTTATGAGATCTTGCAGTTACTGAAATAATGAATGTGATACATGTAATAATACTTATAATATTGTAAGCCATTTGTACATGCCAATATGTGCATATGCATAAGCACTGAAGATCTTATATAAGTAGCTTTTGTAGCCTGCAAATTTGTATCTAAACACAGCTCTGTTTAGACCGTTTTGAGACTACTTTTCCCCACGTCTGTTGTTTCAGGAGAATCTGTGACCCTGGTCTGACTTCCTTTGAGCCTGAGGCACTGGGCAATCTGGTGGAGGGCATGGACTTCCACAAGTTCTATTTTGAGAATCGTGAGTGACCTGATCTATCCCTCTCTCTCTTGCTCTGAGCATGGCCCCATAGTGGTGAAAGCTCAAGGAATCAAATGAAACTTAATTATGCTCATTTGCCAAAGCTGACCAGACAATAAACCAAGTCATCTGCCTAAAGAGATGAAGAAGACCTGGGTTTGTTATCTCTGGCTCTGTGTGTCTCTGCAGTCTTGAGTAAGAACAGCAAGCCAGTGCACACCACCATCTTAAACCCCCATGTGCACCTGATCGGAGAGGATGCAGCCTGCATCGCTTACATCCGCCTGACGCAGTACATCGACAGCCAGGGCCGTCCACGCAGCTGCCAATCAGAGGAGACACGTGTGTGGCATCGTCGCGACGCCAAGTGGCTCAACGTGCACTTCCACTGCTCAGGAGCACCTGCTGCACCTTTACAGTGAACCAAGCCAGGCACAGGTACCACCGAACACTGGATACGCTATTACACATGCTCAACATAAATGGCAATGACTTGGTTCCTAGGCCTGGAGTAAACCTCTCCTGCATATTTAGTTGTTCCCTGTGCAACCACTCAGTTACGCAAAAGGTCAGTAGGGCTGTCAGCAGTCTCAGAAATGATATTTGAATTTTACTCATTTGTTTGTTGAGTATTCAAGTATATTTGAATGTTGGAAGTTGAGAACGAAATAGATCAGCTGTGTAACTGCAATAACCAACATTTTTCAAAGTCAGCTTGAGCTGTTACATGCACCTCACAATCTGGTGTCTGCAGAAAATCTGATTTTGTAATCCATACACAGCGTTTACATGCACTTGCGTAATCTGATAATGGGGAAACTCTGGGTCTACGTGAGTCTAGGTAGTAATCAGCTACTTTGATGTATGCTATGAACATACACCATTTTGAAGATACATAATATTTAAATCCTTAGTTTTATCAAGCGTGCATGTGGTTTCAGTGTTGCTTTCTTGCCATCTCGCGGCTGCGAGTGATGCTTGTGTATGCCTGGCACCGCTGCCTGATTTTGCACATGCACAGACTGAGACATATGAAAGATTACGAATTTCTCAGAATAAGAGTTTATATACGGAACAGTCGTTGTCTGGTTATCTTGTACAAAAGCATAATCTAAGTGTCAAAATGTGACTTTTGTCTGTCCCTCAGCTTGCTTGGACGATTGGAGCATTTCTTCTCAGTGGCCGGATTGGCACCAGGAGCCCGGCCAGAAGAGAAAACACGAGGGGGAAAAAAAAAATAACGCAACAAAGTTTAAAAAATATATATATTTAAAAGCCAACCGTGGCCACCACCACTTAAGTCCAACCGTAGCTAGACGTGGGGGGCCGGCTGTGGCAGTGGCCCTGCCCTCCGGATGCTGCATGCTTCTGATGCCCACAGGGGGCGCTGTCTTGTCCTTTGGCCATGAGTCCCATCTTTTGCCCGTCATTCAGAGAGAGTGTTTAAAGTATTAATATGTTGTACAATATTGAGATTGTTAATCCTCACACTATTAACAGGGCTGAAAGTGATGGCAGTTTAAAATCAGAAATGTGAATTGGTACAAGGGGAACCCACTGGTTCAGTGGCTGGTGGTGTTGTTTTGTTTAGGGTTTTTTTTTGTCTGTCTCTCTTTCTTTCCTTTTTCTTTCTTTTCTTGAAAGGTGTATGTCTGTTTTTGATGCAGTGGGAAGTGAAATGACTGGGATATTGAAGGGGCTAAACACAAAAAGCTTAATATAATAAGTAAAGCCACCAAAGTTTAGAATTTAGATGTTGATATGAAGTTGTTTTACAATATTTTTATTTAGTTTGATGGGGGAAAGACTATAGACTTTTTTTCCTTTTTTTTAATTAGTATTTTGTGGGTTTTTTGTGAAATTCTTTGTTTTTATCTCCTGAATGATGCTGTATTTTAAAAAAAAAAAAAGTATTTTGTGTTTTCGAAATGAAAAAAAAAAAGAAAAGAAAAAAAGCTGATTTTTAAATGCGGGACACGGTTTAATATAGTTGTGTATACATAGATATTTATAAAGAGAAAGGTAATAATGAGTCTTTAGTGTGGGTGTATAGGGAAAGGGAGATATTGAGAGCAGCGGTGGGTGACACGCACCCACCTGAAGCCTGTACGAGAAGCTGGGTCAGTTTACCAGCCTTCTATTTGCAGCCGTGACATCAGAATCCTCAGAACCTGAAGTTGCAGAACGCTCTCACTTCACTTTATCGGTGTGTTCTGAGCTCACCGTCTCCTTCTGCCCACTAGGGGGAGAGCAACACTACTCACATATAAACCTGGCTCTCAGTGCTCTCTCTCTGTCTCTCTCTCCCTCTCCTTATCTCTGGCCCTCTCTTTCTTTCTTTCTCTCTCTCTCTGTCTTTCTCAGACACCTTCCCGGGGCTCCGGCCACTTGTGCATATCATTTTTTTTTTCGTTTTCGTTTTCTATACTGTTTGAAGCATGTTTGAATTGAAATGGCCTGTACTGTTTTGCACATAAGCCTGAGACGCTATGCTGTTCCGTTCACTTTGTGTGGACTCTTCTTCTGCAACTTCAGGTTATGAAAGCCCTCCCTGAGGGTCCCTACTCCAGGTGGACCCTCACACCAGCCCATAGCTGTTACACACTCCCACTGCACACACGTGTATCCTGCACACTTGCCTGTCCGCTGTCCGAGGTCTGGTCCCGTCCATGGTTGTTCTCTGTCTGTTCTCTCACGTGCTGCGCTTTCTCCGGGGCTCTCACTGTGAGCGACCCCCGAGCATGTTAGACCGGAAGAAAGGAATGCTTGACCTGGGACTGCAGGAAGAGAGCAGCGAGTCCAGGTCATGCTAAAGGCAGATGGGGTTTATTGGTCCCTTTCGTAGCAGTTTGTGTTGTAACGTTCTGATGTTTAGTGTTCTTAGTGTTGGTGTTTTTTCTGGGTCATACGTTTTCTTTTTGTTGTTGCTGTTGTAGTTGTAAATACTGATGCAGTGCCCGTGTGTAGTTGTGGGTGGAGCCTAGGCTGTGCCAGTTTCGCACACCCTCCCTGTCCATCTTCACCCTTAAACGCACGCGCTTACGGACTTCCGGCACACGGGCGAAAAGAATCATGTTGTAAATGTGAGTTCACATAGCAAACGACCACCACCGGCGTGGCTGTGTTTACTGCTCAGACACAATGTGCTCCCTTTAAGGCATATCCGTGTATGTATATCTGTGCGATGTCCGAATACTGCTATTTTTTCACTGTGGTGAAGTAGAAACGTGTGAATATCAGTGACTCCAAATAGGGGGGGAAACAAGCTTGTCACTTTGTTCTAGGCCATTATGCTTCTCCCATTGTACTTATCAAGCAGCAAGAAAAAAGAACATCAGTGGAGTCCGCCGCCCTCACATATCATCATACATGAGGTGAAGCCACCGCAGAGCACACAGTGCGCCTTGGTGCAGTGTCTGTACAGTTCCAGTGTGTTGTTTTGGGTCCGAGTAGCGTCTCTTCTGACTGTCACCCTGTCCGACGGCCCGTCCTTCCTGCTCGTCCTAGTGTGTCCGCACAGCCATGAGGAATGTTCACGTGAAACGATACAACGCACTTCACATTTGATTATGAAGAGGGAAAAGTTAGTGTGCAGTTAGTTAGCTTATGGAAGCTTTGATATGCTAACTGAAATAACTCAACAAAAAAAAACAGAAAAGAAAAAAAGGCCACTCATTTTAACAACCAAACCATATATGCAGATGGACAGAAGGAGGAAAAATATGCATGTCTACTCTGGTAATATTTTTCACTGTCTGTGTTTACTTAAAATGGAAATCTTATCTATCTATCTATCTATCTATCTATATGTTACCTGCATTCTCAAGGTAATTGAAAAATGTCTCTGTTTCAAATGCTAAAATGAAGTGATGTTCAAAAAAAAAAAAGATAAAAAAAGATTAACAAAGCCATAGCTTGGTATGTTGCCCAGATTCTAGTCGATTTATTGCATTGTAACCATATGATGGGGCTACATATGACTATACTCTTGAGTTTTAATTGGATGCTGGATTTTTGCATGACCATACGATTAATAAAAACCATGAGTTTAAAAATATCAAGTGTTTGTTTGAATGTTAGTAGATCTTCATAATAGCTTTGTTATTATTGAAACGTCTAAAAGTATTTAATAAAAATAACATTGAAACATAAGCAGTGTGTGCCTCCTCGTATTCATGCTCCAATGCGTCTGCTACAGCATATATAGTGTGTATGTATAGCTGTTGTAGTATATATCGTCATTATAGTCCTTTGTTGTTGTTTAATACTGGCTGCCTTTTATAATGTGGGGAAATTTCATTATCAGTGAACTAATAGGAACCGCTGGGAATAAAATCTTATAACAGAAATAGCTTTTATTCAGTTATTTTAGTGTTATTTTAGTTATTTTCCCTTATATATTTTAGGGAAATGTAAATGAATTCAGATATGATTACTCTACATCTGCAAAGGAAAATGTAATCAAATGGGAAAATGTCTTAAGCATAATGAGTATAATGTTACAATGCACAAAGTCGTCACAATGCTAAATATAGGACTCATTTTTATGGAACAGTGAACTTTTCCTGATGATTTCAGAGTGAAATATGGCTTACTCACGTTCGCAGTGGCCTTCATCAGAATGTGCTAAGATGGTTGAGGAGCTGTATGTTCTGTCACTGAGTTTCTTATTTCATAGTTCTGAATCCCTGCAGGGTTTTCCAGCATCCGTTCACCCGACAGTGAGGTATGACAACACTTTGGCATTGCTATCTTCGTGGCTGACTATGCTATTAGAAAAGATGAGACTGCAGTCTGTTTCTGTCAGTAAAGTCATAGTGAATAAGAGAGGAATCCGATCCTAGACCAGCACACCTACTCTGAGAAGCTTTGCCCATACGATTCCAGATCTGCCACTGAAGGACCCATTTCAGTGCATAAAAATAAATGTAGTGTTTTTGTAATGTGAATGTTCTCGATTTCACTCTAATTTCACCACTGTAAAAGATCAGTAAGAATAAATGAATAGATATTGTTTCATTGAATATGTAAACTCAACAACAGGCAACTAATTTGTTTCAGCAAAGCAAACAGGACTTCTTTCTTATAGCAGAAATAGCTTTTATTCTGTTATTTTAGTTATTTTCCCTTATATACTATCTTTGTGGCTGACTATGCTATTAGAAAAGATGAGACTGCAGTCTGTTTCCGTCAGTAAAGTCATAGTGAATAAGAGAGGAATCCGATCCTTGACCAGCACACCTACTCTGAGAAGCTTTGCCCATACGATCCCAGATCTGCCACTGAAGGACCCATTTCAGTGCCTCTGGGTTCCACTGTTCCAGGCCAGCATTGCACAGTGCTGAGTAACTGTAGCAGATTTATTTAATCCAAAGTTCAAAAAGAACTGGTTCATTTGTTTCATCACATGTACAAAAGTGTATAGGTCTTTACTTGGACTGAACTGGACTGCGGCTCACAAGATTTCAAATTCTCTTGGTTTAATGAGTATTCCTTTTTTAAGTCTGCTTCCAAACTAGACCAAGCACAAACATTACCATGCATGGGCTTCTGTGGAACTCTAAATGTAAAAATGTATGTATTTGTTTAGAAATTATTATGTACTCATTCCTTCCAAGAAGGAAGAATCAGATTGCAGTGCTATTGGGAAGGAAGATGAAGGTTAGCAGGAACAATAAATGATGATATATTTAGACTGATATGTGCAATATTTATTGAGCTACACATCTCTCAGTCTCTCAGTATGGAACATATTATGGTTGTAGAGATTCCTAGTGGTGTCCTGTGATAAACCATTCAATGCAGCTTGAATATTCTCACATAGTTCCTACAGATTTTGTGGTAGGGTGGGGGTGGAGGTGGAGGTGGAGCGACACCCGGCCTTCTGGACATGTGACGCATGACAACAAACGGTTCATCTTGGCGCTGACCAGGTGCCTCCACACACTGATTCGTTGGGCGTCTCCACCAAGACAAAAGCAGGACTTGTCACTGAAGATGACTCGTTGCCATTCTGAGTTACTCCATGGCAGTCTGGCACAACAACATTGCAGTCTTTGGTGATGCTGACTTGGTGTTAGGGGCAGTCGTCATAACGGCCCTCTCAGGTTGGCAACTCTTCTCTGAGTCATAATTCACTTGCAAAGGATGCTACTGACAAAACAGCAAGAGTCAGAATGGAAAGCATGCGCAAGTGGATGACCATTTGTAGTCAGTCAGGTACAGTAATAAGGCCTGTCCTTGCTTACGTCACATCCGCGACCGAGCATGAAACTTAAATCATTCATATGTCTCACGATGTCAAACCTACCCACCAAGATTCATTCTTGTCGGTTGGTTCCTTCTGGGTGCAGCTATTTTTTCGATAATGAGTTTATAATTTTTTTCCAAATATATTAGGTTTAAAGTGTTCAGGTCATGTGTAGTAAATATAGTAGTACGAATAACATGGTTACGGCCATTTGGGATGTTTTGTTCTGTCAAACGCACAAGCACGAGTATTTTTGGACACTGTGGCTCATGGAGCTTAACTCCTGCTGCTGGAAAAAAATGTGTCACTTTGTCGGATTTAACTTGCTCAGAGCTGGAATGTGTGGAAATCCAGGGTGAGCTGACGAGCTTTGCTTGACGAACCTCTCATGGCCACACATCCCAGTTTTAAAATCAGTACATAGGGAATGGCAGCAATGGCCCGCCACAGTCTGAAAATCAGCAGGCAATTCAACAGCTTTCAATGCTTGAATTCAGAATCATTATTAGCCAAGTATTTATTCATATGCAGCAAATCTTATTCCATGACAGCTCACACGAAGAATAGAAACACACAGTGCTGTGCAAAAGTCATATGTCATTAATCAAATGGGTTATGGTTATAGCAATTTAAGGTCAAAACACCATATGCCATTTAATACATGCAAAAAAGGCAGAATGTTTTGTTCTCAGACAAATGTGGTCTGATTAGAACACAGGGTGGCTTCTAGATTTCTCTTTCGTGCCCCAGACGTCACTTTGAAGCGTTGAAGTGGATTAGCAGCACCACTGATTTAACTGAATTGTATTGATTAACCAAACCAGGTGCAGGATAATTATTACAAATAATATTAGGCTTTCTAGAGGAGAGGGTAGGAGACATATTGGCATACATAAAATCATTACTTATTATATTATTGTATTTTGTATTTATATATTCAAACATTAGCCTTATTTTTTAGCAAATGCATGCTCACTGCCCAGCTAAGTAGTTTTTGTTTCGTCAGGCATCTAAGCCTGGAGCACTGTACATAAATATAATATACACAATAAGCACTGTATACCAGTGAAATAAACAAGCATTATTGCTGTAAAAAGTTAGAAGAATGTGTCATTTTGACACTACAAATGTGTATACACTCATAATTATTGAGTTCAGGCATGTAATCAAGCACATAGTTATGCCATCTTCATAGACAAGCATTGGGTGCAGAATATATCCTACTGAAAAGCTAAGTGGTTTTTAAAGTGGCCCTGTCATATGATGCCACAGGTCATTTTTGTGAAATTTCTGGCTTGCCAGGTCTGCCCGGGTCAACTGTCTAAGTAACTGTGCATCAGGAGCTTCATGACGTGACTTTCCATGGTTGAGCAGCTGTAGACAAGCCTAAGATCACTATGTGCAATGCCAGTCGTGAGCTGGAGTGGTGTGAAGCACGCAACCTCTGGACTCATGTTCTCTGGAGTGATGAATCACACTGCACTATTTGGTAGGTTGATGGACAAATCTTGATCTGGGGATGGCAGGAGAACGCCACCAACCAAAGTACACTTTAGATAATTATATGCATCCAAATTTATAGCAGCAGTTTGGAGCGGACCCTGTCCTGGTCCATCATGACATGACAACCGAGGTTTATAAAGGCATAGTTTGATGACTTTAGAGCTCAACCTCACTGAACACGTTTGGCATGAAATGGAACGTTGAGTATTACACTAAGGGAAAAGTACAATTAGATACAATAAATAGAACAGAGAATTATAATAATACTAATAAAGAGCCAGGAAAGATGCTAAAGAGAATATCTGTACTGTACACTATATTGCCCAAAGTATTCACTCCACCCATCCAAATCATTGAATTCCAATCACTTCCATGGCCACAGGTGTCTAAAACAAAGCACCTAGGCATGCGGACTGCTTCTACAAACATTGTTGAAAGAATGTGTTGCTCTCAGGAGCTCAGTCAATTCCAGTGTGGTACCGTAGGATACCACCTGTGCAACAAGTCCACTTGTGAAATTTCACTACTAAATATTCCACAGTCAACTGTCAGTGGGATTATAACACAGTGGAAGTGATTGGGAATGACAGCAACTCAGCCACGAAGTGGTAGGCCATGTAAATTAACAGAGTGTGGTCAGCAGATGCTGAAGCGTTTAGTGCGCAGAGGTCGTCGACTTCCTGCAGAGTCAGTCGCTACAGACTTCCAAACTTCAAGTAGCCTTCAGATTAGCCAGTGCTTAGAGAGACTTCAGTGCTTAGAGAGCTTCATGGAATGGGTTTCCATGGCTGAGCAGCTGCATCCAAGCCTTACATCACCAAGCACAATGCAAAGCATCAAATGCAGTGTTGTAAAGCACACCGCCACTGGACTCTAGAGTCCTGACCTCAACCAGATAGAACACCTTTGGGATGAATTAGAGCGGAGACTGCGAGCCAGACCTTCTCATCCAGCATGACCTCATCCTCACGAATGCGCCTCTGGAAGAATGGTCAAAAATCCCCATAAACACAATCTTAAACCTTGTGGAAAGCCTTCCCAGAAGAGTTGAGGCTGTTATAGCTGTAAAGGGTGAGCCGACATCATATTAAACCCTATGGATTAAGAATGGGATGTCACTCAAGTTTATATGTGTGTGAAGGCAGACGAGCAAATGCTTTTGGCAGTATAGTGTATATATGTGGATATTCTATACATAAGTAGGTTTGAGTAGACATATATACTATTATGTACAGAATCTGTACAGCTGTACAAATAACTGTTGTGATACAGAGGAGTTACTGCAATACAGTGAGATTCAGTTCAACTTTTAAAGTGTGAGGTGACCACAGTTGTTAATGAGTGCTACAGCTCTGGGGGGGAAAGCTGTTAGCATGTCGTATTGTGCTGGTTTTGTGGAAATCTTTCCCAGAGGAGTGGAGGCTGTAGGGGATCCAACTCCATATTTATGCCCATGGTTATGGAATCGGATATCTGACAAGCTCATAAAGGTGTGACGATCAGGTGTTCACATACTTTTGGCCTTACTGTGTGGAGTGTGGCCACCATTGGTCAAATTATAAGGTTTTTTTGATTGTCTAAATGAAAATAGGTCAACACATCCTCTACAGAGAACACACTCATTTTAATGCATGATTACTTTATTGTTTGTTTATTTGCTGAATTTAGCATATTCAAATATTTAACATGGTTTTACAAAAGTAATATTGTATTGAAACAATATACTGTGCACATATATTGTATTAATGTGCCTACAAATCTACGGCGGATGGTAAGATGTCCTATTTATAGCATGTTACTCTGCCCCCTTCCCCTTTTTACCCCTATCCTCTCTAAAGACAGTTTCCTTTGAGTGACAGGACAAGTGTGTTACTAGGCCCTCCCTTCACCGAGCACTGAATTCCACCATGTAAGCAAACGTGGATCCCTTCATCTCTCTCTCTCTCTCTCTCTCTCTCTCTATTTTAACTCTCTGTACTGCTGTGCCCCTATCACCAACCTCCAGCTCACATGGTGGGAGGGGGGCATGTGTAGGTCTTTGTGCGAAACAGAGCAAGAGGATTCAGGTTGGCAAACAGAAAGTGCTCTCAGGAACATTGTTTGTGGCTGTAGTGAGCGCTCTCCTCTGAGGGGGGCATGAAAGCAAAAACATGGAGCTTCTGCACTGAGGGCCCCCCCAGACCCACACTCTGAATCCAGGAGCTGAACGAAGACACCAGGAGCCGACACCGAGCCATGGTGGCGGAGGAGGTCATCATTACGCTGTCCGGAGGAGCTCCATGGGGTTTCAGGCTGCAGGGGGGAGTGGAGCACCAGAGACCACTGCAGGTTGCCAAGGTATGGGTCATATGATGGTGAACAGTGATTTATGAGCTCAACAAAGTTCAATCTATCTCCTTCCAAAGGGCCTCTTATTAGTTCTTTAGCTGACCAACTGTATTAGTTCTTTATCTGCTCACCTTTGGTTTGCCTGAAAGCAGATTCGTGGTCTTCGGACCAATCCATACATCTCTTTTTTCTAAGGCCTGGGGCAGAGAGCTGCGAGGCGTGAGTCATGTGGCTCCTCTGGAATGGATTGCTGATGAAGACAGCCAAGTGATTGATAGAACTGTGAACTTTAAACTTATCTCTAAGAATGCAGGGCAGTCCCGCAGTATCTTAATGACTGTTAATGTGCTGGATTAATTGCATTAACATATTTCATGATATGACAGGCTGAATATTAATACATGGCTTTTCTGTTGGCCGCCTGTAGTTTTGAAATATGGCCCATTTTGATAATAAGAGTGATCTGTTTCTGTTTATGAGAGCTTCAGGAGACCATTAGGTCAATGCAATGTTTTGCACATGCAAAATACAGCCTTTTTGCTGCCAGATCTTCTTCAGAACCTGCAGAAAAGTGAATGCTGAAAATTCACATTTCCAGAAATTGTGAAAATCATTTTCTTTAAAATGTCTTGGCAGTGGAAAGTGCACCTCATAGCAGTAGTTTTTTTCATGGAGGCTCTGACCTTGTTAACTTTCCCAGCAATGTTAAGCTTCACGTTAGTGTTATATTTAATAGGAATCCACTTTCACCCGTTTTGGAGCAGGGGTCCTATCTCTGGACAGGATATCGTTTCCTGCACTGTATGTGCACACACTTACCACTGGATTTACCAAGTGTTGACTGTGCAGAATTCATTTTGATTGCATGCTATTCTAGTAGATCATTTTAAGGTCAAGGTGGGTGTTTGTTTCGGGACAAAGAACAACCCTCCCCTGGCCATTTTTGCCAGGGGTACATGTCCCCTCTGTTTCTTAAAATTACGCTTGATAATTTGTGTGGTAGCAAAATAGTTTGGGGAAAAAGTGCACAGTCTGTATTATTTGTAATGTTTCCCAGTAAAGTCTCTCAAAGCAATAATAAATGCATTCTCATAACAAGCTTAAACAAAGGGTGACTATACAAGTGACTGCACTCGGAGCTGTGGCAAAAAGAGTGTCCATCAGTGTGCAGCAGGTAGCCTAACAGATCACTTCGATACCTGTATCTATCCACATGTAATTCCTGTTAATAATGTTTGTTATTAACAGGTTAGATGTGATGAGAATGTTCAGATTTCATTCAGATTTCACTTGATCATATTAAAATCTATGTGTAAGCATCCCCAGGATGCACTGTGGTTGGATTAGTATTAGATCTCACATAGGTTACAGAGGTCAAAGATGGATCCTGAACATGAGTCTAAATGGAATGTGTTTTCAATTATCGTATACAATTACTGGAGCAGAAATGCATCTGTTGGGTGCTGACTAGTAGATGACAGAATAAACAACAGAATGAAAGAGGGATGACACGTAATGCTGGAGTGCCCCAAACCAAAAACTCTTGATGAAAGTGATGAGTGATGAAAGTGTCCAAGGTGTCAGCTCTTACCATACTGAAATGGGGGGAAAACGCAAACGATGAACACGTGGATGTGTATTTTCGCGGGAAGTGTAGGATCGTATCTTGACTGGTGACACTGGAGATGCATTTTTCTTATGTATAGCAATTTCTATATGACGTGTGTTAGTAGAGATGCTATTGATGATATCAGTATGGGGCCGTAGTCAGCAGAAAATGATGAGATATCGGAATGGAAAAAACAGAGGAATCCTATCCAATGAATCTGTTTGTGTAATTTGATGATGCCCTGTGAGGGACTGGCGGCCTGTCCATGGTGCTTCCTGCCTTCTGTCCAATGCACACTGGGATAGGCTCCAGCACCCCAGCAACGGATTGATGAATGGATGGATATAATGATGTTAGCTGGATAAAAAGTGAAGGGCTTCATTTAAAAATAGACTGATTGGTATCAGTATGGACAAAGCTACAGGTTTCAGTAACAGCATCTGAAAGGAGAAAGTGGTATTGTGTCATCTCTAAGGCTGTGTTTAGACTGCATGTGAATCAGATTTGTTTCTCAAATCAGATCTCTGGAGATGACTGTGCACTCTGTTGTTTATAAGTGATCATATCTGATTTGTGTGTCCAGTACTTTCATTACTCATCATTTGTCGCGCTTTGACACTTTGAAACCCGAAACCAGGCAGCAAGGGTGTCTAGCGTCTTTAAAAAAATCTCATGGGAACTGTAAATGTAGTTTGGATCTGATTTGCAAAGATCAGATTTCATGTGTGCGATATCAATCTGGATACAAGCTAGATATGCCAAAAATCAATTTTGGGCTGACAGTCTGAACATGGTCTGAGTGCTAGCAGTGTAGGTAGGCTATAGGCTCTTAATGTTGGACCCACTTGACTTGTCAGACCAAATCTGCACCAGGGTTGTTTACTGGCCATGTCTTTTAAGGATGCTGGAAGTTAAACTTCTGATTTTTTGCCTTGGTGTTTTGATGTGTGTCAGTTTATTTCAGAGTCCTGAGGGCTTTTTTTACCTTAACAAAGCACACATCTGGAAGAGGAAAGACTGATCTCAGAGCAGATTGATGTCAAATCTGCAGTTAGGAATATGTGCCGAGTAGCCAACTCCTTAGAGATTTGATTTAATTTACACATCTGAATGTCAGCTAGAGTATTTTTAGACTCATTATTGAAATGTGAATGTCTTTTACAATACCCATCCTCTCCTGTGGGAGAAAGTGGAGTGTTCTTTATGCTTCCTGGATTGGGAAAATGACGTGGCCAGAACTGACCTTATCATCTGAAGTGTGGTTTTGATGATGCCAGCTGGACTGAGGCTCTGAGCGCTGCCTTCTCTTGGCTGGAATTTTAATGTCTGAGTCTGTGGCATCGACAGGCCTGATGACTGTGCTGTGGGTGAGCTTCATGCACAGCCATGTAACCGAAGTGCTGCATTCAGTATGTTCTACAAAGTACAAATGTTTTTTAAGATTTTTCAATATGTATATTTAATGTAGACGGTATTGTAATTGTATTTAACTGTAACTGTCTAAACTGAATTGTATTTCTAAGTTGTTTACACCTTACTAAAGATACAGATATAGATATCAAGTTGATTCTCAGTTATTTCCTTCCATGTTATTGCACTGGCTTTGTTAAAGCTATAATATCTGAATTAGAATGCATTTGAGAAACGCAGCATAGATTCAGTATATTCATTGAATTGGTTCCTCTGAAGAGTGAGTGGTAGATGTTTACCCTTTTATGGCTTTAGCATTAATGAATATCTCCTTTAATTAAAGTAAGAGGAACCACGAATCTTGAGAACTACAACAAAACAAAGGGGTTAAAACAGCAAGTGATGGGAAAAGGGAAAGGTACCGAAAAAATGCTCTGGAATTATTGGCGGCCTTAGTAAATACAAGCAAAATTGCTATGAAAAATGTCTTTTTTTGTTGTTAATCTTCTTTATATTCACTCTTCTTTACTAAATATATGGGAGAAGCAAAATGATTAAATATCAGTATACTTTTATAATGTATGAAAAAAGGGTAATCTTTTTTAAAAATAACAAATTTATTATAGTCACATTTATGAACAATGTGTAATTGACTATTGCCTATTTGATCCTTTACCTTTATGAGTCTTAAGTGGTCTAGCATGACCTCCTGAAAATGAGATCAAACACTGATAACTTTCAGAAATCAGCCAACTGCAATAAAAACACAAACACCGATCTCTACCGTTAGAGCAATAAATTAGGATTCAAATAACTGAAGCACAACAAGGATGCAAGTGTAATTTTCCCCCATGCTCAGAACAGCTCAAGAAGCAGAACCTTCTCCAAGAATCATAGGTGGACACTTGCAGCAGTTGTTTGCCACCTAAAATAATGAAGGCTCCAAAAACTTGGAAAGCATTCCAGAACAAAAAATCCCTTTGCTGTCCCTATACCACAACCATATGCATCTAAAGACTAAACCTTACCAGGACATTGTTGTCAGCTTTTGAACAGCTTTTTGTTGTCAGGAACAAAAATATGGCTTTATAAGAACAAACACGATATTTGGGTATTTTGATGTCAAGTGGAAAAAAAGTGGTAGATCCAACTTGTTGTGGAGCCTGCTTTTCCTCCAGAACACCTGGGAATCTTCTTAGGATGAATGGCTTCAAAATAACAGGAGAATGTGGAAATCCCTCTGGCTATCTCTGCCAAGGCTTGACTGGGCCATGCAGTGCCCATCCCTGTCTATCAAAATCCCACTCAAACCCCAGGGATGACCTTTTTGACCATTGTATTTGTTCTTTGAAGCTGATATGTAACATTTTCGATGGCTTTACTATAACTGTCATCACTCTCTGTTTGTCTAGGTACGTAAGCGCAGCAAGGCATGCAGGGCAGGACTGCGAGAAGGGGATGAGCTGGTGTCCATCAACGACAGCTCCTGCGGGAGTCTGTCCCACGCTCAAGCCATGAACCTCATTGACAGCATCCCTGGAGCTCTGCGCATTCGGGTGAAGAGGTAAACCATTTTCTCGTTTTGAAGAAAAACACAAGCTTTTACATGTATTATTCCAAGATAAAACCGATGATGAAATTCATGTTTTAGACTCAGATGATGTGTTTTTTTATGTAAGTTGTTGAGTTTAAAAAAGAAATAATTGTTCTCTGCATTGGGGAACATTTAGTGATTTAAAACCACTCAGTGTTCACTTTGTGTAATATTACGTATTGAAATCATTCTTTAGTTAATGCAGAGCTCCAAATCCAGACTGCCTTATGTTGTCCTGTTACTTACCTGCCCTTTGCAATTTTACCCCTTTACACGGGTGTCAGAGCACCGGCTGGCTTTCAGTCGGTAGTACTGGTGCCACGAGCTCCTTCTCCCCGCATTGACAAAGAGTACCGTGCTGCCCTTAGGGCCAAATCCCCATCCAGACCCCAGCAGCCCAATGTCCGGCAAGTCCACCGTGGCTCTGTGTTGTCCCCCACTGGCCACAGTGGTCTGACCTCCCCGCCAGGCAGCGAGGCTTATTATGGAGAGACAGACAGCGATGCGGACGTGGCAGCTCACGAGAAACAGCGCAGACAGAAGCGACGCAGCCCCAGTAACTCTCCAGGAAAAGCAGGCCGCACTTCCCCTGAGGGAGGGGAAACGTCAGAGATGAGTGGCTATGACAGCGCTCCGGATGCCCGGGGCTACACCGCAACAGGGCCTCTGGCAGGAGGGGATGCCTTACCTGGGGTGGCTCGCCGAGAAGTGGTTTACCAGCCCTCTCCAGCTGGAGCCTGGTCCTCCCACACCTCCACCGAAACCTCCTCCATGAGTGCAGATGACCAGAACCCTGCAGTGATGGAGGAGGACAGTGGGTTCCAGGAGCCCGCCAGCATGGTTCCACTAGTGTCTCCAGAGAGAGCAAAGGAGGCGCTGATGCTGAGCTCACGGGGACAGTTGGTGCCCATGGTGGGGCCAATTGACAATCCAGTAGATGAGGAGCTTACAATGACCTACATGGATAAAGCAAAACAAGCCAGTGAGTATCTCTCAACTGCATGCTAAAATCCTTTTTTACGCTACAGTCTGAATCTCTAGTCTCTGAATAGTAAGCCTTGAAAGGCTTAGATCATGGAAAAACAAATTTCCCTCTTTTTAAAATAATAAAAGTGTTATTTGTAGTCACTGTTAATGCTTCAAATACTTACCAGTCACTCCCCAGCCAACATAGTCTACATATGGAAAGAAAGCCGCAAAAAAACCCAGTCCATTTGGAATTAAGCGTTGTTGTGATGTCACAAGAATCAGCTTATATGCATCTATCCATTCTACAGCAGTTTTGTCCCACCTACACATTGAAGTTGTAAGGAGTGTTTTAGCCCAGACTACTTTTTGAATAAGACACAATCCGGGGCAGCCAATTAGAACAAAGCTCATTTACATACATCAGTCTTAACGGCACAGTAACAAAAATGGCCTGTTAATTAAACATTTACTTAATAAAATGTAGGATATGGAACCCTTAACCCTTAATAACCCCTTTATAACTAAATAATAAGCTGAGGGTTCGGTGGGATAAATGATAATGAAGCTTCTGCTGACGTCAGCTATCGCTGAGATGCATGACAGGCATATCTAAGTGGGTCTCTTTACTCGGAATAAATTGCTCCTTAGCTGGGACGTTGAAGTGGCACTTGTAGCCTGGATCAGGTCCAACAAAACCCACTAGAACAACTGGTTCGCCTTTGTGTGTGGCTTGTGCTTTGAATGTCACCACTTGTCTCAGGTAATGTAGTTAGCATATTTTTTAAAATGGCAACGTGATAGTCTGCATGGGACCTCTTGAGGAGAAGAGAGCTGGCTGTGCTGGCTAGTTGAGCGAAGCTGAGGGTCTATATTTGTCCCGTGGTTCGGTGGGTGGATAACCTGAGCACTGCTTCGATGGGATGGCAAAAAGCATCTCCAGCTGCTCTCTGGTATCAAGTAGCAGCGTCCCCCAGTCCCTCTGGCCCTCACTTACACCACCACCGCCACCTCAAACGTTTCCACCTCTCCTTTCTTTGGCCTCATAAATAAATACACAATCTCTCATTTATTCTAGATTTTCTCATTACTTGCACATTGTTAGAGATTGACCATACTTGTCTACAAATGTACGTCCACAATGAACATTGAGCGTCATTGCGGGGACGTTTACACTCATATGCTTATGTGCTATTTATAGCGTGTGCATGTCAATAAGTGCCAGACACAACAGGCAGTTAGAATTTTGACACTTATCATTAAGCCAAGCTTAAGAATGTGTTTGTTGATCTGAGGGCAGCTGGTCTGCAGCACTGTGAGTTCCATGTTTGTTTGTCTTTGAAGATGAGTTGTGGGAGCAATATTTATTGCAACTGGATCAAATTAAGTGCACAATGATCACATGATTAGTTACATTTTAGTGTGAGAAGTAATAATAAAAACACCAGGCTGCGCCCCAACTCTGTACAGCCACATGAAAATATAGCTCCTTCTATCCACAGCTATTCGAGGATGTGCTGTTACAGGAGGCAAAATAAATAAACTCCCGTAAATCTTCGGACAACACTAACCAAGCTCCAACTTTCTCCTGTCCGATCTGGGGACTGTGCCATTTAAGGGAAATAACACAGAATTCTGCATAATTCATTTATAGAGATGTAAATAAAATCATTCAGAGGGGTTTGATGTGTTAGAGCATTATAAAGAAACTTACAGACTTACATTCTCTTCACAGTGGTGGTGATGGGAACAGGTGTCGTAATGTTAACAACGCATTGTAGCTGCTTTATTTCGTTTAGTGAATTTAGTGAACCTACGTGTGTCTTCTAGGTTTTTATATTTAATGCTGGTCATGGTTAAAGGAAAAACATCTTTGGGTACTAGCAAGGTGCGAAATACAGGGGGTCGTGGGGGGCCTCCAATTACCCTATTGTACAGGGGGGTACAATGGGGTAATTAGAGGCCCCCCACGACCTCAAAGTCAAAATCAACCTTTTATTTTTTGGGGGGTGTCCCTAAAAATGAACTTATTAAGACATTATGCTGTCTGTTAGGGAAACATCATCGTTTACATGCCTGACCCATAAAGCAACAACTTTCTGTCTTTGATTGTCCTGCCTAACAAGCGATGCAGCACTGGTCTCAGGGTGGTGCTGTAGCAAAATAGTTCAACCAGCTGGTCTTTCTTAGCCTAGTAATTGGTTCCTATTACCACCACCATGAACATTTCTGTGAAATACTGGTTACAATTTAATTTGCATACAATTTAATGTGAATAATCTGTGGAATCTCCCATTGCAAACAAATCCGGTATACTATGAACGAACAAATTTGTTCTGAAACTAAAAGGGGACAATGGGAATGTTTCTTTTTCTATGCATTTCAATGAGAGGCCTAGAAGACTGTGAGTGTACTGCTGGTAATTTGACACATCATGGGCCTGCAAATATTTTTCTGGTCATGGTTAAAAGATATGGTGGTTTAGGATGCTCTTTAGTAGCACATTAAAAAAAACTCTTCAGGCTGTTTTAAGGATTGACATCATGAGCCTTAAAGGTTAGATCTGGTTGTGTTCATCAATGGGGGAACGCCATTAATCTGATCGTAACACTGTGTGCCAGCCCATAAAAGGACCCTCCCTGGCAAAGCAAGAAGCGTGCTTGAGTTCAACAGTAATGCCTGGAGGGGTAACTGCACACTCTGCTATTGCCAGACATGCAACAAATGCACTGATATCAGTCATACTCAATGCACATTCCATGGGCCACACTAAGAGATAACACTTTATATATCATGTCCAATTACCATAAGAATGAAGAACCTCCATACAGTGAGTTCTATATTATAACTTCACCTGGTGATTAGTGATGCCGTATCATTTTCTTTTCTATTTGTTCAGAGCTGAACCGGGGTGAGTCACTGCAAGACAAACAGGTGAAGGAGGCCAGGACCAAGTGTCGCACTATTGCTTCCTTGCTGACCGACGCACCTAACCCCCACTCTAAAGGCGTTCTGATGTTCAAAAAACGCCGCCAGCGCTCAAAGAAGTACACACTTACAAGTTATGGTAGCGTGGATGAGGACATGCAGCCTGACTCTCAAGAGGAGGACAGTATCTTTCCTGGCAGTGAATCAGAGTTTGATGAAGATGGGTTCAGTGCAGCACCTGATCCTGTCTGGGACAGTGAGGTCCTGGACATGCTGGATAAGAGATCAGCATCTAGAGGCCTAGAGGGGGAAGGAGCAGAGGATGCTGTTAGCCCTGGTCTGAGTGACACTACAGGAAGAGGGGCACAGCTGTTTGAGCAACAGAGGAAGAGAACTGAGGAGCATGCAAAGAAGATGGCTGCTGCTCAGGTGCAACCAAGTAAAATGAAGAGTGAAACGCATGCACAACAAGACATACAAGCACCAGAGTTGTCTTTACAGACAGCAATAAAGGAAAAACCCAGTATTCAGCCACCACCGGTTGCACCAAAACCTGCCAGACCACCAGAATTAATGTTGCAACAGGAGGCACCAGATGCAGAGCCTCTTATCCCGGTACCCCAAGTCACTCTTTCTACAAATAGAGATATTGTCAGTGTATCAGTACCAGTTCCCAGTGAGGTACCTATAACAAACCAGCCAGTAACTCCTACATCAGCCGTGATGCCTCCACCTCCCACTCCCTTGCCAGAGTTGCCAGCTAGCTCAGTGCTGAACCGCACCGCCCGCCCCTTTGCCCCTGGGTTCATTAGCCACAGAGCAGCCACTGCACCAGTTGTTTTCCGTCCTACCGTTGCCAAAAAGTCTCCCAGACCAGTCTCAGTTGCGGTGGTGGCACCACCTCTTTTCACCAAAGAGGAGAAGCCTGAGAATGTTGTCCCTACCAATTTGACAGTTAGTCAGATGGTTACTTATGGGATGGCCAACTCACTAGCCCCCGTGCCTCCTGGCCCTCACCCACACCCTGCTGCTGTACCAGATTCTGTGCTTACCACTCCTCCACATCTGTCTGTATCGATGGAAAATAATCTGGCTTCGAATTCTGCTGCACAACCTGCAGTGATGGCTGATTCAGTTATTCCTGCTGCCATTATTACTGTTACTGCTCCCCCTGCTGGGCTCAGTGATCCCACTACCATAACATCTATGGCTCCTGCTGTGCTCCCTGCCCCTGAGATCTCAATGATTCCACCTGCTTCTGCTGCCCCCGTGGCCCCTGCAAGTCCTACAGTTCCCGCTAGCCCAGTGACTCCTCTGTCTCCTGTAGTTCACAGAGAGAACACTTCAGGGGCTGGTGGTCGAACTGGCATTCTTCAGGAGGCTCGCCGCCGTAGTGCTTATAAACCAATGTTCAAGACGCCTGATAACAAGAAGAACTTGCCCAACCCTGAACTTATCTCTTTGGTGCAGAACCTGGATGAGACACCCCGGCATGCATATTCAGAGCCTGTGGCTGTCTTTCAAGATGAATCCTACAGCATGGACAACAGGAGGGGAAGAATCCCACCACCAGTGGCTCCTAAGCCACGTGTCATCCCAGAGATTTCCCAGATTCCTCAAGCTGAGGGAAAGGGGGCAGAGCTGTTTGCACGACGACAGAGTCGCATGGATCTCTTTGTGATTGATTCTACACCCACAAGCCCTCAGCAGCAGCAGCAGCAGCAGCAACAACTGCAACAGCAGCAGCAACAACTGCAACAGCAGCAGTATGTACAGCCTCAACAACCCCAGTCAGTAATGGCCATGATCCAGCCACAAGACACCTCATCTATCCCGTCACAGTGGAAGTATTCCCCAAATATCCGTGCTCCTCCACCCATTGGGTACAACCCTCTGCTGTCTCCTTCCTGTCCCCTGGGACTACAGCGTGGGGGTGCAAAGCATTCAGAGGGAGGCTCCAGGGTGGGTAGGAGTGGTTATGGGATCCAGAAGGAAGGTATCAAGGCCATAGACTTCATGAGACGACAGCCTTACCAGCTCAACCCAGCCATGTTTAGTTTTGGAGGTGGCTCAAGCACACAGTCCTTAGGTCCTTCATACCAGTACCAGAGGCAAGCACAGCAGGGCCACACCTTAACCCCACCTAGGCAGGTACCAGTAAAGACAGCACGTGTGTATGAGATCAAACGCTTCTCCACACCTACGCCTATGTCAGGCTCAACTCTAACCCCCACCGTGATCGCGCCTCGTGCACAAACCACACTTGGTGAGCCTTTGTCTCACTCTAATATGACTTCCCCGCCCCCAGCACCTGTTTCTCCTCCACCTCAGCCTATTCCTGAGCCCACAGCAACACCTGCACGAGCCCCAGGTCTCCCAGAGCTCCCCAAAATTTCTGCCATCCCCATACCTCACCCTACACCCTATTCCCCGCCAGCTCCCATGTCCAGTATGTTCAGCCTAAGCTACCCTGGTCTCCAAGCGGCCAAACAGTTCAAGAGTGCGCCTGAACTCAGTGCCTTGCCCCCCAATCCCATGAGGGCTCCAGTGCAGGTACCTAAACCTCACTTTATTGCTACGCGAGCCGGCATACAACCCCATATCTGGAGGCCTGGTGCCCTGCACCACTAAGAAAAGAACAAAACTATCCCCTCCCATCCTTACGCTAAATTACCATTCTAATGGATCTGAGGAAAGGGAAATTATTATAGCTGTATGACAAACATTCAGTTAAATAATGAAGTTTTTAAGTAATTAATTGTTAAGTAATTAACATTTTTGATGGCTGCAAATTGAACATAAGCATTTCTTGTTGAGGATTCAGTATCAGAGTCTGTTGTAGTCAGATTGAGGTACACTAACAGATTAGCTTTGTACTGTCTTGAACATGTACTAAATGTATGAGTGCAAAGATACTAACACTGAATATTCAAAGCAATTCCTGTAAAGCTGAACATACCCATCTGTTGTTACCTTCCATATTGTGTTTGAAGGAAATGTTAGCATTAAATTCTACATTGTAAAGTAATATTTCAGAAATCAGAGCAGTGATTTGCACAGAAATGATCATCTCACAGAGCAGTCTTAAGTCACTGACTGCCAGAGGGGGGGTTGTAGGGGGACACCATTAACCTCTCAATTACTTTGAGCATCTCTAGGAGAGAGTCTCATGCAGGCAAAGCACTTAAACAAGTATTGCATAGTGGAAAACTGACTGGACTGGCAATATTTAATTATCCTAAGGATATGAGAGTTTTTGATGATTGACTGTTTGGATTTGCTGTACTTTTCACCAGGGCTATCTGTATGTTGTCTCTCTGGAGTGTTTTTGCTGGTTACTAGGTTGTTTTAATATGAAACAGACCTGCAAGGGACTGTCCAGAGGGAAGCAGCAATCCTGTGGGGTGTAGCTGTAGGCCGTACTGGCTCCCACAGGCCTATCAGAAATGATATCTCTTCTGGCAGAGCCTGGACGGAACAGGTGCATGGGTGTCAGAGCCTATTTGTGGGAGCAAAGTAAACAGTAAACCAGGTCCGGACTAGATGTGTGGCATTCATAAACTACTCACGTTATATAAAATAGGTGATATAGAAAAAACAATACATGCTTTTGGTTTATCTGAACGGTGGTTTACAAGGTATGTGGTCAAACCAGCATGTGGTAAAAGTACCATGGACAAGACAGTGCCAGAGGCACGATAACGGCCCGAAATGTGAGACTGAGAATTTGAGCTATGTTTTCATATAACCAGTAGCACCATACTTGCTTGGCTAACGCTCTACAACAGTTTAGGAAAGGTGTTTTACTGAATCACTGGAATTCAGCATCAGATTCCTTATTGCTAGTTACTGCTGTCATGTCATATAGGGACATTTGTTTGATGACAATGAGGCAGAGGACTTTGAAACCAGTTTGTGGTTACTGGATGTGATTTTTGAGTGAGTTCTCAAAGCCATCGGTTAAAGAGGAAGGTAATCGGAAAGCCAAGCTGATCTGTTGTCAGTCAGCACTGAGGGAAATGATAGAAAGTTGTATAGGAAACCAGTAAGGAAATCAGACCGTACTTATGCGTTGAGATACTGAGAGAATAATTAAGAAAGGAGTCATTAAGGCTTCAATTGACTCGCCAAAACTTGAATTAGATACGCTATTGATCTCAAACAATGTGCGTATGTATTTGCTCACCTTGTTAAATGATGCTTTTTTCTGTGAACTATAATTAAAGCTTAATAATGATCAATACTCAAACTTCTGCCAGTTTGATGGGAGCTCAGTAGATGGATGTGGCTATTTTAGTCCACTGTACTGAGGGGTCAGTATGTTTGAAATGGCACTACTGTATGATGTTTATGCGCTTTATGTAACTGAATTAGTAGAATTCTAGGTGAATAAGAGTGAGTGTAAAAGTGTATCGGTGTTTATGAAGCAACGATATAGAGGACTGAATGACTTTTATTGGAAAGACGTTATTTTTCATGAAATAAAAGTAAACTTGAACATTTGTGTGACTCTGATTTGTTACACCACACTGCCTCCCCAGCTTATTACAGCTCTCCGTACTGACCCAAGCTCATTGCTACGACTCCATACGCTGTGCTAGACTGGATGCAGCCACCCGAGGGAGCTCTTTCTCTAGTTCTGATATGGCCTGAAACTGGAGAGGTGAAGAAATGAGTTCAGCCGCTTGATTCAAAGCTGATTTTGAGGAGCCCTTGTCCACTTGGCCTTCTCATCTCCTCTCAGGGGAATAACCGGCGCCATCTTAAGGGCTTTTCCGTTACTGTATTAACTCAAATGGGCATTAAGTAACACACTCACTCTTCTAAATCATAAAATGACCATTTCATATTATCAGAGTTTAAGAAACATGTTGAACTTTAACTACTACCTTCCCCGATAACAACGCTACAGCCAGTATCTTCTCCTCTAATGTTTCCTAACCGGAGCGGAAAGTCTGTTTGTGTTTTGGTCTGTGATCCCGCCCACTTCCAACCCAGGTTGCCAGATATGACACAAATTGGCAGGCGAACACGGCGTGCTGCAGCCATGGAGGCAAGCAAACGAGCTAGACCGACAGAGAAAATGTTCGATTCTAGTCGACCTAAAATGCCTCAGTATTCTTCTATGACCCCCTATGACCAGAGTGGAGTAAAGACGACTGAATAATGCGCCGCTTTTGAAAGATGGAGGCACCTTAGAGCTCAGAAGAGCTTTAAGACGACGGAAGCGGAGTTGGCTGATTTTCTCCTCCCCAGGTAAGCATCGAGTTACGGTTAACTAACCTTAGTTAATTCATCACTGCTACTGACAGGTGATTTCAACATTCGAGTTAGGGGTTGAAGTTAACTCCAAAAAGGAGGGCATCATAAAGGGGGGTCACAATACTAGAAGAGAATTAAAACCATACCCTAACCTATATAACACATACATGATTACTTTACTCACCTAATTGGGGGGAGTGCATCAGTCAGACGGGAGCTTACTAAGTGACTAGCATTTAAAGGACTGACTTGCGGTTACCAGCGTGACAGAACAAAACGACAGACACCGCAAGTTTGACTCTGCGTTGACTGGGTTTATGAACGTAATTACTCTATACGGTAAAGCAATTCTCATGTCCAAACCGAGTAACGTTACTAATGTCCATCGCCAGCTGTTTGCGGTTTATCTGTCTTACCTAATTGAAACCATACACACGTTTTAGAAGAGACCGCTAACTTAGTATTGTGTGACTGAATCAATGGATGTGGCCACATTTCTGCGCCTCTTCCACTAGGACTGGCACTCACTCTTCTCTCTGTTGCTCTGTCTCTCTGTCCTCTGCCTCTTGTACCACTAGGACCTGTACTCTCTTCTCCTGTGTAGGTTCGCTCTCCTTAACCTGGCAACCTGCGTGAGCGTTGAGTCGGGGGCGGGGCGGACAACTCTCTCCGATGTTTTGATTTTGCACTGCAGTACCTTTTTAACCGCTTGCTGTCAGTATTACATATAATATTACATATAATACCTTTAAATCAAGTTTGTTAGATGAAGCCTTGGAGGGCTGCTGGGCCAAGTTCACACAAGTGCTCATTCAGAAGCAGAACGTGCACAGAAATCATTGGAACCTGGTGTATTTCCCTTTTGCAAATCTGTAAAAGTGTGGACAAAGCTATAAGCCAAAGCAGCAAAGTACTTTTAAATTGATAACATTTCAAAACCATAACATTTGATTTGTTTGGCTTTAGGTTGCAAACCACTTAATTGGACATCATATGACTTCTGAAACAACTTCATCGCTTTGCTCTGCTGTGGCTAGCTAGCATGCTAAAGGCTACAAACAACAAAAAAACAAAGGCACTACAGCACAGCTCTACGCCAAACCTCCAACCAAACAAAACATTTTGCATTGCAAAACCTGCATGACTACCGTGTTGGCACCAACCTGCTGCTCACTGTCTCCTCCTCCCCTTCTGTGATTGTCCATAGACATGATGCACATCTGAGTGGTGAGTTTATGTGGATGAGGTGATCTTAAAATAGATCATTGAGGTTTAAATACTCCTGATCAAATATTACGCAAGTACAAGTAGAATTTGCGCTTATAATAAAAGCGCTGGACTGCTTGGTTGGTTGATTGGAATACCTAAGGTTTCTAAAGAACATTTTCTTTCAAACACATCTTGATTTATTTTAGAACATCTTAGGTTCTCTAAATGTATTGCTGTATAGTGGCCACGATGCATTTACAGAACCTAATGACTCAACCCGCCCTTGTGTGACTTTACTGATAGTTCTGTGTTTATTTAAAGATTAAAATGTATATATCTGAAAACACTTGAGTCAGTAATGTCCAATCTACATTTTGTTAGCTAACTATTGGTATGCATCAGCAGCGGATTCACACAGGACCTAGTGTTATGAACCAAATAGTGCCAAGCTAACTGCTCCTAGCCGATCCAGTCTGATACAGATCTGGCAGTGCTGCCTACTGGCTAATATCATGGGAGCCAAAAGTGGCCCACATGTTCTGAAACAGATCTGATCCTTTTCTAGCAGATATATCGCAGTTCTGCTTACTGGCAAACTGGATGTGAGCCATGAGTGGCCCACATATAAAAAACTCATATGGCACACTTCTAAAACAAATCTGGTCCACTTCTGACAGAGATACAGGAGAGCTGTCGATTGGCATACTGCATGGTAGCCCAAAGTGGTCCACATGTGTAAGAAACTCATATGGCCCACATGTCCCAAAACAGATATGGTCCACTTCTGGCGGAGATATGGGGCTTCTGGTCCACTGTTGGAACCGGCAACATGCATGTGAGCCAAAAGTGACCCATGTATTGAAAACTTGCATTTGGCCCATATGCATATGTTGCAAAACAGATCTGGCCTACTTTTGGCACAGATATGGCAGCACTGCCTAGGGGCAAGCTCCAAGTGAGCCATAACCATAACCAATCCACATATAAAAAAAAAAAAAAAAAAAAAAAAACTTATATGGCCCACATGTTCCCAGATCTGGGCCACTTCTGGGTCTGCCTCTGTCATTGGATATTGACGAATATGACCACCTGCAAAAAAGTTAGCAAGCCTGGGAACCAGTTAGCTTCAACAACTTCCAGTCCCAATACAATAGGTCTCAAATGCAAAATCAACATTGCACTGATGAAGGTATTATGGGTACCACTGGAAAGACACATCCTTCACCAAGTTTCTCTTTTAATACTCTTTCAACACTGTGTGCCAGTGTGCAAAATGTCCCTTGGTGTTCGCAGGGTCACATGTTGGCTGCAGCCATGGGCATGGATACTCCACCATTGGGTGGCTGCAAACTCACTTGCCATAGCAGCATCAATGCTAGCTTCAGTGGCAACAAAATGTTTAGTTCAAAAATTCTTCTTTTTAGAAAGCTCTTTTCTAGATTGGTAATGCAGTCGTCTTTGGTTAGTTGCAAGACTTTTAAGGATCAATTGGACAATATGCTATAGTGCCACCTTGTGGCAGACCAGTGCTGCATCTCTAGTTTAAGAATATTCCTGGGTAAATCAGACTAAATACCCAGACCACCTAGAATTTCAGGGGGTCCCAGAACCCCTCCCCAGCACCCCCTCTATTTTGCACTGAACATGCAATCATCATTCATCCATGCAGGAAGAGGTCTGTAGCAATAACCAGGATTACAAAATGTTCCTCCACACAGACTCCACAATTATAGACTTCCACCAGAGAAATATCTGAATTCCCAATCCACAATGCAATTTTAAATAAGTCATTTCCTGCTCATTTTAGTGCACAATTACTGCTTGTTTGCTGAGCTTAACACATTAAAAAATTGTAAACAGAAGCAAATAAGCAGTAAATATGTATTAAACTGTGCAGAAGTGTTTTCTCTGTGGAGGATGGGTTAATTTATTTTCACTTAGAAAACTAACAATGCATGTTATTTGACTAGGGTGCCCAAACGTTTGCCTGTGACTGTGTTGTGTGTGCATGTATGTATATGGCTGCTGTCAGAACGAAACCTTGTATCTCCAATTTTGTCATTTTTCAATTTTAATAATTTGTCTGTTACTCTTTACATTCTGTGCATTCTGCCTGGTTGCATCACATTTTTCGTTCTCTTTTAAAATTATCATTTTGCAAATGCAATGTTTTGTTCAGACACATCACAAGAAAATCGGTAAAAGAAGATGTACAAAGCACGCTGAGGAAGCCCTTTACTTAACTACACTGAAGCTAAAAGTGGTCCATGTCTATTTTCAATGCTCAGTGCAAAGTGTAGTGGGAAAGTGCAGTTCACAAATGCAGCATAAACTGGCATCAACCTCACACACATACTTGGCTCCTATATTTAGGGCTGTTAATGTACATCTACTTTTTATGGACAGTCAAAGCTTTCCTTTTTTAACAAGCCGGGCTACATTCTGATTATGATAACGTAACCAACCCTCTGATTTCTATGTAGGGGTGTTGGTGTGGGGATATTCACCAGATTTATAGTCTGTGAACTGGTTTTTATATTGTGGGTTTGATGAGATCATACTGTGTTCTACTCTGATGTTGAGACGGTAGTAGTGGCCAGTCATAAGTTCCATTAAACAGATACGTAATGTCAGTCAACACCAGTTGACCCTCATATAATACGTTTCACAGCTTGGGGTCCTCTATATGATGGAAAAGGTGAAAATCTTCCTTGAGGCAGGGGTTAATTAATGCAGGAGGAAACCGGACAGATCTATCACCACCCCCAACATGTAGAGCCATCTTTGCTCCCTCTCTCTCCATCTCTCCATCCCCCTCTGTTATATTTAGCTCATGAAGCATCTGCAAGAAAGATATTAGTCTCTTAATATCACCATCAGCACTTCGAGCAGGGCAGACTGAGACCCCCCGGCCCCCTCCATCCCCCCTCACTTCTCTCACACCCACACCGATTCTCCCTCCCACCCCCCCTCGAAGATCTGCCGTCCAAGTCCCGACTAGATTTTGCACTCCTTGGGATCTTGGTCCAGCCACAGGTCAGAGGCACCCTGGGATTTGTAAACTTTTGATTAAGTCAGAAGTTTTTGCCTCTTCCTCTTGAGACCACTTCCACAGAGGAGCCTTGAACCTGGGTGAGTGGAGCGTTACATGGGCTTTCTTTACTAACCGACTGCATGCACTGGTTAACAGTCAGCTGCACGATATGACATATATTTACATCAACACTGATATTAATCTTTCTCCCCTCTCATGATTAGAATCAGACATTCACTATTCACAAGTCTCATTAAGATTTGCACGGTCAATTTTAGGGAAGGTTTCGCATTTGATTTTGGGATCATGCCTTACAGACACAAGCAGTGAGAGAAAATGCTGAGCTGCACCACACCACCCCCTCAACCCCCCCAACTCTGCGGCTGTTGATTTTATATGGAGTGTAAAGCCTGGAATACCCAGCTGGGGAACTTGAGCTCTGTGGTTCACAGCTAACAAGTACAGTGAAAGAGCGCCCCCATTTCTCCCGCCACTTAGCCTCCAGCATATTTATTCAACTTTGGGGAAGATTCCCAAGATCTCTCTGTAGAATTATGTCAGTATGAGTACTTATGTGCGTTTGTGGGTGACTGAATCCAATCATGTGATGTGTCACTGACGCCACCACTAGCTGCTAAAAGGTCTTGCTCCAAAATGGTGTTTATAAATAGCTAGCGTGGATTGGGTTACAGACATGTCAATGCAAACCAGTGTTTGCCATTAACAGAGTCTTAAAGAAGTGGCAGATATAATACATGTTCTGCACGTTTAAAATGCACAATTCGGCTAAACATATGTTAAACATTACATGCAAGGTAAACGGTGCTTATAACCAGACTAACACACAGCAGAGTTTAAAAAAAGCTGCAGTCCTGCATAGTACCAATATGTCCCACTGTTCACTGATTATGTCATGACTCTAGAGGCTGCTTATGTCCTTTCACCTGAAGGAAGGTGTCGAGAGTTGTGTCTGGCGCTTGTGTCAGATGATAAGAGGCCAAACAAACTGAAAGCAGTGGCGGGTTACAAGTTTTCCTTTCGCAGGCTTCACCTTGGAATGTGTGGAACGTGAGGTCACGCACATACAGCGGGCATCCACCACCCTGCACTGCATTGGTATTACTACATTCCCATTTCAGTCACCAGATGGTGCAATACTCCAGATTAACTGCTTGATTTTTTTTCTTTGCTTATGGAGGCTAGTAGATTTTAGATTTACATGGTGAGCCTTTTTTCTGTAGGATTAGTGAAATTCAGTAGACCAGCTCAAAGCGATCACTGTTTAAGTCCTGTTTTGTACTGCAGTATTAGCTTAGACTGGTACTCTGCCTACCTACCAACTTAATTACATACAGTTACCCCAGTAGATTAGATTAGTACTAGAGCTACAAGGCTATAACTTTGATCATCATAACACAATAGTCAACAGACACCCAAGTCTTTTCCATATATACATGCCCAAAGCTTCTCGTAACCAGCTCAAATCCCATCCAGGTCTTTATTCTAATCACACAGACTTGTCGGTATGGTTTAAAAATTAATACAACCTCACCATGTAGCTGAACTCAGCAGGCAGCCATTTCAGAGAACATGAGTTCTGTACAGAAACCCGCCTCTCCTTTGCGTACACAGTGTTATAATGCAAGATGGAGCAAATGTATCTTTTTGATGTATCGTATGTGTTCTATGGCAGGAAGAGTGAACACTCATTTACCTGACATAGTTTACAAGCGACCAAAAGACAGTTCTGGTGTTGACCAAATTCAGTTTTGGCTTTGTACTGCTATTTTACATTGTAGTCTATGGCAAATGTGTTTCAGTACTGTTCTGATGTATGCCTTCATGACTTCATGTGGTGCTGTAAGTTAAATGCAATGACTTCAGAAATTAAGGTATAGTGTGCTATAAACAGCTAAACAGCAAGCCTGTGTGACATGAATGAAGACCTGGAAGCTGTTTGAGAGAAGTTTTGGCCTGGTATAAACAGAAAATACTTAAGTGACTTTTGGCTTTTGGTGTTGGTTAACATTAGCCTTGTAGCTTCAGCACCAGGTTAAAGAAGCAAAATTTGGTCACCAAGCCTGACACTTTTAATGCCATAAAAGGACCTAAGTCACTTGAAAAAAACAAATGTAAATACATTTTTAAACAATTTTAACATTTGCTAGCTACAGCACTAGTCACCATGTGTAAAACAAGTACAAGCCAGATAACTGTGATATTTCAAGCATTAGCTTGATAATTAGCTAACATTTTGTTGTTTGTTTACACATTAATATGTCATATTTTAACAATACTCACTTACCCAGAATTTTGCACTTTCAGATTGTTTTACCAAAACTGACGTTATCACTGAATTACATTTGGACATTGAGGGAAATAAAGCCTTCACTACTCTTCACAGAAAAGGGGACGGTAGACATGTAGATGCCTTACTGGCCCCTTCAGCCCATTGCTGTAGTATGTCAATGTGTATGCCATAATGGTCCGGTTAAGACCGGGGGAGCTGTTTTTCATCTCCATAAAAAGCATTATCTCGTTTACATTTCTCAACTGATTTCTAATGTTCTTTTTATTCAAGTGATTATGATCTATGTGGAGTGAAAAAAAGTTTGGTGTCCAATTTTGTCTAATCTCAGCAGTTATAATCGCAGTGAGAAAGAATGTACTGTACATGAGGCTTACATAAGCCGAATTACTAATGTGGTGGAAAATAATTTATTGTCATAGGGAACTGTAAACTCACGTTTACTTTCCTTGGGTAATATGTATGGAGACATCCCTATACGATTTAATGCACATGGAATGTCTATAGAAAAGTTACAGTCAAATTGATAATATGTCAATCATGCACAGGTAGCTTGTCATTAAAAGTTGGTTTGGAGAAATGCCAATATAGATAAAAATTTTGATTATAGGCAAATTTAGTTTAAATGGCTTTTCTGGCTAGCTAGCGTTGTTGCTAACATTAGTTATTAATAGTCTGACTCTGGCGGCCAATTATTTAGCTCTCAACATAATGTTTGAATGGACAAATACAGCCAATGTGGTGTCTATGTGTGTATGTGTTAAATGATAGTGGGACAAAACACAATTGCTGCTCTCTCCTTCACTCGCTCAACATATTTTAGTTACCCTTTGAATTCACACACAGATCTAATCTAAACAAATAAGATATGTCTTTATTAGCATGTTGGTTTTAACATTTTGGGTTTATTCTAAAAATAAATTAAGCTATAATTATCTTTAGCCTGCTGCCTTATCGAGAGAGAGAGAGAGAGAGAGAGCGATAGAGAGATTAGAGTAGGCCTGCAGCCTAGAGACCAAGCGCCATGTTCTTGCGACACTTTATACGCGATCAAAATAGCTGTAGATATTTTAAATGACAAACGTGTAAATTTGAAGCACCTTTTTAATGTTCAAAAAGCACAGGAATCTTCCTCCTGATAGTTCTATATCAATGAAAATCATTTCATAAATATGTTCACCAGAGCCAAGAACCATTTAGGAACCTATGTAATATGATATATTATGTCATAACATATATTACTCATTCATTCATCTTCTAAGCTGCTTATCCTTTCGGGTCACAGGGTGTGCTGTGGCCTATCCCAGCGCTCATTGGGTGTAAGACAGGAAACACCCTGGACAGGCTGCCAGTCCATCTCAGGGCAGGCATACAGTCATATACTCATTCACTCACACATTCACACCTGTAGGGGCAATACAGCATCTCCTAGTCACCTGACAGCATGTCTTAGGACTGTGGGAGAAAAAACGAAGCACCTGGAGGAAGCCTATGCCGGCAAGGGGAGAACATGCAAACTCCGTACCGAAAGGACCCCGGATGCCCCAGCTGGAGATCGAACTGTTCTTGCTATGAGGCGACAGCACTACCCACTGCACCACTGTGCCACCCATATATTATTCAGTATTAGCTAATTGTTTGGCCAAAATAAATGTAATGGTATATTTTCATTGTGCCATAGTGGTGTATTTTTGTGTATTGTTCAATTGCTTGTGTTCTACTACTATACATGTTCCTTCAGGCACATGTGTACATGCAGGGTATTAAAACAATCATACCCATATCCCCTACACTATTACAGTGCAATTACTGTGACAGTGTGGCTGTAAAGCCACTTCGTGTCTAACATGAGAGTTCTGTGTAACTGTTCAACTTCCAAGTGATTAAAATACTAAGACGTAGTGATTAGTACACTACAAAACTGTAAATACAATGAAAGCAATGTCCGATTTGTCAGATATAATACATTCAAAAATCATTGAGACGTGTATGTTATTCAGAATTTAAAAGGTTAATAATATTAATATCCATAATTCATCATATTTAAAAGTGGAGATCTTTAAGGCAGATACAGTAAATTAATGTGAATAGATCATTACAGTGTAGAATTTATTTATTGATTTATTCACATAATTATTGAAATATTCAACAAAACACCTGACAATTACTTTAGTCAAGTAGTAATTGTAAAATAATAATAATATAATTAATGACATTATTAATTAATAAAACTTAGAATTTAGAATTTAATTTTAGACTCATCAATGAACTGAATTTCCTGAAGAATGAAACTGAATGCAATGATTGTGAGAGACTCCTAGTAGTCTGTGCTGAATCAGTCTTACCCGTTTCATCTGTGTTCCCCCAGTTTGGAATCATGCCTCTCTCTGGAACACCCGCCCCTCCCAACAAGAGGAAAAAAACATCCAAAATCATCACTGACTTCTCTCATATCACTCAGAATGGTGAGCCTGCAGGACATGCAGATGTATTAAGCTGGTATCCCCAACCTCAGCCCTACCGGAGGTCCAGGAATGGCGTTGGGGATTCCTGGTGTGATTAATGTGCTGTATACATGTGTTTGTTTTTTTAGACATAGTTTTTAGTATTTCTTTCAGAATTTACAAAAAGGCGAAACGAAAACCACCAGCACATGTCTGATTTGCAAACAGTGATATTCAGCAGTTCCTGGAATGCTGCTTACTTGACTCTTTTATGTGGCGTCTTTTTGAAGTCTGTTTCATGTGGCTCATGTTTGTTCAGCTCACCTCATCTGTGAAAAACACTCACTGAGTGATGATATGGTGAATGAGGAGAGAGATTACCAACGGAGCACAAAGCAGAGGCAGTGTTTAAGCAGAGCGCCTGAGGCGAGGCCTCTGACTCAGCGGCTAGTCAGGAGGCCAGTCCCACTGTGACTACACGCTCAGGTCAAACGGAGAGACAAAAAAGATTGGAATTATTTATAGCACAATTAGTTTGTTCGTGGGAGGCACTGTCAGAATTTCTGAGCTTGTCAAAGAGGTTCTGCATGGTTACACTGTACATGTTCTAATGAGGGGAAGACTGTCACGCATACAGGCGCTTATTTCACAGATTTCACAGCGGAATTGCTAGCTGTCTTCCCAATTATCACACAAGTACCTCTCATTCCCGCATGGGAGCTGTACTCTACAGCGATACTATAAACAGGATCCATTTTGAAATAATGCTAATCAGCATGTTTTTCTTCCTCGAAGTTATACACTGTTGTTCCTGTTAAATGAAAACAGAATAAAAAGTACTTGCATGCAGGAGATAATCGGTGCACTTTCGTCTGACATTCCCTAACGACCTCAGCATTTATTGTTGTTTCACCATTTATAAAGTGCCTGGGCTTTGTTTTGCCTGAACCACAATCACTTCTAGTTGATGAATTATTCAGATTATTGTTCTCAGTCACAGTAAATTGCAGTTTCGCTATGTCTCTGCCAGTTCTGAGGCCGATGCAATTCTGTCCGAATGCAATTTCCGGCTTTCTTGCACTCTGTCACTCCCTGTACATTCCACTGAATCTGGGATGATTTTCCAGAGCAAAGCGTATGCAGGTTAACCCCTCACCATACAAGCTTGTTATTCAGTTCTTAGTCTCAAGGCTTGTTGTTGAGTAAATACTGTGCATTATTCATGGACTTCTTTGTAAGTAATTTGAAAGTTATGTAGTTATGATCATGAGGAATGAAAGTATTAAACTGATCCTAGGTTTCTTGGAAATATGTGGATTAAATAAGGAAATAAAGGACAAATATTTTATGAAGCATGACCTCCACCATGTTATATAACAAGGCACTCTTGAGTAATGGGACTGAACTATGGGGATGCAATGGGGTTCATGTATGAGAACACAGACATTAGAAGGCAAAGCAACATGGCATACTCATGGCATAACTACTCATCACTCTGTCCTGCAATAGAGTATGAGTCAGAACCCGAGGCCTCAGAGTTTGACTTGGGGACAAAGATCCGAGCACCCAAAGACATCATGCTGGAGGAACTGTCCTTGCTGAAGAACAAAGGCTCTAAGATGTTCAAAATGAGGCAGCAGCGTGTGGAGAAGTTCATCTATGAGAATAACCCTGACCTCTTCAGCCCCGAGTCTATGGTGGGAAAGAAACAGATCTTTTTAGACCCTACATTGTATACCAACTTTCAGAATGACACCCTTTGCATGGAAGAAGTTGTTATATCTGATTGTTTAACATTTGACCTCTGGTTCCAGGATAACCTCCAGAGGCTGGTGCCTAGCCTTGGGGGCCAGATGATGGATGTTGGTGGCCGTCTGATTGGTGGACAGATGGTTGGCCAGGCTGGTGGAGGCGGGCATGCACCTGTCCCCCCTCCCAAACCAGGAAGCTTTGGCAAGGGGGCAGGAAGTGGAATTGCTGGGGGCGGAAAAGCTACCCGAGCGGCAGCAGGGGCAGCCGGGGCAGCAGGGGCAGCGGGGGCAGCGGGGGCAGGAGGAATAGTTGGCATATTGGCAGATGCCTCTCAGAGTGAGTAGCAGACATGGGTCCAGATGGTGACCTCCATACACTGCCCAGCTCACCCACACTGACTTCACATCTCTGTAAATCGACAGTCTCTATGTGGGGATGGACATTGTGTCTGAATCATATGTCTCAGTGCAGATTATACTTCACTACTCAAATCTGAGAAGCAGCAAGCTGCAGTTCATTGTTTTCGGAGCTGCGGCCTTCATTTAGCTTGATATTTGATATTTGACATTTCTTTTTATTTCTGTAGGTGGGGACAGTGCAAATGCTGCTTTAGAGAAGGCTAAAAAAAGAAAGGAATATGTGAAGACGTATGTATCTCCCTGGGAAAGAGCCATGAAGGGCAACGAAGAGCTCATAGCTACCATGAAGCCGTATATGCCAGCCCCCTGTGTCCAACGTGACCTGCCGAAATACAAGAGCTTCAACAGGTGCCATATGCCACACCATTTTCATTCATGCTACCTAAATCACAGTATTTCAGTGTGTTATTAAGAAAACCACTTCACCGTTTTGGTAGGAAAGCAGCAACTCTGGCTGTGCTGTAATATTGCCCATCTTATCAATGCTACTGCAGCTACAACCCAGCAGATCAATAAAAACCAAGCAAAACACACCAGAACGGCCTGGAAAAAGCTGAAAATACATGTTGGCCGTGTAGATACCGTCTCCAGGAAATGCTACAAGGAGAAGATTTAGGCTAGATTTGGGGGACTAGATCCATACAGTCTGCATATCTGAATACCGAAATTTACAATCTGTGAGACTGTAGAGATTTTACAAAAACTAACAAAACTGGCTACCAAAACTGCCAAAAACATACATACTGTATTATCCTGAAGGTAGCTTCTAATTCAAGGTAGCTTCTAATTTTAATTGTCCTTATCCAGTTTACCTGCACCATTAATCAAGAAGTACCTTAAACTTGGAGATGTTTAGTGATCAACTAACAAGCAGCACAGCAAACCTGCGATCAGCCACTATATATGTTATATATATTTCAGCTGTTTTAATTTTAGCTTGGATGGTCTTATTGACATATTGCACCCTATGCCGGTCGTGAGGATAGTACCATAGCTCACTGTTGGCGACAGTGAATATAAGAAGGCACGCATCAGTGACATGAATAATCTGGGAGACTTTCAGAAACCATGGAGAGGGAGAACCAACGGATTGTCCGACATGCACAGAGTTATCTAACTGCCACGATTGCAGACATTCAGCGAGCAGTGATGTCCTCTATGAGTCATCCTGTTAGTGGCAGCACCATGGGCAGATGGCTCCATGCAGGACTACATGCGCGCAGACCGTTAAGACGACTGCCCTTAACACCGCGTCAACGTCACCAAAGACTGCAGTGGTGTCATGGAGTGATTAAGAAAGGCTGCGTATCATTTTCAGTGATGAGTACCGTTTTTGTCTTGGTGGAGATGACCAACTAATGCGTGTGTGGAGGCTCCATGGTCAGTGCCAAGATGAACAAGTTGTTGTCAAGTGTCACATCACAGAATGATGTTTTTGTAGTAAAAATTGCATATATTCACTGCATGGAATGGGGAGTGAACTTCACATACTACACACACATTCACACACATTTTATTATTTTGTAATCTTATAAAGGGCTATTATTATATTAAGTGTATTACTAATGGCAAACCTAAATTCTCATGTGTGGCCCCTGTGCCTGTATCTCTACTAATAGGAGCGCTCTGCCCTTTGGGGGCTTTGAGAAAGCTGCTCAGCTGATGACCTTCCAGCTGCCGGACATTGATGTGGCGGTGGAGGAACCTGAGCCTGCAGTTGTGTATCATCATGATATCAGCTCACGACCCTCCTTCAACCGCACTCCCATTGGCTGGGTGGGCACCGGGGAACCAGGCAGCATTCACCTGGAGATGGAAACCATGCCTTTCGATGGGGAGACTGATGACCTGTGAAGAGTGAACCTCATGATCCCACAACAACTCCTGCTTTAACCTCCTATCCCATCCCTTCAACCCTCACCCACTCTCTCTCTCTCTCTCTCTTTCTCTCTGTTCCTCACAAGCCTATCTATTAATACTCGTGTCACAGATCTGCTTTAATACATATATAACACACTGTGTGTGAAATAAGTAATGGTCCTTCCTTCTTACAACATACATGAATTGAGGGAATTGGAAGAACTGTGAGTAAAGTTATTATAATTACAACCAAGCTGTCCGGTTGGTGTACCACCCCTTCCATAACGTACACATTTAACCCATGTGCCTTTGTTATGCTGTCCACCTGTGTGCTAAAGAAGGGTTTTATGCATGAAGTTGACTAAGAGATTCTTCTAAGAGGAAAGTGTTTTTTGCTTTGTGTTTATTCGGCATGTTGAACTGTAGAGGTGGACTGAGGAACACTTTTGGACAGCAAGTAGTGAAGTTAATGTTGGTGAATTACATTGCCAGGAAAGGTAGCATCTTCAGTGAAAGCAGTTAAGCTCCAGTCCATACAGATAAGAGCAGTTAGTTACTTTACTTTGAAGTAATTGTAAGAATACCTAGCTGCTCACAAAACACATGCTAGAGATGATTTATTGACCTGATTTTGTTCATGTAAAAGCCAATAAATCTAACAGTGCAACATATTGTCCCATGGCTGTCTGGCATTTGATATAATTAATTACAATATTATTTCTTGTATGTAAACTCTGCTATCTGTTAAAATAATCTTTGACCTCTGAGGTCACCTAACCGCCCCTCCTCTAATTTCAGCCCCAATTTAATAAACATTTGATAGCTGGTATTTGTTGTTCTGTCATCTTTTTAGTGCTTACTTAAAAAAAAACATCCACCTTTTACTAGAAACACACAAGCTGTGCCTACACTCTGTGAGGTCTACCTACTAATACAAACTGGCATTACATAGAACTTGTCAGCCGTTTCATACCCTGTTCAGCAGTGGTCAGTTCCTGACCACAGGATCATCAGTTAAAATGACAAAGTTAATAATAGTTAAGCAAATAGAATTAGTCACACATTTTTAAACAGTCATATTTTCTCTTAGGAGTCATTATTTTTAGTTTTTCACAGAAGAAAAAAAAGAAACAACTCTATCATGCTGATTGATACTAGCTTCAGATATTCTAATTTGGACTTGTTTGAATACACATTCATAACCTTTAAGCAATAAGTCATAACAGGCCACACACTTCTTAAGCCTATGGGAGTAAACAAAACAGAAGGGTATCAGAAAGACAGCCCATATAACTGTATAAAGTCTTCTGTAATCCTTTGTGGTGCCGTTGGCTGTAAAAATTGACTCCCTGACTCCTTTGAATCTTAATTGCCTCTGCTGGATTGGTTACATTACAAACCGCCTCTGTCCTGCCAAGTTGCTTACCAACCTGGTGGAGGACAGCTGCATAACTCTGGCTAGGGTTGGGTGATTCAATTCTGAATTGTTGACACTTCTAAACCTAATGTTTCTTTTTGAGAATCAGTTATCGCACAAATACATCGATGATATGTCTTTTCTTTAAAGGAGCAGTGTGTAAGAGAAGTTTAGTTTAAAACATTACAATTTTAACTAAATGATCAAGATGTGAAGAAATAACAGGTTGATGTTATGGCAAAGACGTCTATGCATAGTGTTGCAGTGATATCTACTGAATTTGGCATTCTAACATAGCATGCTATCAGCTGACCCTATCCCATACTGTCTCGTAATACCACCTCGTACCTCAATAGGTGATAGTGAGTCACTGTGGTGTCAAGTTCAATCAGTCCAACATGAACAGCGTATTCTAACCTCTGGTCAATCATGTTAACGGTCCTGCTCCAGGATAAATCATTTACTGACCTATTAAGGGTAGGCAATTAAAAGAGAAGTAAATACAATGATGACTGAAGCTCTTAGTGTGCAACCCTTATGACTAGCATCACCAACAAAAAAACATAAAGACAAAATCAAAGCAAGAGTTAACACTCTCATTTCTGGAGATGCTCTTGGTGAGTAAAGGGATGAAGTTTGATGCTGAACAGTGTTTCTTCCAGACTGGTAAATGGCTGTTAATGCTAACACTGAGGAGAATGGACATACCATATTTTGCCCCCTGTTTGTCTGGAGTTTGAATTTGACAAGTTGCATCATCTTACAAACTGATAAACTAATATCCATCTTTTACAGGAATAATGATCTCTTTGATTGCAAAAAAAGTGGTAAATGATTGTAGCAAAGTAATGTGCAGGATAGGAATGACTTTATGCCCTCTTCTTCTACTCCTCACATACATACACAGGGCATAGCCGCATGATTCACAGCCAAGGCTCTAGAGTTATTTCAATAAACAGTCTGTTGACCAGTGCCTTTCAGACTCCTTAAATGAGAATTCCACCATTTTTCAAAATTTCTGCAGAGTTTGATCTTTAAAACATAAACACAGTCTTTCAGATTGTTTTGATGTGAAATGAGGAACCAGTCAGGTTTATTCACACTGGTTGTGATGGTAATAAAGACATTTAAAAGCTACCTCTAACAAAACACAAAATGGTTATGAATGTGCTGATAGATGTTTGAGACACTGTAAATACACACATCAAAAGAGTAGTTACACACAGAGCAACTATGCAGCTTGAATATTCTCACGCAGTTCCTGCAGTTGTCGCGGTGGGGGCGAAGGTGAAGTGACACCAGGCCTTCTGGACGTGTGACATATGACAACAAACAGTTCATCTTGGTGCTGACCATGGTGCCTCCACACACGGATTTGTTGGCTGTTTCCACCAAGACAAAAGCGGGGCCACTGCCATTCTGAGTCAATCCATGACAGTCTGGCACGACACCATTGCAATCTCTGGTGATGTTGCTGTGGGGATAAGGGCAGTCGTCGCAACGGTCTGTGTGCATGTAGTCCTGCATTGTGCAGCCATCTGCCAATGCTGGTGCACTAACAGGATGTCTCATGGAGGACATCACTGCTCACTTAATGTCTGCAATTATGGCTGTTGGGTTAGTAAGCGATAAGGCTGGTCTTTGCTTACATCACATGTGCGGTCAGGTGTGAAACTGCAATCGTTTGCATATCTCACAATGTCAAATCTACCCACCAAGTTTCATTCCTGTCGGATGCAGCTATGTGTGCCACTAGTCTTTTGATAATGAGTGTACAGTCAAGTTGGAAATGTACTGTATATGCAGGTGCAAAAATAACCCCAAAGAAAATTATTTTCAGATTTAACGCATAAATAACGAATCACGTAGGTTCACTGGTCATTTTGAATGGTCAGTGAGTTTATTGTGTGTGTTATAGACATCTTGACTCCTATTTCCCGTCACATCAACGCCACAGCGAAAAGTGAGTAAACAACGAACCTGGATTTCACATCAAAGTAACTAACTAATTAATCCAACAATGTGAAAAAATGGCGGAATTCTAATCTAAATATATATTTATATTACTGATTAATTATTATTAATGAATATTATAGTTTTGTATCATATGCTATAATCTTTTATGTTTAATTTTTAATCGTTTCTAATCTGTGTGAAAGTATCTGTACTTTGTATCGATACCGAAAAGAGAAGACCTGTCCTCGCCCATCAATGCTGTAAATCTCGGTTCCTCTCGCTACCTCCCGTTACCTGCAATCTCGCGAGACTTGGTTACCTTGGCTGCAGCACGCAGTGACGCCAAAGGCTGTTTAGGGGTGCAGTGGGTCTGGGGGTCGAGCCGGGCGAACGCACGCATTCGTTCACACTACACAGAGCACGGTGGCGATATTTACCGAGCGCCGCGGCTCTGAGAGCAGCCGGAGCGGGGAGGAGGCGTGTGGTCCGCACGCTGTGAAGTTTTGAGACGCCGTAGTTCCACGAGCATGTAAGTGAGTGAGTGAGTGAGTGAGAGAGAGAGAGAGAGAGAGAGAGAGAGAGAGAGCTGTTGTGTTCATAACAACCAGCAGAGATGAACCGCAGATGTGCAGATGTGGATGTGTGAAATAAAGAGGGGCAGTGCAGGGCAGTGCATGAAACCAGACTTGCATGTGAGCGGAGCAGCGTTAGACGCTTAGTCCCCTAACCTGCTGACGAAGCTGCACGGTGGGCTGCAGCTAGCAGCTAAAGCAGCAACTTCAGCTCGAATACCGCGGCTGGCCATTAGTGCCACCAGGATCCTTTCCTTGCCTGCAGTCAGGCTGTTTTCGCACGCGATCTACTGTGTGTAGCGCATGCTGAACACAGCCGTTCTGTAGGTGGACCTGATGTGCTGAAAGAGGTGAGCGAACATCATCTTTGTGTCCCGTCTTGGTGGTGCACTGGAAATAGACCCTGAACCAGACTGCATCCTCCTTCGCAGCGTATTTTCGATGACGTAGTGAGCTATTCTATAGTGTTCTCGTAGTAGCCAGTGCTACAGTGATAGTGAGCAGAAAGGCACACTGAGGTCGGTCAGATGGGCAGAGTAGACACATTGTCTTTGTTATGTCTAGAGAAATGTGTTATGGTAGTTGGGTGCTGCTAAAGGTTATAGGAGTTATGAACTGAGGTGCACATAAGTCTATGTGTCTACATCACCTATGGGTTGTCACGTTTTGAATAGCATGAAGTGAGCCCACCTTTAAGACTGTGGTCTGTGCTTTAAATAGCAAGATGGATTGGTGAAATAGGCCCCTCATCCCAGAGCTGATTAATGTCCTAAGTACTGCACTTTGCCCCCCGAGTCTACCAAGTTTTAATCTAGCAAATCACTTTTGGTCTTTATGTTCATGTGCATTTGATCTGTACTCTGTATTCTCCATGCCGTTCCCTCACACTGACTTGGTCACATGTGGGGAGAACATAAGAGGACCATCATGCCAACATGACAGGAGCAGTTATGCTGATGCACCCCCCCACCCCCCCTGTAATTGTTTCATTAAGACTGGCAGGCTAAATGTGGTAGCAGCGCAGTTCACATCTCTGATGGATTAATGCGGGAATTAAGACTTTTTGGGATTTGGCTTCTTGTCAGATTTCAGGATTTAGAAGCATTTAGCCTAATTTGTGCCCAAGTAATAAACAGTGCTGAAGTTTGCATTGACCATTCACATCAACATTTTGTTCAGATTGGTGTCCGTTGTTATTGTCCCAAGGGAAATCACATGCTGACCTGGTAATTCTGATTTTTTTTTTTGGTTTGAATTTGGAAAAGATTTACCAACTCAGAGGAAGCCAGTCCAAGAACAGGGCTCCTGTTAGCTGTGTTCTGCTTTGTCATGCATTTGAATACATTTAGATTATTTTCTACAGCCTGTTTTTCAGTGCAGTAGCAGTCAGAAACCTAGGAGCGCCTATAGATTTCTAGCATATTCAGATCTAAGATCAACGTAAAGGCAATAAATAAAATAATACATAGTGTAAATATGATGTTGCATTCAATTTTGTGTAAGTGTTGCAGCACTACCGACACATAAAGCAATTTCAGATGCACACATACACTGATGCAAACTTAACAACAGATCGATGGTGTGGGATGACGAGCCAGGCTTCTTTCAGTTATTACTCATCTGCTGCTGTGTAGTCATTTACTGTCAGTTAGTCCAGATAGTTATTGATGGAGCAAAAGGAACCACTGGCTTAATGAGAGCCTTTAGCCTTGGGTTTAACCTTAAACTAGCATAGCAGCCTGCTACCAAGGCTTAGCTGTCCACCTGTGGTGCACCTCCATTGGTAAGCTGTATCATTCAGCATCAGGTCTTTAAGTCCTATGCTAAAACCAAGCTGGAAAAAATGCTGAAATTCACTGATAATGATGGAGATACTTACGTACTGAATTCAGTCCAATGCTCAGATAGGTAGCGAGTGAATGAGACGCATGTGTGAAACAAATGACTTGAGATATTTGTAACATTCATCTCAGTGTTTGCTGATCTGGAGAAGCATACATGTACACACCACAGGCTTATCTTTATATTGTTCAGTTCTGTTTTTCTGTTTGTTTGTTTATTTATTTATTTATTTATTTATTGCCATAAAGATATTTTACATTTTAAAACATATTTTAAAATATTATTTGATACTGTATAATGTCACAACATAGCATTTATAAGCTAATATAAAGTAACAGGTACATGAAGATTTAAAGAATATTATTCTTATTTAAAGAAATAAATGATTAGAGATTGGGAGCGTGCAAATACATACAACTTACTAACTAGCTGGTTTGTCCTTTTGGTCCTCCACAAATATTACACTAAAGCTACAATCATGCAAGTTGGAATTATAAGAATTAATGTCTGAGGTTGTTAAATGAAAAGTAAGCTGTCAGAAGTTAATCAAGTTAATAAATAAAGTTCATAATTATTTATACATTTTCATGTATAAACTGTTTAAGGGTCTGGATAGGAATGTCTTCATGCAGTAATATACTTATTGTTGGTTCTAAGTAGCAAAGTTTTGAGATACGGTGCTAAATGTTTGAAATGCAGTGTTGATTAAGAAGTGGGAAAAAGGGAGATTAAATAAAGCTTCCTCCAGTCTTCTTTCTTCAACCTCTTCTCTGATGCCACCTCACTGTGAAAAGTAAATGTGAGCTCTGGTATGCATGCTAAATTAGGGTACGGATTGTTATGTAAAATCCAGAGATGAATAAATTAACATACTGATGGTCAGTTCTTGTGGCCTTGTTTTCTGCGTTCCCATGCATTGAGCACCAGGAGTTTTTGGGGAGGGGGTAGGTGGGCAGGGTAAACAAAGACATTTTAGACAAAACTAATTGGTTAAGCATAGTGAAATTCCTGTAGGATTTAGGGCAGGTTGTCAAAAGGAATAAAAAAATGTCTCAGGACGGACAAAAAGGCCAATGAGAGTAATTTTTATTGAACTTTCATGGGTAAAGTCCTGGGGAAACTTATGATTGTAGTATATGCATTTTATATATATATATATATATATATATATATATATATATATATATATATATATAAAATATGACAGGAATAACATTCCATCCCATGCGGATGTGCCTATATATCTTGGGATGAAAATAATCATTGAATTTGTTGTAGTTGTGCTGGACGATACTAATATTTGCATAATTGTAAGTATCATTGTGGATAATGCTGAACTTATGAAAGTTTTTTATTATTGTGTGAAAATTTAATTTTGTTTTTTGTTCAGTTTGTTATATAGTTAAGAGTTTTTGGGTTACTTTTAGTTTAGTTTTGGTTACTTTTCAGATTAATAGTGTTTATTTTAGATTTGCACATTGCAGTGGACATTAAGTGTAATATTACATTTTTTCATTTGAGTACATTTTTCAACTGCTAGTTTTTTTATGTTTAATATTTTTTGCTAGCAATAGTGACCCTGATTGAAACATGTGAAGTATTTGCTGAACATGTTAGCTATCTACACTATATCTTAGACTTATAGAAAAGTATATTAGACTACGTAGCTTTAGCTTTTTGGGGCAGTCACTCAGATTTTTTTTTTTCTTAGCTTTTCTTAGCTTCTTAGCTTTGGGTTCAGTTTTCACAGTTTCCAACATTCCTAATAAATGATGAGGCTCAGATCCTGTCTTCTTACCACTCCAGTGCTTTTTTTTTTTTTTAGTAAAATGGAAGCAGTGAGCAATCTTGTGTACTAGTAAGTCATTAAGAGAGCAGAGACACCGACAAATCCATTTTTGTGTTTAGAAGGGTAGATTTTAGATGTAGCCTGGCCTACATCCCCCCTGCCTTTATCCCATCACTTTCTGATTACATCCATACTGGCTGAGCTATCATCTTGTTACACTTAGGCCTGTTCATTTTCTCGAACAGCTGTGGATGGAGGAAGGTTTTGTCCCCTTGTCAGCTATAATGTTAGTTATTGGGCCTGGGCTAGAGATAGAACAGAATAAGTATACTAGGTAGGGAGTATTATGTGTATAGGAGAATGTGTGTATCAGAGAATGTCTGAGAACTGCCCCAGAAGCATGTTTGCCTAGTATTAGCATCCTGGTGCAGTCAGTGTCACCTGGTGAGGCATCACTGTGTGTGTTGGCGTGTATGTCTGTGTCTGTGTCTGTGTGTGTGCTTTCAGTCTAGACAATTACATAACAGATTCTGCTCATCTAATGCCCTGTAAACTGTGTATCACTTCACAGCGTCTTTCATTTACCCTTCATGTTGATACCATGTTACTGGATATGTGAATGATGGCATTTTTAATTGTCTAATTCTGGTAACATATTATTGGTAATGAAGACATCTTTTTTCTCTTTGAGACTTCTTTGGTGGACTGGTTTACCCTACTGAATCTGAGATGCATAGAACAGACGTTTTGCTGTAGTCTCTAAAAGTCTAGTTTATATTAGTTTCTATTTATTGTATCAAACATGATATGTGTCCACTGAATTGAAGTTTGAATTTGAGTAGCTTGGTCCTGCAAACTTAACATATTGGGGGAAAAACATTTAGTGTGTGTATGCCAATACCATGTTTAGTGTTCCATGAGTGAGGACACAGTGTCATTAAGGTAAGGCACCATTTCAGTGTTAATAGCCCCCCAGTGTGGAGAATTCTCAAGCTGCTTAATGTGAGTGAGTGAGAGGTAGATGTGAGTGAATAAAAGAGTGAGGCAGTAAAGGAGGGAGGCAGGGAGTGAAAGATAGACGAGAATGAGTTAGTGAGTAGTAGATGAGAGTGAGTTAGTGAGTGAGATGAGAGTAAGTGAGTGAGAGATAGATGTGAGCAAGTGGCATTGATGGATATACAGACATATAGGAGTGAGTGAGGGAATGAGAGATAGAGAGAGATGGACAGACAGACCCATGAGGACATAAAAAGAAGAACCTTCACTAGATGTAAGATGACGTCCTAACAAGTAACAGTCCTTTTGCACTTTTTGGTGTACTTACACCAAAAAAACACTGCAAGGGGCAATTCTGAGAAAAATCTCTTCTAAGAACATTTGCATTATATTTACTCAAGTCCCTAAGAACTGCTGCGAGAGCACGGAGCACATTTGTGAATGACTGTTTGCACTCGGGTCAGTGGTTACGCACTTGTTCTAATGGCCACCTGAGGAGACTGATGTCTTATGGCGGCAGTTAAAGCTGAGCTGTCCTGATGTACTCTCAGCAAACATCCTCAAACCTTTAGGCCTGTATTTGCAGACCATATTCTCAGTGTGTGATCATGTTGTGGGCCAGGTTAGCATCAGGCGTTTTTGAGGTATTGTGCTGATATTCTGCTTATATAAGCATAGGGGAATAAAATAATTACATTATTGCATTTAAAAGGTCTACAAAGGTCTTATTTACACTGTGTAGCATATTGACTTCTTGAGGGAGACAGTGAAATCTATTTAGAGTGAAAAAAAATCCTGGAGAATTCCATACAGTTTATGATAAGGCCCCCATTTTTATTTTTGAGCAAAAAGGCATTCTGCCAACAAATTACAGAACACACTTCTCCCGCTGGTACCAAAGATGTTCACTAGCTGAGACTGAAAATGGAATGCCAGTCCTCTTTGGTGACCCTCCTGAATGGCCCATTGCAGATAACAGACAGGTAGCCTGATTAGTGTATAAGCTCTCTGTTTAATTATGTCTCATTATAAGGGTGCCGGGCTGAAAAGAGGCTTAACTCTTTCACAAAACAATTTTATGACACATTGCTCTTAAAAATAGATTACACAGAGACTCTTATATTTATCAACATTAAACATCATGCGGACAGATAATTCATTTTTAGGTTATAACAACTATACGTGTCTGTTGGTCAGGATTGAAATGCTTGTAAAGTCAGTTTTGCAGGGACATTATAGCGTTTGGGCTTATGACAATATGGACAACAGTATTTAAACTGCTGTCCAATTTCAAAATTAAATTCTAGATTAAATTCTAAATTCTGTTCTGCAATCTTGTTGTTAAGAAATAGCCAGAGCAAAACTTTTTTTTGTGCATTGTTTGAGCCAAATGCTACAAACTAATGAAATGATAATTTGGCTTTCAGTTCTCTGCTCATTCAAAGAGATGGAATTTGGTCTTTTACAGGAAAGTTCATTCTCTTTGCAGGCTGACGGGCAGTTATTTCCAGCCACACAAGACCAGAATCGTATCTCTCTAACCGGGCCAAAATACTCTAAACTGAATGTCAAATTACAGTTTCAGAAACATATTTGAAATCACTGACAAAACCTGATAAAATGGTTTGGCCTAATAATGTGTAAAACAATGTGACATTTCGGCTTGTTCTGACTACTGTGCTTGCGCAGATCTTCACAATGAGGAAGATCATTGTGCGCCACAATATCGTTGACACAGCATAACAAGCAAGCTGAATGGCTCTGTTCCTTGAAGGGCTGGATTTGCTCTGTGAACGGATGCCATGTTAAGCATTACAAGGTTTCCCATTCATACTTCGACCAGTGACTGGTCTCCTC